>JAOYMZ010000014.1:283792-319938 GCA_025802335.1 Pinguicula primuliflora
GGGATTACCTTAATCCCGGGAATTTCCTTTCTTGTGTATTGTACTACCTATATAAGGATGTAAAGTGTAAAGTGAAAGTAAGAAAAAAAAGAAGAAAAAAAAAAGAAGGATTCAAGATCCTCCCGTGGAGTAGGGATTCACCTGAATCACGTAAATCCTGCGTCTTTTATTCTATTATTTTCTGCATCCATATTCTAATACAATTAAAAAAACCTCCCAAAAAATGTTACCCATCGATTTTGTATCGATTTTTTGTTTTGCTAAAAAATTGTATCAGCCATTGTCCATGGCCTTGAACTAGCTACCCAACATGGACTCCTTCGAGTAGTGTGTCATACTGACTCTCGAATGACACTGGAAGTGATTGTCAATAGTGAGAATCAAGAGTCTGTGTCGCATTTCCACACACGCATACACAGGATAAGTCAGCTATTTTCGGAAATCACGTTCTGCTACTCCTCAAGGGCTGAGAATACATCTGCAGACAGGTATGCGAAGATTAGTTTATCACTGAACGACTGGAACATCCAGTTATACTCAGCTTGGAGGGATGAAGGAGACATGGAACCCCCCTTCAATGGGCAGCACAAGCACACCCGATTGAGTTTAGTAGTGATGAAGATAATCAGGAAAGCCATTGCACACTACCTGAGCAAAATTTTCAATTTGACCTACGCTGAGAGATTGTAAATTTTTTGATCTTATAAAAAAATTGTATCGATTTTTTGTTATCAATTTCGATAGTCTAAGTTAAAATTTGTACTTCGTTTCGAAATACTTTAAGCAATTGGAATGCATGCGTGGTCTTCAGGTCAAGTTTTTATTTGATATGCTAAAAAAAAGGTTTTCTTTGAAAATTCAGTTTTCATAATTTTAAATTTTCTCATCGACAAAATCAAAATAAAAAATACGTTGCTTATTAAGTAATCATCTTCAGACCAACATTCCTAAACTGATCCAATCACGAATCTGGGCGAATGAAAAGGTCCAAAAAATATGAGAAATGCCACACATGCAAAATATATTTCATTGTATAAAATATTTTGACAACTTTAGATCGTCAAAATCAAGATCGTCACTTGTTTCGGATTTTTTTAAGTTGATGCGATTCAAAAAAACGTTCACAAATTTTAGTTTAGAGTCTTCACCATCAAAAAAATCCAACACCCAAAAAATATAAATTTAAAGTGTAAAAACACTTTACCCTAAATCTAAATGTTCAATTTCAATTGCCGAAATCAGATGTAATCAATTTCGTAATGATCTCTAAGTCGGTAAAAAAATATTAATATAGATCCAAAGTCTACCAAAAAAATTCATATAAGCATCGTATGGAATTTAAGTTGGTCTATTGATTTAAATTAACAGTAAATAGTAAGAATTTAATGTATATATAATTTGTCAATTATAATTTTTTTACAGGTGTACCGACCCTACCACTTCTCCAAATCCTTAGAGATTGGGATAATTGATTTATTTAAATGAGACAATTATATCTGTAATAAATACTATATATATAAATGTTTTTCCATCCTCATTAATTATGACGGTATTTAACATCACCTTATAAGTGATATTATCCGTCAATTCTGCCTTATGAGACAATTTGACAAAATAAGTCTGTTACGTGAACGTCCAACTTCTGCCTTATAAGGTGACTGATTCGAAAAAGTATTTTTTTAGTACGATTAAAAAAAAAGTAACTTATAAGTCTTTTATTCCAATTTAAACATTGACTTTATATACCTACATGTCTCTACCATGAGTATATTATTTCCATTATTCTAAACTTTATTGTTAATATTTAAAATGATAACTATTTATTTAAAAAATAAATTTAAATTATTAAAGCTAAAAATATTTTTTATTTAATAATAATTATGAAATGAAATATTATTCAAAAATATAATAATAATAATATAAAATAATATAATTTTTGTCATTTTACAAAAATTAATTACTTTATCTGTGACGTAAATTTACAAAACAAGTTTAATCAAATTAGTCAACTTATTAGGTCACCACATCAGTCACCTTATCCGGCTCCAGTTATTTTATCAGTCTTCAGTCAACTTATAAGTTATCAGTTACTTTATCAGTCATCAGTTACTTATCAATTTAATTAATTTTAGATCTTCCATTACCATTAGAAGTGTATCTCATTATTAATCGAATATAAACTAGTAATGAATTTATATTAGACCTTCCATTACTATTAGAAGTGTATCCCATTATTAATCGAATAAAAACTTTTTGGAGAAGATTTTTCAAAAATCCTATAAATAAAATCAACTCTTCCAACAGACTCATAGTGGCGATGGCGGCGAAGGTAAGAATAGCTACTACTTACCCGTATATCGTCGCGTGGATACTCCTCGTCGCATTCCTCTACCACCGAAATCTATTCGACGCCATCTACGCCGTATCTCCCAACGAATTCAGGCCTTTTCCAGCCATAATTTCGGCATCCAGAGCAAATAGAGCGATACATGAGAACGTAACGGCGGTGCCGGTGCCGCCGCCGGCAATTCCCAACACTGCCGTTCTGTTTCCGGGTTGGGAGGTTCTGGTGATTGTTCCTACGCGACCTGCGCCTTCGAAATCGGAATTCCACTTCTGTTTGTTCGAGACAGGAGAGTTCTCCCCGGCGAGATTCGCCGGCGTTCTCCGTTTTCCCGATCGAGATACGTTCAACTGCATCCTGCCGCCGAGGGCTCGCCGGATGCGTCCTTACAAACAGCCGACGATGGTGACGTCGCGAGAGAGCGGCGTTCGTTGGACGGAATCGCCGCAGATGCTGCGGTCGACCTATCTGGCGTACGACTCCCTGACGACCGAAGACGACGTCGTTCTTTTCGTCAAGGGTGTGAACACGCGTCAGGGAGTCCATCGGTCACCGGATGAGTTCCTCTGCGTTTTTGGTGATGACGTGGCTAACGGCGTCAGGACTCCCGTCACTTCGTCGAAGCAAGAGGTGTTCCGCTGCAGGCGGCCCCACCCTACGTCCGTCTGTCCAGCTGGCGCCGAGTCCGCACCGGTGAAAATCTCGCTGGAAATCGTGGCGGAAAACAGAGTAGTCCCCTCCGTCACGTACTACACGCCGCCGCGCAGGTTAGAATCAGATTCCCCGAGATCACTACTCTGCGCCACAACCATGGTGTATAACGTGAACAAGTTTCTGCGTGAATGGATCATCTTCCATTCTCGAATCGGCGTGGAGAAATTCCTTCTGTACGACAATGGCAGCGAGGATGGTCTAGAAACATCCGTTCGCCGGCTCGTGGAGGAGGGATACGATGTGAACACATACTCGTGGCCATGGCCGAAAACTCAAGAGGCCGGTTTCTCGCACAGCGTGCTCTACGCCAATGGCGCCTGCAAATGGATGATGTACTTGGATGTGGATGAATTTCTGTATTCTCCGTCCTGGCACAACTTTTCAAATCCCTCGACATCACTTTTACGGCAACTGATCCCGACCAACTCATCGTCGGAATCAGGTCAGATCACCATCGGCTGCCACGAATTCGGCCCCTCCGGCCATGAAACTCACCCCGCACGGGGAGTCACACAAGGGTATAATTGTCGCCGGAAGTTGGAGAATCGTCACAAGTCTTTAGTCCTTCTAGATGCTGTGGACAATTCTTTGCTTAACGTGGTACACCATTTTGATTTAAGACCGAATTACGCTACCCGAAAAGTCAGTGCAAGACGCATGGTGATCAATCACTACAAGTATCAAGCGTGGCCGGAGTTTAAGGCCAAGTTCCGGCGGCGCGTGTCGGCTTATGTTAGCGACTGGACTACAAAAGTGAATGCCATGTCCAACGACCGAGCTCCAGGATTAGGGTTTATGCCGGTTGAGCCCAAAGGGTGGCCGGACAAATTCTGTGAAGTATATGACAATCATATGAAGGACTTGACATATAGATGGTTCCGGGTGAAATCAAGCTCCGAAATACAAATGATATGGCAATAATGGTAACCATATCATTAAGCTCTCACTTGTACTAACATGAGTTTTTATGCCTCCAACCTCCCTTGTAATTAATTCTAGATTTTGTTCCTTTTTTTTTCTTATGTTATTTAGCACTTGACTTTGTCACATATACATAGTGAAAGGGGGATTTGAATTTTGAACTGATCCTTGACTTGATTCTTTGGAAGTTTAGAGTACATTTTTTGGGTGTACTCTCATGGAGATTGATGATGCGTTTTGTTCACCTATAAATGAATAAAGCCAATTATTGGACGTGCCATTGTAGATGTAGTCTATGATTTTGAAGGTGGATGAGCATTAGATACTTTGCCATTATTCGCATGTAGCTTATGGCTATTGAATGTAATAATCTCGTTCTGCCCAATGAGTTGATTCCAACAACATTACTTTAATAATATGTATATTACGAACTAACAATGACAAAGATTAGAGCTGAAAGTTCAACACCGGTGCGGATTTTTCCGCACCGCGGAACCGGCGGTTCACCGTCGGTTTTTTTTAAATTTTTTTATGTTTTTATTTGTTTTCAACCCTAAACCCATTGACTATTCACCTTTTTTTCCGGCCGGAGCATCGCCGGAGAAGATGATTTTTAATTTTTTTAACAATTTTTTTTGCTGACTAAGGAACCGAACCGGCGTCGAGCATCTCTGGCGTCGAGCCCAAAGTCCAAGCCGCTCGTCGAGCACCTCCGACGTCGAGCACGTAACCAGGAAAATGGGTTCCTTACCAGTTGAACTCCTTACCAGTTGATTTAATTATTGTCTCCGATTTTGGACTCAGTCGCTGTCAACAATGGCGAAGAGTTCTTCGTCTTCATTCCTCACATACCGAAGATGGGTTCCTTACCGTCAGCTCCGCCCTGCTTCCAGCCGGAGCCGTCAGCTCCACCCTCCTTCCAGCCGGAGCCCCAACGAGGAAGATGAGTTCCCGGTTTCTCGATGCATCGCACCACGAAACCGGTGCACCGCGCGGTGCATGGTCGAGGCAGTGCAAGCTGCCCCGCGGCGTTGCGGGGCGGTTGCACCACCATTTGAAACTCTAACAAAGAAGCACAAACATTTGGTTCTAGTAAATAGAAATCGGTATTGGTACTCGCTTTCTATTGGGTAATTGAGGGACTATATTAAATCAAACGATAATGTTTTGTATATACGTACGGATAAAGAGAGTCCCCTTCTTATCAGGGATACTGCATCCGGGACAAAGTGGCTTCCATCAGGGACGAATAAATCTGGATCGTTGAATTAAATCCGACGATCCAGATTAATTGTTCCTCAAATAAAATAAAATTGAACATCTGAAAAAATTACTTTCATCCCAAAAAACTCCACTCCAACTTAGAGTCCAGCATCCCACTGTTCCTCAACGAGTTCAGATCCACCAGCCCTCCGATCCGCGAGAAGAATGTGATCCTCTCCTTGAGCTCCCTCCTCTCCTCCTTCCTTTGGTTTAAATCACTTTCAATCCAATCAGATTGAACTCCTGAACAATGTCATCTCGACGCAATCATCCCTCGCGAGAGATGAGATCCACCTGGTAATCGCTGCAGAGACGCAACTGTTATTCTACTGGAATAATTTGCCGATCGCTGCCGGTCGCCGGATTCTCGTATGTTGCCAGAGAGGACACGGACCAGTTCAGAACACCCGGCGGCGACGATTCCGACTTCAGACGGTTCGAATGGGTCAAACAATTTCACTTGATTTTGAAACATAATTCGACCGGAATCTCTCCACACACTCTTCTTCCTCCTATGGATGAAATTCTCCGACATAGTTATTACCATCATCTTCCCTAGTGATGAGATTCTGTCTGTGGCGAGTATGGGGAATAGCCATACGTTAGTCGGCTAACTTTCTCTTTGTCTGATGCTTTTTCCGGTCACACCCATCTTGATGTTTAGCCGTAATGATGAGATTTCTGTTTGGGGTTTTTCTTTCCTTAATCGCAAGTCAATGTATTAAGAAGTCCAGAATTGGATGCGAAAGATTGGAGAAGAACTCCAGAATTGGATGTGAATGATTTTGAGAATTGGGTGCAAAGGATTGGAGAAGAACTCCCGAATGAATGCTGTATTTTTGTTTATTTGAGGAACAATTAATCTGGACCGCAGAATTTAATTCAACGGTCCAGATTGACTTGTTCCTAATGAAAGTTACTTGTCCCTGATGCAGTGTGCCTGATAAGAAGGGGACTCTGGATAAAGAACCTAAAAAAAAGAAACAAACTATGTACACTATATGCTAACTGATTTCATATCATGTGAGAAACAAAGCAGCATCACCAGAACCCATCCAATCGGGAAGTTCTCTGTCAACTCCCTCTATGAACTTTTGATTTTGAATACTTCGAATCCAATTAATCGAGATTGGGATCTGATTTGGTCTCTCAAAGTGCAACAAAATGTCAAAATGTTTCTCTGGAAAGTAATTCGAAATTGTCTCTGGACTAATTCCGAGCATTACTGTAGGAAAATCTCCTATTTAGAAATGTGTGTGTTCTGTGATCAGGCGGAAACTACACTGCTCGTGCAGTGAGACTGCCCTCGTATAAAATTCATCTCGCGGGCCCTTGAACCAGCCTTCCCGTTGAACTTTTGGGGTTTGAATTCTCTCACTCACTGGATTTTTAATAATTTAAATTTGTCTAATGTCCCCTCTATTTTCAAGTGCTTTTTGTTATTGCTTGCTCGCAACTTTGGTTGACCAGAAACGAAGCAGTGTTTCAAGACAAGCATTACACAACGCAAACATCTGTAGCTACAATCAAAGCTCTTGTCAAGACAACCCAAAATGCATTCACTCGATTACATGCAACACAAATTGTCTGATCCAAAGCTATGGAGGGGCTTCCTCATCTCTCAACCATCAACCTGACTTCGTCTGTCTCCTCGGTATACTTTCTGCTCTACACTGATGCTGTGGTCCATCAAGCTTCATCCCTTGCTACTTTTGGAGTGGTTCTTCGTGACTCCTCTGCGAAATGGATCTGTGGCTACTCGGGTCGCATTGGAGCTTGCTCCGTAGTGGTGGCCGAATTATGGGCGCTCTGGAATGGAATTCAAAGAATCAAGCAATTGGATCTTCATAATGTTAAAATTATGACAGACTGTGCTGAGGCTATCAACTTACTCATTCGAAGGTCTGAGAATGCTTTTGCGTAACCTCTGATCCGATGAATCAACAGTGTACTGGATGGACACCAAGACCTTAGTTTCAGATTGATTCCGAGGGTGGAGAACATGTCCACAAATTTACTTGCTAAATCTGCATTCAGGCTTCCCAGCTTTGCTCCAGCTCTTCACACGACCAAATTCTCTGGTGACCCATTGGCCATTAGATCCCTTACTGTCCGCTGTAATGGCAGTAAATACAAGTGTGTTTCACGCCTCCTCTACATCAATCTGAGTTAATTTGGAGCAGCACGCGACAATGGCAACAAGTTCGGAAACGACTTTTCACTTTGATCCTCCGTAATTTAGTCTTACTACCTATTTTTCTTTCCGCTACTTACTTTAGCTACTTACTTTTGGCTATGCCTTCGATGTATTCAAAAAAAAACTATTCAATCATTCAGGGTAGTTTATGGCGGGAAGAGTTTTTGATCTCATTAGAAAATTTATATTTATTCTCACCATTATAATTCTGACCACTAAAATTGTTTGTTGTTGGAATCTCAATAAGGTTATCACAGAAGATCGAAAACCACGCTTTTGTGTCATTTCAACAGTTCTGTTGTCAAAATATTTTAAATCTTAATTAAGAACTAATTAACCTAAATAATTGCATGTACGTGTTTGTTCATATGTCTATTTTTTATAGGTAAAAGTATCGATCTATGAATCTCCACATTGGAAGATACTTAGCTCACCAGTTTAGCTACTTTGTTCTGATTACGCAGGAGATATCTTATTTTGGAGCTTACCTTGATGGCTTGGCGATCGTTGATATGAGTAGTGAGGACGATGTGTGTTTGCACTTATATTGGGTGGTGTGTTTTATTACCATATACATCCGGTAATAAAATTCATATGAGGTACATCCGCTTCATTGAGTACTTGGAACGTGTGAGAGAGTATAGTTGGGGAACCGTCGTACTGTGTTACCTCCATCATTATATGTGTAGGGCGCATACGTATGATGCACGTCAAATGGGTGGGCCATCCCGTCTGATTTAGACATGGGGTTATTCAAAACTGCCTTCTACTACCCCACACCTTAGATAACACGGTTGAAAAGCCACTATGCTCAGAGCAATCCGATTTTTCCTGAGGCCTATGAAAACAAATGGGTCAAAAGAATACTGAACATTAATATGGCGACCCATGTAGTTATGACGATTCGGATGCAGTTGGATATTGTTTGTGCCGAGCAGGTTAGTATTTTCATATTTAATTAAAATTATGTTACTGGTAATTCATTTAATATGTTTAACGGTTGCTATTGTACTTCCAGTTTTTGTCAACTCCATACAATGTGGTGGAGATGTCTCGGGTTAGTGCTATCAATCGATTCTTGTGGGACTACGATGGTCTTATTTTTCTACTGAAGGATGTCGAGTACGTGCACACCCGTCGAGTGTGATATCAATTTGGATAAATCCAGCCAATTTCTGAACCAGTTGATAAGGTTCAAGAGACATTGTCGCACTCGATGGTCAGTACCAGGGGTTGGCCAGAGTTGTTGATACAACACATCCAGATGTGGACTGATCGGCTGCGACGTGTTAGTGGAGACCCACCTTTAGCAGATGTGCTGGGTAGATAGGAGCCTGCATATATGGAATTATTTTTACGGTATCGCCGGTCATACTACAGTCCCGTATTTTCAGTGCTGGAGAGTGGTGTACCATATGACCATTATTCATTCATCGCTATGCTGGTAAAATAGTTTTACTTATTTTTATTTATATAAAATTATCTTGTTCGTTTTATTAACACATATTAATTCATTTCAATTACAGCATCACCAGGGGCGGGACATCACAGATTCTTGTGAGACCGTACATCAGTATCTAGAGTCTCTAAACCAGTATCTCGCTGTTATACGATGCTAGGTGGAGGGTCCAGTTGATCGTGCTTCGCGACCGTACTACGAGTGAACACCATTGAATTGAGCATTCTGGCCTCTGCTATGCGTAGCTAGGCATTGGAATGTCGCAGGATACTCCAAGCACATTATATGACATCAGGGGCGAATCCAGTATTCTACGATCGGGGGTGCCCATTTAAAAATTATAAAAAATAGAGCTTAACATATAATGTGCAAATAAAGTTAAAAAATGTATCTAATTTTAAATATTACATGTACACGAACTACAATGCTTGTTTGACATATGTTCGATCGGCGGTAGTTGAAATCTTCTAGTCGTCATTCTTTTAAATCATTGTAAAATAGTTTCATTAGTAATTCTGTTCATAATGATACACCTAATAATGAAACAGTAGCATTCAACAATAAAATGCGCAAATTAGCAAAACAATTATAATTTAATCAAAGAGGAAAAAATAGAAAAAATACTTCTTGCACCAATTATTGCACCAACGATTGCGTCTTCAGTCTTAAGAAATCAGAGCTCCAGCCTTCAGACTTTTTGTAAACGCTTGGCTGAGCTGGAAATTGATTACGAACATAATCTTTTTTCCCCGGCTGAAAGAGTGAATGGATATCAAAATTCTGTTGGGCTTCAAATTCATTTTATAAGCCCTAAGATTCGGGGGGGTTCGCTGCTGGGGTGCCTGGGCCCCCCGGGCACCTTGGTGCATCCGTCCCTGTATGACATTCGGGATCTCGGCAGGCCCTTCATTCACCCAAACATGTGTTCGGACATGAAATTTACTCTTTACCTATACGACTTGTTACAACCAAATAATAGTTCATGAAATTTGTTTTGTCATATTGTGTGTACAAATCTTTTAAATATATTTTTACTAATTTTTTGTGGCTGTTTTCTCGGCTGTTATTAATTAGTGGCTATTTTTTCGGGCTTGTTGCTTGCTTTCTTGGTGGCTGTGTTATAGATCTAGTCGAAAGGTGCCAATTTTCTTGCGTTCATACTCTATTATTTAAATTTTTCAGTTGGCTTTTCAATAGGATTTTTCGAAAACTGGGTTAGTTTTTTTCGTTCATTGTAGGGAATTTACATCTTTCCTTATCTAATTTTTCTTATCTGTTTGTTTCTTATCTGTTTTTTAAGACTAATACAAACAGACAATGTCGTTTTTGTTGGTATTATTGTCTAGTTTGATAGTGGTATTAAGTCATAGGAAATATAGATGCGAGTATTAGCTATGGTAACTTGAGGTCATGTCCTGTGACGAAGGGTCGTGGTCGGGGTAGGGTAGGAGTCCAATATATAGGTTTACGATTTGGTACTTGGAATGTGGGGACTTTGACAGCGAAATCTTTAGAATTGGTAGATATATTAAAAAAATAAAGAGTTGACGTGGTCTGTCTTCAAGAGACAAAGTGGAAGGGAGATAGCAAGAGAAGTAAATGGGTATAAACTATGGTATTCTGGGTTGCTTAGTGGGCGGAATGGAGTTGGAATTATGGTGTTAGAGAAATTCAAGGACAGTGTAGTGAAAGTGATAAGGTATGACGATTGACTTATGGCGATCAAAATAGCAGTTGGGTTAGAGGTGGTGAATGTTGTATGCGGGTATGCACCTCAAGTAGGATTAGGGAAGAGTGAGATGTGAGCCTTTTAGAACAAGTTAGATACTGTAGTAAATATTATCCCTAAGGAACAGAAGGTTTTCATCGGTTGTGAGTTTAATGCCAATGTAAGGGTAGGGGTGGATGGATATCAAGGTGCGCATGGTGGTTTTGAGTTTGGTTTGAGAAATGATAGCGGTCGGTAGTTATTGGACTTTGCGGCAGCGCATGAATTAATGATGGCTAATACGTATTTTAAGAAGAGAGATGAGAATTTAATCACCTTCCATAGTGGAGGGCGAAGTACACAAATTAACTTTTTCCTTTTGTACTAAAAGGATCAGAGTTGTTGCAAAAACTGTAAAGTTTTACCGGAAGAATCATTGACGTTGTAATATCATCTTTTGGTGATAGATGTTCATGTACGGGAAAAAGTGGGAGAGACGAGGCAAGGAGGTAGTGAAAAGATACTGTGGAAGAACCTTAAGGGCGAAGAGGCACCGCCTTCAGAGCTAAGGTAGCTCCTGCATGTTTGAACATGATAATTGAGGATGCGGATCGTTTATAGGTTTCTATGGCTACAATCATTGGGGACACAGCTAAAGAAGTCGTAGGGGTAACATCCGGCAGACCGAGGCTTGACAGGGTAGCGTGGTGGTGGAGTGAGGAGATGCAAACTAAGTTAAAGCTAAACAAGATAGATTTAGACAGCTTATGATAGCAAATGGGGATGAGGAGAGAATGCAACGAAAATAGGCGTACCGTGAGGCAAGGGGTGAAGTAAAAAGGGCAATGGTAGAAGCTAATAGCAAGGCATATGAGGGTATTTATACGAGATTGGATACTAAGGAGGGGAAGCAAGATATATACAAGTTTGCAAAGACACGAGCTCAGAAAGAGTATTGATATTGTTATATTTATCAAGAATGGGAAGGAAAAACCCTTTTCTCGGAGGGGATATAAGAGAGAGGTGAGAACAATAGTTTAGTAAATTATTTAATGAGACACATGGATATAATAGCTGTGTAGGGGATGTGGAGATACACCGACCCATAAATCAGTGTGTGGTTAGACAGATATCAACAGAGGAGGTGAAAGGAGCCCTTAGTAAGATGAGGGGTGCGAAAGCGGTTGGGACAGACAACATACCAATTGAAGTGTGAAAGTGTTTAGGAGACATAAGGGTTAAGTGACTAACGACTTTTTTTAACATTATCCTGACGACAGGAAAGATGGCAGAGGAGTGACGAAGTATTGTAATAGTTTCACTCTATAAGAACAAAGGGGATGCACAATAATATAGTAATTATCAGGGTACTCTATATACAGTAGCTTAAAAGCACGAAATTACTATGTCACTTACTTTACCAAAGCAAAATTAGTATGTCGTAATTTATTTATTTTTGCGGTGGCTGTGTTCAAAGTTTCGTCAGTACTTCTTACCACTTTCCCTCCCCTCGGTTACGACGCCAGGATCCCATTCATAAGGTATTCGTCTTCCCCCAATCCAAGTGTTCTGAACTTGCATCTTCAATTTGATTAGTTAACAAAGTAATGGTTTATTTATGGAACTTGAGGCGGGGTCGCGGGCATTCGAAGTGAGATTGTTTGGGGTTGGATGAACGGGTGTAGATTGAAAAATTGAATCTTTTTGAACAAAAGTCAAGATGAAATAACCAGGTGATCTGAAAGCAAACCCTTTTGTTCTGTCGAAATGAAAGCGGCCTCTCAAAAGGCCTTCAAGTTTTTTTTTCTTTCTAATGTTTAGGTTGTCTGATTCAGATTGTTTGTTCCTAAGCCAGTTGCATGCGTACTTAAATCTACTGAACTTGAGAGATTTAATGCCGTGAGTTTTAAAAATTTAAAACTATTCGAGGAACAAACTGTTTGGTCATGTTCTTATTTTTGATTTGATCAAGAGCTGGCGATATTTTGATACCGAATATCGGAATTCTTTGCTTTTGTGGTCACTTTAATTTTGTTTCCTTGCCAATCCACCGCAATCAATTTGTGTTTTATTTGTGGGTATCTGTTCAAGGGTTATCTCAAGAACGGGATTACCCATCTGACTGAATGAACTTTTGGAACAACATTAAAAAGAACAGTTGTGTTGCTCCATTGCCATATTTATAAGTAGATTTCTATATCTCAATTTTCCAAATCAGAGTATTGGCAATGTTGGTTATTTGGTTCGAACGGAATGCAACATTTGATCTTTTGGTTTTTTATTCTTGTCCAGATTACCATTATGTTAGTCCCAGAGTGGCGTTAATTTTATCTGCTGATAATCGATCTTCTTCCCACTTCTCTTCCTTGTATATTTTATGCTGTGGTTTCCTTTGCTCTTTTGCCTGTTAATGACAACAGTTGTATCATTTTCCTCGTAGCTGCATGGTAACAACTATGCATCATACGTGCCACATACACATTTAACGGTCCCTCTCTATGAACAGATCATGGCGAAATCAAAACCACAGAGCACAGAAGTGAAGGATTATGGATACGGAGCAAGTGGAATTTCCAGGAAACCGCATATCCTACTTGCAGCGAGTGGAAGTGTGGCTGCTATGAAATTTGCGAATCTCTGCCATTGCTTTTCTGAGTGGGCTGAAGTAAAAGCTGTAGCTACTAAAGCACCACTTCATTTTCTTGACACGGTCTCACTCCCGAAAGATTTTACTCTTTACACCGATGAGGATGAATGGTCCAGTTGGAACAAAATAGGTGATAGTGTGCTACACATCGAGCTTCGAAGATGGGCTGATATTATGGTCATCGCGCCTTTATCAGCAAATACACTTGCAAAGGTATATCCTAATATGTGCATACTTGGTTTAGTTAAACCACTAGTGTTCTGTTCTGGGTTATATGCAGTAAATCACCACAATCAAATACACGTAATTCTCTTGCAGCACCTTGAACATTGATTCGTGGTGTACTTGCTCTACATCAGACAAACAAAATGGTTCTATATATTTTGATTTTTGCTCTACACCAGACAAACAAAATGGTTCTATATATTTTGATTTTATATCTATTCTTTGATCATGATCCCTAATATCTGGTGCAGATTGCGGGAGGATTATGCGATAACTTACTGACCTGCATCGTCCGTGCATGGGATTACAACAAACCAATGTTTGTGGCACCTGCCATGAATACTCTGATGTGGAACAACCCTTTCACAGAACGGCATCTTATGGCGATAGACGAACTTGGGATTTCCCTCATCCCACCCATCACAAAGAGGCTTGCGTGTGGTGACTATGGAAATGGTGCCATGGCTGAGCCTTCTCTTATATACTCAACCGTACGACTTTTCTTTGAGAATCATGGACAAACAAAATCTGGGACTGTGTAGTGTCGGCTTTCGCTCTTACAACTCGTAAACGTTTACTGCGGGGGAGCTCAGCTTTTTTAGAGTTTGTACTAGAAGTTGCAGGGATTTGCTTGTCACTATGTGTTGTTATCTTCAACTAGCAACAAGCTTCCTTCATGCCTTGTGGACTTAAAAAAATATATAATCTTTGGATTTTTACATTTTTTCTTTGTATATCAAATTTCATATTTTTATTTGTTCACCAATTTCCAAACCAGAAATGAAAGGAAAAAGGAAATATACATATATAATCTTTTGCCTGGAGGAATTATAATATTATGCGAGGATGATATATGTTACTATAAATTGCCATCCCGTAGACTAAATAGAAATGCGAGCCAAATAAAGAGAGACTGTCGCCATACCTCGAGTTGAGTTGATCATACTGCCTGCAAGTTCCTGTGATGGATCCTAGCGAGGTATGTACGAACTCTTGATTTTGTTCTTATTGTTTTGAACTAATACATTGTTCTGTAGTGAGCTGTTCCTTCGAGTAATTTGAACTTGGAATTCGTTTGTTTTCTGTCATGAATCGTTTCGGATGATTAGTTTTGAACAATGTTGCAGCACCGTCCATCGAGTGCTTTTAATTCACCTTTTATGACCACAAACTCTGGCTCCCCCGTTTGGAACAATAACAACTCTTTGACGGTTGGAACTACAGGTATCTGCTTCTGTGTTTGTTAGCATTTAGCCATTTTGCTTCCTTTTTCCAATTGTTTGTATCTGAATTATGTTTGTTTCATATCCGTGATCTTTTTCTGTGGTTAACACTTTTGAGCTAGATGCTGAAATATTTATTGGCCCTTGTGCTTTTATCCTGGATAATTTGCTTATAATGTAAGGAACGAAGTAACGATACTTTTCTAGAGTAGGTAGCAGATTGTGTAATTAAGTGATGGTCTATTATCCCGTATTTGACAGAACCAATCCTTCTTGAGGATTAACATTTGGTAGAGAAGCTTGCTAATTTTTTGTATCTGGAGTTTGAGTCTGTTTATCAAGAAATTATCGTGGTTGTACTGTCTCCTAGGGGTGGGTAATCGGGATTCGGGCCGTTTCGATTTGGGTCCAAAATTTTGGGCCCGATCCCGTCCCGAAGTTCGAAGTCCCGAACAAGTTCGGGACTTCGGTCATCGGGACGGCTTAAGGCCCGAATTAAAAAGATTAATATTTATTTTTTGTTGCACAATTTGAAAACAAACCTAAGTCTTGATTCAAATCATAAAAAAATTATTTTTCTGGATTTCAAATAACAAATAAAGACATAAATTAAAATAAATTCCCTGAAAATGTAAGATGAAAGATAACATCATCAAAATTCTCTCCTAACTCCTACCAGTAGCAACGCGTGTAGTTGACAAAGTTCAAGTTCAACGATCAAATTCAATTTAAGGAGTAAATCTTAAATTCAACAACAAACAATAAACTTTGTAGCAGACAAAGTTTAACAAGCAAATGGAATTTATGGAGTAAACCATAAATTCTTAGCAATAACAACGCGTGTAGCAAACAAAATTTTGCGTGTAGAAGGCAAAATTCGATAAACAAACTCATCTACCTAACTCCCCAAATCCCACCTTTAAGGAGTAAGCCACTTACTATAGATCTTTCTTTCCTAGTCTTCTCTTACTGGAAAAATCTTTGCCATATATCCTTCTTGCTTCCTCGTCTTGCTTTCTTCTCCCTTGAATATCCTTACTTATCCTCCTCTTTTTAACGGCGGATTAAGATGTAGGTTAGAAAGAGATTTCCCTTATATTTCTAACTATTTTTTAAATATTTTATTATTTTTAGTTCGGGATTCGGGCCCGCCGGGCTTCGGGATTGTCCCGAGGCCCGAACGCCATTTGCCCACCCCTACTGTCCCCATTCTTATGCATGCTGGTGCTAATAAAAAGGGGAGCGACTACATGTATCGGGCCCCTTTTACCCCGAGTCCAGTACACCCACAAATTTTCGCCTCGTGGCTTCCCCCTGCGAAATTTTAAAAATTTGTATGGTGGAGTATTCAAACCTCCATCTTCCCCTTCACTCGTGTGGCAACATCCCCAACCATCTCGGCTCTACATCATCTTTGGCTATATAATATCAAAAAAAGAATATAACACACTCAGCACATTAAATATATAAAAAATAATATGTACAATTAATATTAACATGTAAAATTAAATATACATTATATATGTATAACCACTACACACATATAACATGTGTAAAACTAATATTACGGCGGCTTCGCCGCTGTACAAATCTAAAACCCTATTTAAATGGTATAAACCCAATGACTAAATATTATAAACCTAAAAAATAAATACTATAAATCTAAGGGCTATATGCTATTTTTCCAAATTAATATTATTGCGGCTTCGCCGCCGTAAAAAAACTAAAACTCTATCCTATAAACCCTAAGAACTTAATGTTATACACCATAAACTATATATTTTAATTTTATAAATAGTATAATTAGTAATATAAAATATTACTAATTATTTTATATTTATTATTAATAATTTAAAACTAATGATATTTACAAAAATGCCATTGTATCGGGGTCGGTACAAACCAGCCCCGGTACAGCTAGACTTTTCGAATAAAAAATCTGTACATAGAATACCGAAAAATCTCCCTGCTCGGGTTAGAAACTTAGAACGACTTTCTAAAATAATTAGATAATTCGAAGGAAAAAGTTATGGAATTACTAAGCATGAATTTTTTGATCGTTTATATATAAGGAATCAAATTCTTAAACAAAAATTATTGATAATCTATCTATTAAAATAGAAATTTTGTCAAGCTTTCAAGCTTCTTAAACAAAATCTTTTCAGATTTTGTTATTTTAAAAAATCAACATTTATTCATGTGCTAATATTATATTTATTTGCATTAAGATAAATTTTTGCATTTTGTAAATTATTAATTAATAATTTATGTGTATATATTACAATATTATTTTCAGATTAGTGTAATATATTCCGAGTAGATTAAAAATGTGGGAAGATATGCTGAAAGGAATCAAACATCTAGAAGGATGGGATAACAAACTTCTCTCTTTTGCAGGAAAACTGACCTTCCTCAGAGGGGTTCTTTCTAATCTGCCCATATACTTCATGTAGATGTTCAAGGCACCAAAACACGTTTTGAAATAGATGAGCAACTTCTTGTGGAGGAGTATAACCAGCCAAGCTAGAGCAATACATTGGAATAGCTTGAAACACATTTGCTTGGAAATAAATTCAGGTGGGCTAGGTGTTAAAGATTTGTGCTTGATGAACAATGCACAGTTGGCAAAGTGAATGTGGAGACTGATGAAGGAACCAGATAGCTTTTGGAGTAAGCTGATCAACACCAAATACCTACTGGAAACTGATGAGATGACTGACCTGACAATACAAACTGTTCCTGATAAGATATCAAAGTGTGGCTCAACATATGAGAAGAATCATCTGAAAAATCATGGTTAACAGGAAATCTCAGGTTGAGACTCGGAGATGGGAAAATGTATTATTCTAGAAATCGGATTGGAGTGGAGAAAGAATCCTCGCGTTGGTATACAACGACATATCCAAACTGTCGCAGGAAAAAGATGCAACTGTCAGTAGCCTAATTCGAACTGATGAACACGGCAAACCTGACTGGAACCTAATTATCAAAAGGAAGCTGCGTGATTGGGAGCAACATAGACTGAATCGTATGAAGGTAAAAATAGCAGATACAAAGCTAGACAACAATACAGAAGACAGTTGGATGTGGAGTTCATCAGCGTCAGACTTGTACATAGTTAGATCAGCATACAAACTCCAGGCAGACTCTCAGCTAAGTGTGGAAGATATCGAACGTAGACAACACCTGATGTTATGCCCGGTTTAAATAAACAGAAGGTCTGGAAAGCGTTATGGCATGCCATGGTATGTTAAATCTGGAAAGAGCGGAACGAAGTCCACTTCGACGTACAACTGCACTTAGATGAAGTTCCCCAGATTGAAAACTACATCAAGATAATAGTGGTACATAGGCTGAAGTCGAGAGGAAGGATTATACAGGGAACAAAAAGAACACAATGGTTGCAAAATCCGGTTCCCTTTATATTGTAATGAAGTACTTACTGATCAGCATTATTTTTTACAATAGGGTATGATTTTTTATGTACTGTACATTTAAGAGTTGGTGAAATGAATTATTTTCCTATCAAAAAAAATTATGATACTTGCTTAAGGTACATGAAATGTGCTAATGATAAACATTTTTTTTGGTAAGCACGTGATAGTGATAAACTGATAACTAATCATAATCTTGTCAAGAATTTGAATTGTTGCATAAATTCATTCTATCCTGACAAAATAGCCATAGGGATTGCTTTAATATCCAAAATCATTGCCCTCTATTTGGAATTAAATCAACAATAAAGGGATTATGTTGGATTCTATGAAAAATAATGGCAACTCTTTTATGATGGCTGATTCTTGTTCAAAAATATATTATGATTTGTAATCTTATAGAAATTAAATAAAAAAATAATGGATTCAAAATTTAGTGTATGAACTTATTAGTTCTTGCATATAGATTAGGAGAATAGCATTAGGAATAAATAATAAAGGAGGCTATTAATTGCATTTTAATTATTGTTAGTGAGAGAAAAATAAAAATTACGTGAAAACCCGACATTTTTATAATCAATGTTCTATATTTCGTTGTATTGGCGACATTTTCCAGCAGGCTTCCCCGATTTGGAGTTATTTGACCTGTTGGGACAGTCTGACAACTGGGCTACAACTCAGAACCCACGTATAGACGTCCTGAACACTGGGCGGCCTACTGCCGCTTTACGAGATATCCATATTGACTATAATGCATGTAATGTAATGCAACACTTAGAAGTTGGAAATACTAATAAATAAAAATATTTTGAACAGTGCCCACGCAAAGGTGATTTTTTTACTCGTTGCCGTTGGTATAAAGCCATAAACAAGGCACTGCGTGACGCTTCATCCAACGGCTACAACTTACTAGCCGTTGTTTTCAAAAATATATACGATGGAAAAAGAGATGAAGAGAGATTCAAAGAAGTCCGATTGATACAGACATTTATCCGCTTTTTGCGTTCTTCGGATATATCTTTAATGACCCTTCTCGAATTGAATTGAACAACAGTCAAGAAAGAGAGAAAAAATCACGAGCTGCACTTGGGGGGAGAAAGAGAGAGACGGACTCCGTTGATTGATTTGATGGGGTTTTCTTTATAATTTGTTTCACTTCTGAGTAGTGTTTCACTGGATTTGGGAAGACATTGTTTTTCTTGGTTGTCTTGGCGTTCGAAGGTGTGCATGATTTCTGTCTTTCTTTTCTTCATCATTTTCTATTCTATATTCTGTCATCCGGGGTACTTTTATTTAGCCTTGAATGTTGATAATTTCAATCAAGATTCATCTTTTTTTCCATCTTCTCATGCATTCTTTGATACTTTCGGTAATGAATTTTGTGGGATCTCCTGTTTTATCGCAGAATCAGTGTTCGAAAATATAATCAAGATGGGATCAAAAGAAAATTTCCCAGGTGTGATCAGGCCTTCAAACATTCAAGGTAATTTGAAATTTCAAAAGTTAGAGGTGAACTTTATGAGACTGGTGCCTTCTCTGATACTTTCGGAATCACTTCTCCAATCTGCACATATAAACTGAAAGAAAATGATGATGATTCTTTTGGATTGAAGTCCTATTCTAAATAGTAGTTACTTTGCATTTGCAGGAGCATTGAGGCCTGGAAGTGGTATTGCAGTACCTCGTAATAACAGGAGGGCCTTGAGTACAATCAATGAGAACATCATAAGAGCTCCTCCCAACCGATTTACCGCCAACAAAAATGGAATTGTGACAGAGTATGATTTTTTTCATAAACCAAGAATGAGCTGGAAAAGAAAATTCAATTTCATGTCCGTTTCAGTCCTTAATTTTCTTTTTGCAATGGGCTTGATCAGGAAAAGTGATTCCAGCAACAATAACCACGTTGTTCCGGTTCATCATCTGGCCACTAGGTTTCTCGATTTTCCTTTCTTGAATCTGGTTGAGACATTATATTTCCTTCAAATAACCTTGATGCTTCTCCAGGAACTCTTCAAAATTGGCTGAACGAGAGCGGCATCCATCACTTAAGGTACTTACCGGATTAATATGTAAGAAGAAATGGACATTGGCCAGTTTTTAGTGTTCATATTGTAATTGAGGTATCCAATGTATAGGAAGTGAAGCCTCTATCTCACCAAGTTTCAAGTGGTCATCACTCACAAGACTGTATTATAATTGAGGCCGAAGAGAGCAATATAGTGGAAGTGGATCATGATGTTCCAATGTTTGTCCAACATACAGAAGCTATGTTGGAGGAAATTTATAGGATGGCACGTTTTCTTTCCTGCATCTGGAGTCTTTTGTTCTCTTGATCTTCTTCTTAACTCAGTTTGTAACTTTATGCAGGATGCAGAAATTGAAATGGAAGACATCAACGAGGAGGAGCCAGTGTTGGATATTGACAGTGCTGACAAGAATAATCCGCTAGCCATTACTGAGTACATCGATGAAATATATATGTACTACAAGAAAGTAGAGGTGCACAGCATGGACCTCTATCTACACTTTACGAAATTTCATAGTTGCTTTTGTAGTACAGGTTCCTTTTTTGTTACTGTTTATAGTTAATTTGCAGAGCTTCAGTTGTGTCCCTCCCAACTATATGGAGCAGCAGTTGGATATTAATCACAGAATGAGAGCCATTCTTATCGATTGGCTGATTGAGGTTTGAAGTTTGATCTTTCCTACTTAATGGAAACGCTACCGGGGAACAACCGTGATCATTGAATTTACATTTATAGGTACATTACAAATTCGACCTGATGGATGAGACACTATATTTAACTGTTAGCCTCATTGATCGATTCTTATCGGTCGAATCCGTGGTACGAAAGAAATTGCAGCTTGTTGGGGTGACAGCTCTCCTTGTTGCCTGCAAGTACGAAGAAGTTACTGTCCCAGTTGTTGAGGATCTCATATTGATTTCAGACAAAGCTTACTGCAGACAAGAAGTGCTAGAAATGGTAGTAGTAGTACCTGCTGCTTTATGTCTCAAGTTAATGCATATCATAAGTTGTTGCCTGAAGGTTACTTTTTGTGCTGCCTGTAGGAGAAATTGATGGTCAACACGCTACAATTCAATCTTTCTTTGCCAACTCCATATGTTTTCATGCGTCGTTTCTTGAAGGCTGCCCAATCTGATAAAAAGGTTGGTTAACTTTTAGTCTCTGTTCGAGAAGGCGCCTACCGCTTTTTCGAACAATCTTTTGGAATTGATGACTATCTATACCTTACAAGTATGTTTTCCTGTACTAGCTGGAGCTGCTCTCTTACTTTATCATCGAACTTTGCCTCGTTGAGTATGAGATGCTTCGCTTCCCACCATCGTTGTTAGCAGCAGCTGCGATATTTACTGCACAATGTACCTTATACGGGCGCAAGCTTTGGAGCAGGACATGTGAAGTTCATACAAGCTACACCCAGGACAAGCTCGTGTAAGTGGCTGGTTTTCAAGAAACAACTGAAAAAAAGTAGCAGAGTGATGTTAAATTTGTACTAATATGGCTTCTCGTCTTTGTTCTGTTTTTTCAGTAAATGCGCACGGATGATGGTAGCGTTCCATCAGAAAGCGGAAACTGGGAAGCTCACCGGCGTCCACAGGAAATACGACACTTCGAAATATGGCTATGCTGCTAGGGCCAAACCTGCCGCATTTCTTCTGCTGGAAGGCAGGATGGGCTAGCTAATGTGTGAAGCTGCTACTGGTAAATGAAGGGTTCTAACTTTGGGGCTTGGGATAACTGAGCAACACAAGTTGCCCCAGGGTGTGTAGCACACAAGAAATCTGGATTGAGGATTCTTTCCTTGCTGTTTCTGACGAACATATCATGTGCTTATCGAGTGTTGTTATCTTCTCAAATAATAGTGCATTGGAAGCACCGCTTCCACACCACA
This sequence comes from Pinguicula primuliflora, assembly GCA_025802335.1. Classification (NCBI taxonomy): domain Eukaryota; kingdom Viridiplantae; phylum Streptophyta; class Magnoliopsida; order Lamiales; family Lentibulariaceae; genus Pinguicula; species Pinguicula primuliflora. The sequence continues at coordinate 305,846 of JAOYMZ010000014.1, forward strand.
CTTACAATAGTGAAAGTGGGTCATTTCTGTACTTATGCGGTGCATATGTGGGATGTGCCCCAGCGGGGTGCCGTATAGCGGCCCTCTGGAAAAGGCAATCCTCTTACTTGCAAATTCCCAGATATCAAAATTCCAAACAAAGTTATTAATTATACCAAAGCAGCGCCATAGGAGCACAATAATCAATATCTTTTGCAGGAAACTTCCAACAGTCAAATTAAATATTGACCAACTTATTTTCAATCACACAAGTGAAGGAGATATATGCTCATTCATCTTGGTTATCTACCGTCTTCTTCATGACATTGATTCTTCATCGGTTCCGTTAAACCCTAGGCCACATCAAAACTACTTCCATCATCTTTCTCAGCTTCGTTGAGTTCCTCTTCGACTCGATAATAAACCTGACACGTCCGAGGAGGAGACAACACTTTGAAGGAATTCGGGCGATTCTTGAAATTTGTTTCAGGAACACCTGGTATTCCTTCAGGATCTGTGAAATGGTCTACATCATGCCCAACCTGCCAAACAAGTTTATTTTTAGTCATCTACAGAACTTGAAAACAATGGTTTCGAAGGGACTCCAGTTAAAACTCATCCTGAAGTTGTGAAAAAATCCGTCTGAGTTACGTTCTATAAGCCTCTCTACTGTTTAAAATTGAAATGGTAATCAAGCTGGAAAGGACTAATTGCAATTCAAACTTACTCTTCCAAGTCCACCAAATTCCCAAGCATCACTATCCAAAGCCACTCTATATTTTCCTGGTACGTCACAGCCAACCTTATACCTGTATATGATGGTGTGATGATACAGATCTATTATGAAAAATTCTCAAGTCGCAGCGCGATAATAAGTAGAATACCCTTCATATGTATTTTTGGTGTGGAAGTTGAATACAAACACTAGATCTCCACGTTCAAAGACAATGACCTGCAATTAGCAGTCGTATGAAGAATGTTTGAGCAAAATAAAAGTTAATATACTGTATTAGAAGACAATGTATTTCTAATTCATCAAAAGGATTTGCTTCGTGTAGTTGTGCTTCTTCCACGGCAGAATATAAAAGAAAGAGAAAAGACTTAGAAAACATATAAAACCTTTTCATCTTCATCCGCGCTGCTTACAATCTGTTTGTCTGATGAAAGGAACTGAAATTTCTCATCAAGTATATTCATTGCCCGGTCAAAAGCATTCATGAACTGCATTTTATATATAAAGATCAATAGTGAGAAAAATAGGATAACGAATGATATGCTAAATTTAAGCTTCAGAAGGGAAAAAAATGAAGAGAGAATCACAATTTGTAGCTGAACGTTAATCCTTTTTTCAACTTAAAATTTTCAAAAATGAGATCCAAGGTGGCACTGATATGGCAAAAGGATTTAGGAACGGGGAACAGAACAACACATTGAACTAGAGGAGGTACTCGCCACAACAAATTTGGTATAATGAATTATCCTTGTAAATCAATGCCGAAATGTTTAAAGCCATGATGGACACAGTTTAAGTATAACTCAAGACGGACCTTGAATCTTAGATGGTCAGTATCCACGAGGTTCCATTGGCGTCTGCACTTATCATAACTCCAACCATTGCCTTCTCTAGGGAAGTCGATCCATTCTGGATGCCCAAACTAATAAATAACAAATGATGGAAAACAACTCAATTTTGTGGACGGGAAACAACAATTGCAGAGCTGTAGGAAACAAAGTCTTAACAAATTTAAGTCATAACAGATTGCCAAGACAGAGGTCTATGAGCCACATTCTGAGAAGGAGTTAGTTATTCTTCGAGAACATACAAATGTTTAACGACTTGTACAGTGCTGAACATTAAGATCTGCTCACCTCATTTCCCATGAAGTTAAGGTATCCCTCTCCTCCTAATGCCATCGTTAGGAAATGGATCATCTGAAAAAAAGGCTATAACAATTTCATGACTGTAAAGGAAGGCAACAATTTTCACAAATGCATACATTATTGTCAAAAGTACCTTGTGAAGTGCAATTCCTCGCTCAACTATGGGAGAGGCTTCGGTCAAACAGGACATACCGGAATACATGTCTTTATCCATCAATAAAAATGCAATTGTTTTGTCACCCACGATAGACTATACAAGTTGATGAACCATAATTAATCATAAAATATTTGCACGTGAACATACATTTCTTGTTTCCAAACAGCTAGACAAGAAGGAGGAGAAAACAAGAAAATACATTAAAAGAGCGATGATTTTGCATGAGTTATCTTTTGCTACAGTCGAACTGAAAGCAAACTCAGCCAGATGTAAGGACAGCCGGGACAATTCAACCAGCTAAGGCTGATAAGGTCTGCGGAGTTGTTGAAAGGGATGTATGGAAATCTACGTTTACAGATCTTTCACTCGAAATTTACTAACATTTGATAGGAACATCACGTAACATATATTTGCATTTTGTTGTACAATACCTGATCATGACTCTCAGCATATGATATGCATTTCTCAGTGTACCTCCTATTTGTCAAACAAGTAGTTATCTCTCTCATCGACCATTCTTCATCCTTCTTGTTCTTCAAATAGTCAATCCATTTATCAGGAATAGCCATTGCAAGGCGGTAATCAAAACCAATGCCACCCTCAGAAACTGGCCGGCACAGTCCAGGCATTCCAGAAACGTCTTCGGCAATGACAGTTGCATTAGGAGAGATACTGTGGATGAGATCATTTGCCAACATTAAATACACAACAGCATCAACATCTGTCATCAAACTAAAGTACTCATTATAATTCCCGGTGAATGCCATGTTTATTCCATGATGATGATATAACATTGAGGTTACTCCATCAAATCGAAACCCATCAAACTTAAACTCATCGATCCACCACCTCAGATTAGACAGAAGGAATCTAAGAACTTCCCAATTCCCATAGTTAAATAATCTGCTATCCCACAGCTTATGATACCCTCGATCTCCAGTATGAAAATAAGAATCTTGTGAGTCTTGCTTCACATCAAAACCATTAAGGCCATCAGTGACATTGTTGCTAGCGTGGCTGTGGACAACGTCCATTAACACTTGAAGACCTAAGCTATGTGCCTTATCAATCAAGTACTTGAGGTCCTCCGGGGTTCCACATCGACTACTCACAGCGAAAAAGTTCGTCACGTGATATCCAAATGATGCATAGTATGAATGCTCCATTACAGCCATCAACTGGACTGTGTTATAGTTATTCGCTCGAATGCGAGGCAAAACATGATCTGCAAACTCCCTATATGTACTTACACGAGGTTCTGAACTACTCATTCCAACATGTGCTTCGTATATGCGAGGCACCTCGGGTTTAGGAAACTGAGGGTGCTTGAAGTGGTACCTGCAAAGGGCAATGAATCAGGAGATCCCAATGATGTTTAGGATATAATGGTGGCATGATCATTTCAAATACAGTTATACAGATAATACATAAGTCTAAAACTCCTTTGTATGAGAAAGGAAAAAACTTTCCCGCAGGCAAACTTTTGTCCACCAGTTAACACACAATAGAAGTACCTTTCCGGAGGTGGTGGATCCCAATAAACACCATCATAAGACGCAGCAAATCTTGTTGAATCCTGAGTTGCATACTTTATCCAAGCGGGGATGCGATCGACCCATACTCCATTGCCATGCTTGAATCTGAATTTGACTCTTGAATTGTGTGGAATGGCAGGCTTCCCATTAGAGTCAGGAATTATGATACTCCATACACCAAACTGGTTCTTTTCCATTTTGTGTCTAGAGCCATTCCACGCATTAAAGTCACCAATAACTTCTGCTTCTCTGAGTCACAATGAGGTTAATGCAAGATAACCACCTGGCATGGTGAGTAGCGAGAGAAAAGAGTTAAATCTATGAGTTAAAAAACTCACTCTGCAGCAGGAGCCCATTCCCTGTACACAATGCAACCTTCTTCTCGGTTGAACCCAAATTTCAGATATCCTGAATGTGACGTTCTTTAATTAATAAAAAAATTCAGAAGGATAATTATATCTACAAACATTCGTTAACTGATAACTGTAGAACAGCCAATAATACAATGGACCTACTGCAGTAGTTTGATGTGACAAGTTGAAAGAGCAACTTGTTACAGTTTACCTTGTGCAAATTTCTCAATGCTTCCCTCATGTTTCTCAATGAGTTTTTTTTGATCTAGATATCTCGTTATTCTGTATCGGAAATGGTCTCTGTATGCTTCTAGGTTAGGATCGACACTAAAGAGGCCAATGTTTTCTGACTGTTCATCCATATTCGCAACCGCAGAATAGTCATTAGAGATAACTGCAGAGACGGATGGGGAGCATACCTACACGGAACACAAGAACTACCATATTGTGAATAATGTAGAAATGGCATACCAATTAGGTGAAGAAGAAGAAGAAGGGCTAGCAAGTCAAGAAAAATGATATCATTGCTTACAAGTGCATGAAACACAGAGGTACTTAGCAGTGTTTCTAAATTGCCTGATACGGGATCCCATGAATTAAAAGAGAGAATTTGATGCTAGATGTTAAGTTTAGTATCCGTTCATTTAAGATTTTTATTTTATTATTTTTTTATCTCACTCCACATTATGGTTCAACAAAAATATAATGATCAAACGCCAACGCATACCTTTTGATGAGTTATATTGTTTAAAGGAGCGACTACTCTGCAATTAATTCGGGCTTTATGGGAGTTGAATATTATTCCAGATTGCTGCTTCCGCCGGCATCTACCAAGAAGTGAAGCCTGTCAAAAAAATATGAGAAAGGGTCTGAAAGATAAAAAGTGGTTGCCTTTGATAAGAACTAAAATCCGTTTCAGAATTCAACACGAGGAAAACAGGACCAAGATAGTAGAGAGAATTTCTCATATGGGCAAGGAAATCTCAATCTCAAACAGGGAAAGAGTCATAAACAGAAATCTATTCCAAAAATTTCAAGTTAGTTTCCTTCTTAGTTCCCACTTCCCAGTATCTTTGTTATTACGTTTTCCGCATTAGAAATCCCAACAATAACCACTTGGGAAGGAACATTTTCCAGCAAGATGAAACGATAATTTGCATATAACATCCAAATAACAGATATGGTCATATTATAAAGGGATCATGGATCATGTGCTAGATCAGCTCTCTCAACTACACTGATATGAATCAGCACTGTAGCTCATGATCTCACAACCCGCATTTTACCATGTTGAGCTTCAGCCACTTTCAATGCAAATCAGTTTAAGACTCAAAAATAAATCATGGTTATAAAACCATTCACCAAGAATATCAGCATTAACAACCTCATAAAAAGAGTAAACGTCCCAAATCAACAGAAGTCCATCACAAGGATCATTTCGATTTTCCAGCAAACATTAAACTCATGGCTGTTCGCTTGATGAAAATTGAAGATAAATGTGCACGCTTCCATGGAAACTATATAAATAACGGGCGATCAAGCATATTGCGCAAATAGATGAATTTAAAGGAGAAAAGGGAAGAACGCATCAAAATAGAAATGCACGGAAGTTGAAAATAGTAACGATGAGTAACCAACCAAGATGGATTCGTCATTTGGAATCGGCGATGAAGGCCGCAGAGCGGGCGGAGAGAGCAAACTGCAGGAACTGTACATCTCCGTTCTAAAGCTGAAGTGCGAACAGTAGAAGTGCATCATCATTGGGGCATGTCATGTCAATTGTCATCATCAACTTTCTGTTGTAAAGCCAGATTTTTCTTTCTATTGCCAGAATAACATTTGACAGTTTTACCCTTCGGTTAAAATTGGCTTTAGCCAAGATTTCGAACTTTTCTGCAATTGAGTGCAGTGCAGAGACAGGTTTCTGACCTGTAGAAACGGAGCAACCCAGCTCTGCAGGTGGAAGCGGCGGCGGAGTATAACTTTGTGAATTTTAAATTTTTGTGAAGTAGAATTTAGGCGGAGGATCAAGAAGTATGACGGTGGCGGCCGGTATCGGCTATGCCTTACTGGCGTTGGGTCCAACTCTATCGCTTTTTGTCGCAGTTATTTCCCAGAAGCCCTTTCTCGTCCTCACCCTTCTTTCCAGGTACATTTGATTTGGCCTTTGTGTGGAGATTTCACCTTATTAGTGTCATCTGGGCGTGATGAAATTTGAGTTTATGACGTTGATGTAGCACACTGGTGTGGTTGATGAGTCTGATTGCTCTGTCGGCTGTCTGGAGAGCGCTTATCCCTTTCGAAACGGTGGTGTGGTAGCCCTATGCGCTTATCATTCTCTCCTCGGTTGCCTGCCAGGAAGCTCTCCGCCTGTTCCTGTGGTGAATCTATAAGTAAGTGTGGTTCTCTTTCAAGTAAAAACTTTTTTTGGGTTTTTAAGGGAAGTAGTTGCAATTTGTCATTTGATTCTGAAATGAATGACTCTCATTTTCTATATGGCATCCGATAAACAAGCGTAAAAGATTAGGAATTATGTTTTAAAGACTGAACTTGACTATTTCTGGGTTATGTACCTTTACCAGGAGGATGGAAGAAATACTGGATGGTTTCGCTGATAGAGTCTCCAAACCTCGATTCTTTATTACTGATAAGATGCAAATTGCCCTCGGTATGCATTGGCTATGTATTTCGTTTGACACACTAGTCAAATTCTTATATAGAGTCCCTTTCAGGCCTATAGCAATTGTTTTCGAGAGTATACTGAATCTTCATCATGCAATCTTTTCTTAGAAATAGTTTTTACTTTTTCCTAATGAAATTCACTGCAAAAAGTCTTCTACCAGTTCCTATGAATAGTTAATTCCTTTGCAACGGTTATGGACCTATGGTGAATGCAAAAAAATCAGTTTCCTATCTTTCTGACGTGGTCATTTACATACTATGTTTTCTGTTCTGCAGCTGGTGGAATGGGTCATGGTTTGGCTCATGCTGTGTTCTTCTGCATAAGCCTTCTAACTCCTGCATTTGGACCAGCAACATATTATACAGAAAAATGCTCAAAGATCCCATTTTTTCTTGTATCTGGTAAGTTTTCAAGTTCTGATCTAAAGCATGTAACGTGGGTTTTAGTTTATTGATGCTGCTGTTTTCTATTCTATGTTACCTACTTCTGGTTTTTGGTTTCTGATTTTAAGACCATTTTGTTGTTGACTCGTGTTGTTACCAAGATTATTACCGAGAATGGGTTTTGATTTTCAATTGAAGGTATTTCACTGGATAAATTGTGGTAGTTTACTTAACTTAGATGTGCACTGCTGCAAATGTACACTGCACCGTATACTCTATAGTATAGACTTATAGTAACTTAGCCAATTTTAATCAGTCACCTCTGGATCATGTTGTCGTGCAAGCGATTTGGTTTAGTTGTAAATGTGAATCAATTTTCGCAATTCATGGAATTTTATGAATAATGACACAGAAACAAAACCTACCATTGCTTTGTAAACTACCTAGTAGTTATACTAAGTTACCAGTTCTAAACCCGAAATTCCTCTGCTGCAGCTATCATAGCACTAGCTTTTGTTACAATCCACACTTTCTCTATGGTCATAGCATTCAGTGGTCATGCTGAGGGAAAGAAAATGGATCAGTATTTTGCTCCCGTAGTTCATCTTGCCTCAGGAATGATTGTAAGTGCTGATTGTTGTCCATTTATTGTCTTAACTTCCCTAATCACTGTTATACTACTCGTTGGGAACATATACTTGATGCATTAAACTAGCTGCAACCTTTCAAATATTGTTGTAAAGTAGAAAGTGCTATTGTTTTGGATATGGTCTCTGATTAATCTGTCGTCTTCTCGCCAGACACTGATAAACCTTTCGTCCGGTGGCTGCATCATCAGCATTCCTCTACTCTATGGAGTGGCAGTTTTAACATTGGTGCATTGTGGAAAGGTTGTCTGGAGAAGACTGTCCGAAAACAGGAGCAGGTAAGGGAATAGTAATTTGGAATGAGGCTTTCATTTTGTGACTGGGACTCCATCATGTACTGTACCTATCCTGGCACGCTCTGTTAATTGTCGAATTGATTTTGTTTTGGCAAGCAATTTATTAATCCCAGTAGGTCCTAGAAGGTGGTTGTCACACCGTAATTTTTAATTGAGCGATGTTAGATGAACAAATGCCGGACTCAAATTTAAACCAAATTTGGGTGGCCTCCCACTTAGTACAGAAACACATTCAAGATCAGGGATAGTTTCGTCCTTTCACCCCATTCGATCCCAATTTTCGGTCAGCGTTTGTACGGTTAGGGTTTCCATTTTTAATTTGCCACCTACACTTTCAAGGTATGATAGAAAGTCACGAACTTTCAGAAATTGATACTTTAAACTACCATTATATGGAAGTGCAGGTGTTATTAAAAATCTTAATGACAGTAATTAGCTATGACCGTACTTCAGAAGGTTGGTAGTTTACAAATAGGGCTTCTGAAGAGCCGGAATATGTTTAACTTTGATCGGTTAAATTAGATCTACATCGTCCGCTTTTCCGAAGAGCGGTGTAATTTATGGCTGTGTTTCCAAAGGGCGGGTGAAGTAATTTTTTCCTGATCCAGAATGGCTTAGGACCAGATTAATGAGATATGTAAAGAATAGTAAATCCGACGGCTAGGATAAAAATAATTACATAATTTATTAAATTTGATTAATCTAATGGTATGTTTTATCCTGGCCGTCCGATTAAAAATTCGACGATCATGATTAGCTATTCTGGACATATCTCATTAATCTGGTCCTAAACCATTCTGGACCAGAAAATAATGCGCGGATGAAGAGGTTATAAATTTCACCTTCCTTCGGAAAAGCGGGCAATACTGATATAATTTGACCGATCAAGGTTAAAAAAAACTGTCTTTCATAAGCCAGTTTTGTAAACTATTTGTCTTGGGGCGCTTATACCTAATTACTAAGAGCGGAACTAGCTTCAAATATGACTCCTGACTAAAAGCCCAAAAAATTTGGGCCCCAAAATTTTCTTTAATAAAAAATATTTTAATAATAAATAAAATAAAAAATAATATAATACAATACAACATTTGTAGCTGAAATTCAGGTACATTTGCACAAGAAAGAAGATAAAATACACGAGAAAGAAAGAGACGGCAAGCAAGATATGTCAAGCAGACAATTACAACCTGTTTATCCAACTCCAAACCGTCCCTTCCCATTTCCCGTACCCTAACCCCGCACTGTAAGTCATATATCCTACCTCAAGATCTCTCCTCAGTCAATTTTCAAAAGAAAAAAAGATCTCTTCTTTGTCCGTCAAGAGCTCAGTCGCACTCCTCACTGGCCTCCCCTTTTCTTCTTCTGTCCATACACCCCGGGATGGTCAAGAAGAAGTAGACGCTGTCCTGTTTTTCAGTCTAAATCCCGAGCAAAAAGGTTGCAACTAGTAAAGGTTTACTATAGAGCGGTTTCGTGATGGCCAGCTCAGGACTTTTTTTTTTGTTGGGTTCTGCTTATGGGCTCCTGGCAGGCAGGCTTGTGGACAATTTTTTTTTCTAATAAATATTTTGGGGCGGACAGAAAACGGGCCTGCCCCTGAGTGTAGGTCGGCCCTTGCTAATTACCATCATTACCGGCACTTCCGTAGGGCCTTAGTTTACTATCGTGGGAGTCCAGTGGACTTTGAAGGCTCGGCATAGTTTACAATCGCTGCTTGGGAGTCCAGTGCCACGGACGGCGGAACTCGCCCAACAAAAATGTTCACACCGTATTTTTAGGCTGCGTATTTATTGGAAACGGCATTCACGGTTTGTAGATTGGCGAAAAGGTTTTCTGTTTCCATATTTTTTGCACTGTATTTGATGTGGGAATCATGGTCCATATCGTTGCTCGTTTTGCACTGTATTTGATGTTACCCAATTATTGCATCGTATTTTTTGCTTGTTTTCTGTTGGAATTTGGGCTTGCTGCTTAGTTCCATCTCGTACAAAATTTGTTTACATTTCTGAATGAATGAAACAACTGCGGCATTTGTTGGATTTTGAGCCTTAATTTTCATTGTGCTCCAATCTAACAATGCCAGTATGTGGTTTGTTTATTGCAGGCAACTCTGGCCGACGAAGTTTTAAGTGGCAAAAAAGTGTTTCTTTCATTGTGCTAACTGCTAAGGTTTGCTGAAAGCATTGAAGTGGATGAAACTATTGTGCATAGTTTTCTGTTGAGACTTCTGTCTTGTCTTGTGGTCTCCAACTGTTGGACCGCTGCCCGCCCATCAGTAGCTATCAAACATGGCCGCAGGCATATGCTGCTTCCATTTGAACTCCATCTCCTGTGCCGCCCTATCGTCGAACAAATACCAGACCTGCTTGAGGTCCGATACGTCTATTTCCGCACTGCCGTCTTCCTGTTACTCTACACCTACTTCAGATCCAAAGCCACTTTTCTCTTCCGTCAGATCTTTTGCACCAGCAACGGTCGCCAATTTGGGCCCGGGTTTCGACTTCCTTGGTTGTGCCGTCGATGGTATTGGCGATTATGTCGATCTCCGAATTGATCCTGACGTCCGCCCGGGAGAGTTATCCATCTCCCACATCTCCGGCGCCGATAGCGAGTTAAGCAAGAACCCTTTCTGGAACTGCACCGGTATCGCCGCCATAGCCGTAATGAAGATGCTGAAAATCCAATCTCGAGGTCTTTCGCTTTCACTCGAGAGAGGTCTTCCTCTCGGTAGTGGCCTTGGTTCCAGTGCGGCCAGCGCTGCTGCGGCTGCAGTCGCCGTAAACGAACTGTTCGGAGGTCTGTTATCTCCTTCTCAGCTTGTCCTCGCTGGGCTCGAGTCGGAAGCCAAAGTTTCCGGCTATCACGCGGATAATGTGGCCCCATCGATCCTCTGAGACTTCGTCTTGATTCGCAGCTATGAGCCTCTGGAACTAATGGAACTGAAGTTCCCACATGAAAAGGATCTGTTTTTCGTGTTGGTGAACCCGGAATTTTCTGCTCCAACGCAGAAGATGAGAGCGGCTTTACCACAGGAGATCTCCATGTCTCATCATATTTGGAATTCAAGCCAAGCAGGAGCACTCGTGGCCTCAGTTTTGCAAGGAGACATCAAAGGATTGGGGAAAGCTCTGTCATCAGATAGGATAGTTGAGCCGAGGAGGGCTCCATTGATTCCGGGCATGGAAGCTGTTAAGAAAGCAGCCATTGAAGCCGGGGCATTTGGCTGCACGATAAGCGGGGCCGGGCCAACTGCAGTTGCAGTAACAGACAATGACGAGGAAGGAAGGGAGATTGGACAAAAAATGGTGGAGGCCTTCGTGAATGTAGGAAAGTTAAAAGCTTTTGCTATGGTTCAGCAGCTTGATAGAGTTGGAGCAAGGCTGGTTAGCAGTGTGCCTATATGAGCCCTGCAAACTCGTTTAAGTAACATTGGTATTTCTATTTTTTGAACTTTGCGGAGAATAAAACTTCTTCTTATCAATTGTGTTGCTGTTTCTTGCTCTTAGTCTTAGTTTTTTTTTTTGGTAGGTACTCTTAGTCTTAGTTAACATTGCAATAGTAAACCAAAAGTAGTAATGTTACTAACAAATTATAGCAAACCATTTGTTTCTCTGGAAAATTTTCTAATCCTGACGTTATGTTCTGAATTCTAATCCGACTGTTCACTTGTTGACATGACGTTGAGGAGTGAATAATTTAGTTTTTAAATGCTATTGATCCGGTTCGGTATGGTAACAGAAAATTTCTATTGTTTCCCTTACAATAGTATTAGGTATCAGTCAATGAAAAGGTAAAGAAACAACAATACTAACAACTTCTTGTTGTAGTGCACTTATATTCTCAAGTCTTCTAAAGTGGCAAGGATGTGTTCATCACCAGAAACAGAGTAATGTAGTAAACATTGGAGGTGAAGTTGCAAATCAATGGCATACCATTTGCAATAAATAGAGAGCTGAAAGAAACAACAATACTAACAACCAACCACCTCATGCCTTTCTAACCCTCCTAACTCCAACTTTTCTGTCCGTCGCACCAACTGAATTTTCAACATTCATAGAGGGTAATGGAGGCTTCTGGATGTCCTTTCTAGTAGAGCTCCTCAGTGAGTATCTCGGGGTGGCTGCAGCAGTAGACACGCTCCGTCGCCTCTCGGCCACGGGAGTTGATGATGTTGGCACCGATACCCTCCTCCCAGCCATGGGAGTAGCTGCAGCTGCCACCATCGCCACCATGCCACTCTTCCTCCAGTTGGAGTCTCGTTTCTTCGCTGACTCAACTCTAACACCAAGATCATAACCTGCCTTCTTCGTGTTAAGCCCCTCGACTTCACCTTTCTTCCTCTTGAGCCTCTCATTTCTTCTAGCAGCATACTCATCATAAAACCGTCCTCTCTCGAATAAAGGGCCTCTTTGAGCACCAAAAGGAACAGCTTCAAGTGCAGTGCAGTCTCTGAGACCATATTCTTGGTTCACTATTTTTGAGAGAGCTCTTATTTCATATGAAATTGTCTCTGGACAAAGATCTGGTTTCTCCATATCCCAGAAAGGGTCAGGCTTCTTGGATTTTATCAATGAGCCTGTTGTCCAAATAAAATATCAGGAAATGAAAAACACAAGGAAACCTCAATTGAATGGTTTCTAAGTTCAACCTGTACGAATCTTGAATAATGGAAGCTGACGAGATACATCACAGAGAAGAGAAAAGGTTAACAGAAGAATATGGCAATTTACTTCTTAACAAGACCAAGAAACTGATTAGAACAATTTGAAAAGAAAATGATTTTGTTCTTGCTCTATACATTACTGATCTTCCTAGTGGAGATGTTCCAGTTTAAACTTAGTGTAAATTCAATTTAATGGTGTCAAACTTCTGTAAATCAAGAATCTGTACTGTACTTCTCTTCCTCGTGAACTCACTCCCTCACAGTGACATAAGAACAAATCAAAACCATCAGCCAAAGCAAAACAAAACGTAATCTTCCCATTTTCATGAATGGTTGTGGTTACCCGGTGGGCTTCGTATGTTGTTTCTTGACATCGGTTGAAGGGGCTCGCGTTTGGATCTGAGTCGAACCGGAGATCTTGCAAGAGGGGGCTTGCAGTTGAATCTTAACATCATCTTCGACATATAGAGAGAATCCTGTAAACGGACAGTGCAAATAAGAAGAAGAGCGTTGACGAAAACCCAATATAACAGAGTGGAAAAGGAGATTATGGTCCTGAATATGTACAAAATTTTGGATTCGCCGCTCCAGGGGAATTTTGGAAAGGTGAAACTTTGATTTCTGGTTTTTGACTTTCTGCATATTGGGTCTTCGATTTAAAATTGAGAATTCTAACGGTCAAATATATGATCGGACGGCAAGGATTATTTATTTACAAATGGAATGGATGGTGATGGGAGGGGGTCGAATCTTCTGATGGGAAATTGCCGTATGTAATTTTGTTTGATTGATTGCATTCGAATGGTAGGATTAGTTACAATTTTTTAATAATTAAAATAATGAATTTGAATTATATAATTATACACTCAAATCATATAATTAATGGTCATTACATATATACGAAAAATGCAGTTTACGCGTGATCGCATGCACCGCAGGGAAAATTTTTATCGTTTTAGCATAAATTATTAAAAAAATAAAAAAAATTAAATAATAAGTACATCAAAACTATATGAAATCACACGTCATATGGAAGCACACGACGCACTGATAATTATGGCGACCTCCATTTCGGCAAACGATGAACTATTCGCCGATTATTTCAAATTGTATTAAAGATAAAAAATTATTAAAATAATAATATAAATAATAATATTATATTTGAAATCATTTTTAAAAAATGCCACAAGCTGACACAGTAAAATGATTGACGGAAAAGGATTTCATGAGAGGTGGGTGTTGTCGTTTAAAGACTCCTTTTAATATATAGATTTATAAAAAAATATAAAAAACTTCAAAAGAAACAGGTTATGGTTAGAGGTCACCAAAATAGAGCGGGTAAAACAGGTCAGAATCAGTCTGACCGCGAAAAATACAAGTTTCGATCGGCCTGGAGCGTTAAAAAACAGGTTAACAGGTTGACCTGTACAACCTGTTTTTATTTTTTTAATTATTCTTTTTAAAATTTATAATATAATGTAATAAAAATTAATTAGGTCAAAACTCAAAACAAACC
>JAOYMZ010000014.1:320038-332403 GCA_025802335.1 Pinguicula primuliflora
GATGCTCCAACTGGAAATCCCGTAAGGCCAGGCTTTCTTTAGCCATCCTGTCAGCGAGTGCGTTCTGTTCCTGCGGAATGTGAACTATATCCCAACGTTCAAAACTGTCCCGCAGCGTGTGGATCCGGCGAACAATGGCGCTGTTCATACCGGGGCTTCGTTCCTTGGCCAGTGCTACCGCTTGAGAGGAATCGCAGCAGCATCGAATGGCAGAGATTCCACACCGTTTCCCTTCCTATAACCCAATCAAGATGGCCCAGAGTTCTGCCTCGAGAGGCCCCGCTGAACCAATCCGCTTGCAAAAGGAGAGATAAGGAACTCCTTTGCTGTTGAAGATGATCCCCCCTGCGCCTGCCTGTGAACCTCTGGTGGCCCCGTCAGATCGCAATGACCATGCCGCTGTTTGTTGGGACAGCTCCACTGTAAGATTTTCGAAGGGAGGCGACAATCTTCCCACACCTCTCTCCAACACCAGGAGGGTGTTCCTGTTCTCTACGTCCGCCCCTGTGTGCGTAGACAACAGGGTCACGCCCCCGTCCCCCTTGGGTGCGGGGCTGCGAAGAGGTGGATGGACTTGGGCTCCTCTGGGTTCGAATATGACCAAGGTTGAGCATTGTCCAGCTCCGATGATATTCATCTACTGCTACTAAAATTTGAATTTCGAGACTGGTGAGTGAGGTGGCCTTTTGCTGGAAGATCTCCTCATTGTGCATCGTCTAGAGAGTCCAACATGTTGTAATGAACCAACTGGCACCTGCAGTACCAACACACAGGGAGGGGTGTGAAAGGCTGAACCGAATTCAAGATTGCGGACATACCTTCGTCCAGAATTTTGCTTTTAAGTTTGGCCTCAGGCGATGCCACACTTGTGAACTTCTGTAACAGTCCCGCATAACATGAAGGACAGATTCCAGCTGAGAACAAAGATGGCAAGCGGGGGAGCAGGCTATCCGCTGGTGGTGGCCCTCGATGGGTCAGGAGGACATTGGGCATGGCCCTCCAACGCTGTCGCCAGTCAGGGAAGGCTCCTGCTCGGGGACCTTAAAGTCATCACTCATATCCGCCATTTGATCCTCTACCTGGTCGACCTGGGATGTACCTTTGAATTTCAGATGAACCTTGTTGCCAACATAGAAACCTTTAGGCCAGGGGGAGCCCTGATCGACTTCCATGTCTTTCTCCTGCTCTCCGAGTGCTTCTTTACCTGATTTTGGGTTGGGTGGGGTATGACCACACTAGAGTGTTCCCCAGAGCTCTTTAGCGCAGGAGCAGTCTTACCACTGGGGTCAGGGTCTGGGCAAAGCCCTTGGGTAAGAGCTGGAGGATTCTCTATACCTTCACCAGTCAGCACCGCAGAGGCCGGGATGTCTTTAGTGGATTTTGCTGATACGACTAAGTCCGTTCTAGCCACCTTGGCAGCTTTCCTCTTGGAGCTCGTCCCTGCCCTCCCTGCTTGGTTATCTGGCCGACTGGCCAGCGCGGAAGACCGATAAGGGAAGGGTTGAACTTTGGCCATTGCTTTGGAACCCAGGGGGCTCGAGTCATCCTCTAACAGATTTAACACCTAAAAACGGGATGAAGAAGCATGAGTGGTAACTGAATTATGCTGGTTCGATTTGTTTACCTGGAATTGGAAAGTGGGGTGTCCTCTGTCCTGAGTATGGTGATTGGGTTTCCTTCTCGGTTTTTCCACTACAAGCCATGGGCCGTGCTCCGTTAACGGTGAGCTCGCGCCTCTGCCAGAGTTATCCAATCCGGTTGTAGGGGGAACTTTGCTGGGGTCGATTGGCTGCCCGCCCTCCTCTACGATTTGCTTCTGAGGTTCCATCGGAGGCTGAGCAGGGGAGGCTTTAGACGCTGAACCATTGCTGCATGATTCCTGCGTATGGCCGTACCTACCACACAGAAAACACGCATTGTGAAGATCTTCATATTGAATGCGATAAGTCTTACCGTCAACTACCACCACTGGAATCAGAGGTTTATTGAGGTTAATTCTGACTGCCAGTCGGGCAAATTGGCTTCTCTCGGCCGCCATCGTATGCTCATCCGCCTTAAGGAAGGATCCCAGCGGCTGCACTATCGCTTTGAGGAGATCAAGCTGGAAAAAATCAGGGGGTAAACTGGGGATCCGTAACCACACTATGACCAACGAGAGGTGTGCCGCCTTAGAGTCGAAATTGTGCTCCCATGGCAGAATTGAGAGGACGTGCCCCATTAGAGTATAAGGTCCCCCTACTAGGATGTTCGTATAGTTCTCATTGCCGTCAAGTTTGAGCAGAGTATACCCATCCGCCAAGTCCATAATGTGAATGTTTCCCTTCGGGTGCCACATATTCACCAGCTTCTGGTATAACGTTCGGTAGTTGAACGCTCTGCCAAGTGGTTTGAGAATCAAGCTATACCCGAGGTTGGCTTGAATTTGCTGGTGGACATTATCCGAGAAGGTGATTGTTGGAACCCCCTCCACCAGGGCGCGGCGGACATCCTGCTCCGTGAGGATAATCGGAGACGTGTGAAAGCCCAGAAAGAAGGCTTGCAGGTGCACCTCTTTCAAACCCTGAAGAAACTTGTCTTTAAAGGATAGCCCTTCCACCAAACCCGACCGACGGGAGGGGGGTCAGTGGACGGGGATGTAGACTTGACAGGATTTGTGGTTCCGTCCTGCGGCGGAACCCTAACTTTTTCTAGCCCAACTCCTGGCCCAGAATTCAGGGGTAACTTCGAGGCCGTGCCCGGAACCCCTCCTATGGGGGGATCCCGA
Source organism: Pinguicula primuliflora (assembly GCA_025802335.1). Lineage (NCBI taxonomy): Eukaryota > Viridiplantae > Streptophyta > Magnoliopsida > Lamiales > Lentibulariaceae > Pinguicula > Pinguicula primuliflora. The sequence goes on from JAOYMZ010000014.1 coordinate 322,803, forward strand.
TCCATATCCGTCGCCATCGTCGGCCGGACAGGGGCGTTGCGGTGAGACAGTAGTTCTAACGGTAACAAGTTGAATCGCTGGAAGAGAATTTTCTGCACGCTTTGTAAGGCTAATTAGTTACATTATTGACTAATAGATCTCAATCTATTTCAACCTCTATGAGCAACGTTTGGCCACACTCCGATTAACTACCTAAAAATGTTTGCAATAAAAAAGGTATACCAAATTATAAAGATGATATGAGAAGTGAAAATTTGGGCAGGAAAAACACAATAGCATATTTGGCAGCATACCATAAGTTATGGCTGATCCCACAATTAATGGTCATTCAATAATGTGTCGTCATGTATTTTTCTTGCTGTTTTCATGTCCATATTTTTTATTCCCCTTATCATTTTCCACCAATTCGTCCTCGGCCCGATAGATTTGGGAATAGGTGAAACATTGGTCATATGGACAAATTTAGGAGCTAAACTTTGACCTATGCCCTTTAATAAGTTCTTTGCCCTGAGCTGGTCTAGCCCTATACTATTAGGCTGTTCGCAATAATAGAGAAAGTTTCCTCCTTTTTTACCTACACCTATCACATCAATTCACTTTTCTCTCACTTCATATTTTCTCTCTCTAATATATCCTCCATATTCCACAACCATAAAAAGAAATTTCCACCCCTACAATTTTATTATTATTATTTTATAATTTATTTTATCATACTTATATTATTATATATATTAGTACTAATTAATATAGTATTTTTTAATATGAATATGGCGTTTGGTTTTTAATATTGGGAGGAAAGTGTTCTTCCTAAACCTTTCCAGGTGTTGTCCATAGAAAGGACATTGAGAGGTAACTTGTTACCTGTTGGGGGCAAGGGGAGGTAGGAAGTTTCCATCCCCTTGTAGATAGTCTTATATTATATGTATTAGGGGTATGCAATCTCATTCGTCAGTTGCGGATCCCGCAATATTTAAAGAGAGGTACAATACGATAATCCTATTTCGTAAATATAATTTTTGAATATATATTATGATTATATTTAAATAATGTTAACAGAAAAAATAGTACGTAATTCAACAAGATAAAATTTTCTACCACTTCTAACTATCGAAATAAACATATACGACTAACTTCCCACACAACAATGATTCTATAATTATATATAATTAATTTAATATTGTCAAATGGTATGATGTGGAATTAAATCACGTACAAAATAAATTTGTTAAATTTAAAGTCCTTAATTATAATAAAGTGTTAACAATGAAAAAACTATGTCTATATATTATTATTCAAAAAAAAATATTGTGTTAAAAGTTAAAACTGGACTCGAGTTTAAACAGTAGGAAAATAAGAAGAAATAAAATGCAAATGCAAATAAAGCTGTTAGTTATTCAAAAAACTAACAGGAGACTCCCAATATTTCATCACGTTGCTAACTCTGGAGTTGTAGGGATCTGGAGAACCATCGAGACGAGATTCACACTTTAAGTACCTGTCTTACTGTTCAAGAAGCTTTTAAGAAGGGTGCGATTCTGTTGTACTGAATTTGTCCTATAATTTCTCATTGTCTGGATCGTCAATTTCGGCAAGGGGACGGTCTGCCGTTGATGTTGCCGATTCCAAATGGTCGGATCCGTAGTTTGGTGAGTAAATAATGTGAGTTTCGGGTATTGAGTGTGATCTCGGGATATCCGGGGTTTGGGGGACTTCAGATCTGATAATGGCGTTGATTCATTTAAATGTCATATGTGGAAATTGGAAATGTTGTCCCATTTTGGATAGTAAAACCTTGAATCAGCTTCGAAGTAAGGTTTAGGCGGTGCTACATGATTTTGTAGGCATTATTCTGTTCGTAACCAATTTGGTAATTTAATCTGTTAGGTAAGCTTATTGAACTGGATATGACGCAAGCAGTTATCTTAGGCGCAGTTTGGAGTTACAATATGGCTTCGGCAAGTGCAGAAGCTCTAACCTAACTTTGTGGTTGAGAGGAAGTTGCAGATTAACTATTAAGAATAAATGACATTTACTGTACGTCAAAATTCTATTTTGAATTATTGTTTACAGCGTATGATCAGGTAAATATAGTGTGGTATGGTCCTGTCTCGCAGCTAGTTTCTGTCAGTACAATGTTCGTTTGAGTGCCTATCTATTTATCTTCTAGTGCTGATAGATTACATGTCCGGGTAGTACAAAATTTCAGTGATCTAACATTGTATTTGCGTTTAATTCCATAAATGTGAAATCTTGTAGACTTTTGTTCTTATATCCACGGTTATTCTTTTGCAGGAATTTGGATGGAATTATTCCACCGAACGTGGTAAGATGTTGTAGCTTTATGGCACTTACAGGGTGACTTCTCCTGCTTGGACGGTTACAACAAGATTAAGAAGAAAAAACATCAAAATGCCGCCAGCAAGCAAAGCTGACAAAAAAGCTTCAGTAGATGCAGCTGCATGGCTGTTCAATGTTGTCACTTCAGTCGGGATCATTATTGTCAATAAAGCATTAATGGCTACTTATGGATTCAGCTTTGGTAAATTATTTCCTCCTTTTTGAAGTCTAAATGACCCGGATTTGGATATCAATGTCTGTCGTGGCTCAAATTTTTGGCCCTGTGCTCTCTCTTCAAATAAAATGACATGAACTAAGTGACAATGATCTCTGTTTTTTCTTATATAATGGATGTATCGGAGAGGCAGCTTGACCAAACTACTATATTCATAATTCCATATTCTTCCATATAATTTCGCTCCTTGCCGAGCATTATATTTTATTTATATTTTTTTGCAAAATCTACTTTTTTGACAAGAACAATCTGTGCAGCTACAACATTAACCGGTCTGCATTTTGCAACCACAACTTTCATGACGACTGTCCTAAGGTGTCTCGGTTACATCCAACCTTCACATCTGCCATTTTCAGAGCTTCTGAGATTTGTACTGTTTGCAAATTTTTCTATTGTTGGGATGAATGTCAGCTTGATGTGGAATTCAGTCGGATTTTACCAGGTAAATTTGGGTGCATTCATCACTTCTAATTTGGATAGGAAAAAAGGAAGTGAAAGAAAGGCAAATTCTTCAAATGGTACTAAAAATTTACTGTCTCTTGTTTGTTAACAGATTGCAAAACTTAGTATGATCCCTGTTTCCTGCTTATTGGAAGTGGTGTTTGACAAGATCCGGTACTCGAGAGACACGAAGCTGAGCATTTTAGTTGTTCTCCTTGGTGTCGCAATCTGCACAGTTACTGATGTGAGCGTAAACTCAAAGGGCTTCATTGCAGCATTTATTGCAGTCTGGAGCACTTCGATGCAACAGTATGTAAGTTAGACTTGATGTTCTGGACAAATGTAAAGTCTGGTTTCTGCTTAAATAATGCACATACCTAGATGTGACTCGCGAAATTTAGTGATCTGCTACAACAGTGGCCAATCATCTCTGCTCTGAATTGTAAAACTTGCTCGATAGTTATTTTTGGCGAGAAATGATCTCTCACAGTATTGTTGTTTTGTTTCTCATTGTTTTTCTGGAATTTCGGAGAATGATGAGCGTTTTGCATTTGCAGTATGTCCATTTTCTCCAGAGGAAGTATTCCCTAACTTCCTTCAATCTACTGGGGCACACTGCACCAGCCCAGGCTGCATCCCTATTGTTAGTAGGCCCATTTCTGGATTATTGGCTGACAAACAAGAGGATTGATGCCTTCAACTTTATTTTTCCATCGATAGTAAGTAGTATACAATTCTTTCATTAGTTATTGTCACATGCATTTTAATGGATATGCTTCTCCTCCAATCTGCCTTAGATACTCTCGACTATTGTCGAATTACATAACTGATGATTGAACTTTTTATTGAATCCCCAGGCATTTACTATCTTGTCATGCACTATTGCAGTTGGAACAAACCTCAGCCAATTTATTTGCATAGGCAGATTCACAGCCGTTTCCTTTCAAGTCCTTGGGCATATGAAGACTATCCTTGTGTTGGTCCTCGGGTTCATATTTTTTGGAAAGGAGGGCCTCAACCTACATGTGGTAATAGGTATGCTAATTGCTGTTATTGGAATGATATGGTATGGCAATGCCTCATCAAAACCTGGAGGTAAGGAACGACGCAGTCATTCGACATCTAGAAACAGTCAGCAAAAGCATGGAGGATCACCATCTTCTGAAGAAGCTGATGACAAGGTTTAAGATCTGCGGTTGAAGTTTTTGGCTTAGAGACAACAGCGGATACTTTGGATTCTTTGTCAGACTGGCGTATACACTCGAATCCGCAGCAGAAGGTACAAGTTCTAAATTTCTGAACACATTTTTTGGCCTACACTTCAGGTCACAAGTTGGGAATGGGGAATGGTTGAACAATTTAAAAATGAGCAGAGATTAGGTGTTCGCCCAACATATTTTTTAGCAACATCTTTCTGTTTCGGTTTCAGTCGTCTCAAAGTGTAAACTTCATTCTTTTCTTCTAAGCCCGGTATGAGATGCGATATAAGACTGTAGCTCATATGCGAATGGGATGATTTTGTTGAAATGGAGCTACGGGACAGGGTTTGAGCGATTTTAAAGGAAAGAAACTCCATTATGCTATATAGTGATGCTACATGTCCCAACACTTTATTCCTAATTCATCCTTACAAAAATAAAAAATTATGCTATATTCTTAATCCATACTTGCGCGTTGTAGAAAAATCTCATAAATTAATGGTGAATCCTAAGTAAAAATAAAAGAGAAATGCTAAACTGACCGAATAAAAATCGAATCAAAATAAAAAGGATGTGTGGAGTCCACACAAAAACATAACCCAAAATAAAAATGTATAACAAAATTATTGTGATTGGTTGTTGGTTCATTGTGTATTCTTTCCACCTAATTAATATTTGTGTAACAAAGAGAGGTTGGATGAATCGTTATGTGGGGATAATTGTAATCACAGGTCACGGATTCAAATTTCTTCAACGATATTACCTATAAAAAAATATACTTATATAACACCTTCAGTTGTCAAAATTAATATTATCGATAAAAAAATATACTTATATAACACATTCAGTTGTCAAAATTAATATTATCCATAAAAAGCTATGAGACAAAAGATCTGGTGATTTCGGTACATAAATTAATGCCAAACAAAAAGATATAACAATTTTTTTTGCAAACATTTGAAATTTCCATCGGGCATGAGCTCAAATCCTATGCTAAATTTCACACTGAAGCATCTTCGAAACAGGTTGAAGTAGGTTAACTCAAATTCTGTATCACAACATACAAGACAATTACAAGAATGCTGGATACAGACTATTGGAAGCTCCGCAAACCGATCAAGATGAATAGATGATACTGACTGTTGAAAGCTCCACAAACCGATAAAGATGAATAGATGATACTGGGGTTTAGGGGCCGCGGTGCCATGAGGGCACTGTACACTATACAATGTTACTGACGGTTGGAAACTCCGCAAACCGATCAAGATGATAATACAATGTTCAACTTCTACTATCTCAAACAAACAAACAATAACGCCTGATGCAAGCGTTTATGGACAATGAGGGCATCAGCACAAGTGGTAACTTGTCATGGGATTTCGCCGGATTTATTCCAAAGAAGACAAGGGCCATAAATTTGCAGCTTGTTTTCTTACAACTCTTACCGACGGACACGGAACGATCCGAAGCTGTCAGGACGTTGGAATAGTTTCAAACGGAGATGGTGCAGCCTAATTCCTTTGCAGCAGCATAAACAAACTTTAGGGGCAGGCCAGTTGCAAGACGGCTATGCGCTTCCCAAGTCAAACATTTTTCAATATCCGCTTGCCAATCGGTTGTGCAGTTTTTCACGTACGGGCTGTGGATGCTGTTGGCATCGACTCTGCCCGACTTTAATGAGTTGGCATGTAAAATAGCACGAAGAACCGAGGTGCTGAGAGCACGAACATGAGCACTTGGATGGGAGATACAACGGACCGTAGCAGGGAGGCGACACTACACATGATTAGCAAAGGTACAGGATAAGTAGTGCATGTATATATATTTTTTTATAGGTACAAGTATCGAGGAGATATCAGCTCACTAGTTGATATATGTATATAAAGAAAAATATCATCGCTGATGAGTGATGAACGAGATTGCTCACAGTTCATCACCATAACATTTTGCAGTTCTGCGTACCTTCAAAAGGTTTGAAAGGCCATCTGCAACTGCCGAACCTGATTCTCCCCATTCCAAAACAGGTTGAACTGCTCGGGCAGTTACTTCCAACAGCTGTTAATTTTTTGTAATGCACGTTAATATATCGTATTCAGCGGCTTCCGGAAAAGATTAGCAAATAAAAAATACAAGATTTATCTCCATACGAACAAGTAAATATAGGTAGCAGGCAAAAGGTTGAGTTGACAATAACATATCATGGTTAAATAGTAACGGGAAAAAAACATGACAATATCATACTGCGTGCGTACCTCCAGCTGAGGTAAAGTACATGCTTCTCCATCAACGAGCATTCCATCTGTAGCGCGAAGGAGGACATCCGACGCACTAGCCAGAATTACCAAGGACTCAGGGTTCTCATGATTCCTCATTAACTCTACAATAACTTTTACAATTCTTTGGTTGACTGTCCACAACTTTTGCCCATGATCATCGTCTTTAGCAATCCAAGGTTTCAATTCCCTATCCGCCTGGAAAGCAAGGATGGACAGGAAAGTTACTACACAAATGATTTAGAGAAGAATCAACCCAATATTTGGTTCGCGTTTAGCAAGTAAATTACGTTATGTGATCAGAAGAAAATATGCTTTGAAATACAATAAACTCAGAATTCCTGGGCAAGACTAAAGTACGGCTTCAAGAGGCAATTAGAGTTCAAAGGGTGTTGAACGAAAAAAAATCAAGAAAACAAATCTGGACCTGAAGGACAACAGCTGTAGCCGCTTTTGCTGGTAGCGCTGATACCACATTGCACAGTGCAGCAACAACCTGTGACATTTCATTGCCAGAAAAGAGAAACTGATCAAGTCCAATTATGAACTGCAGAGATAATCTTCATTCCTTACATTAAACAGCAGAAGACAATAACTATGGAAAATTGCAAAAATCAATTCCAGCATTTTTTTTTGCGTTAGCTTCAATTCCATCATGGTTACACAATCTTGGTACTATATTATGCTATTAGGTTTTAATAATTGTTTCAAATAACAATGCATCTCTATAAATAATGCCCAAGGAAAAAAACGAGTTGATTCAATACCTGTCTCCATCCTTGCTGCGCCGAAGTGCTTTCTGCACTTGGTTGCGTTTCAGGTGATACGATCAATTTGTGCCAGAGAAATGAAACCACAGAAAAACATAATTCTTGTTTTTCTGCAAGGACAGACCTCAGAAGAACTTGGGCACTACAACTGAAACCTATATGTCGATCCGCAGTCAAAAAGTTGGCCAAGTCCGAAGCATCTATAGGAAGACTCGCAATTTCTTTGCCCTCGCATCTTTCCACCTCCTTGCAATTAGCCTTGTCATATTTCACAAATACTCCTGAACGAGGTACCTTTCCAGAGAGTAAAGAAGACGGCCGGCCTGAATCTAAGAGACGACAGCTAGCACAATTGCTAAGTTTTTCATCATGAAAACATGAAAGAGCTTCCTTCGGCTGTGGTGCATGAAGCAGATGCAACTCCATTGGTTCTGCTTTATTCACTATGGAAGCAACAACTTTCCTGTGAATATCGATTAGGTTAAAAAGGGAAGATGCCCTAGAGTGAATCTCATTGTCCCACTTGCATCTCATCAAAGTGGACAGGGCACGCGTGCAAGCCCTCGAGTGTCTAAATAGATCAGAAACATGAGCTGCAACCATTGCAGCAGCCACTATTTCGTTTGAACTGGAACTCCATGATGTGCCGATAGAAGATGGTTTTAAAGAAAACAGGGCCTCCAAAATTGCTAGGATTCTACGAGTGTGATCAACTGCTGAATCAATACCATTCTGCAATTCTATGGGCTGGTCATTTACTTTCGCTGGCTTAGCGAAGTCCGAAGTAATTCTGGCATCCAAGAGATTACTTCCTTTAGAGATCAAGGGGAAAAGCTGCAATTCACATGACAAAGCACAAATAGCAGCAATAACATAAGAATCAAATGCTGCTACAGGACCCTGTTTCTTGCCTGGTCTAGTTCCAATTTCCCGGCGCTTCCCATTGGCTCCGACAACATCTTCACCCAGCTCTTCAGCGCAAGGAATTTCTCCTTTTGGTCGTTTGCTGCTATTAGGCTGTGCTTCGTGACTAACACAGACAGTTAACACCACAAAAAGAAGGCGAGAGGCGAGCTCAACAGAGGCACGGGATTCCAAGAATAGAGAGTGGACCATTGTTCGGAGCTCAGCCACCGCAAGATTCTTGGATGCAGACCCAAAAACATATCTTGTTTTCCGAATTTGCTCTCTTGAAGATTCAGGAGGAAATGTCCTCTGAAGAATTGCTTCAACTGTGGCAACAAATATCTTCATTAGGCAAGTTTCAGATGGACTTCCACGAGGAAGATACTCAAGTACTTTAAGAAGAGGAATGTACAAATTCCATGACAATACAGGAGGCTGCAAAGGTGTTGCAACTACAATTTCAGGAAGATCGACAGCAGAAGAACTCAAAGGAATTAAGCCATACGCAGCTTCCCATATTGTGCATATCCTCCACTCAACCTCTGGGCCATGAGCACAAAGCAGTGAAGCAATACCCTGGGCAGTAGCTTCTACTGTGGCTTCTGCGCCAGGCAATTCATTTTGCTGGAGTATGTAGAAGATGCGAATTAGGCTGATAACTGGAGGAACAAAATAAGGCATTTAAAGCATCCACGGACTGGAGCGGATAAAAAATACCTGTTTCTTTTCAGATGAAATATAACCACCTAAAGGTTCATGTCGAACTTCAATGCCATCAACTTGTCTAAGTGGAGGAAAAAGTAATGCCGGCTGGGAGAGTACCCGAAAAAGCAAAGCTGCAGCTGAATCTGCAGCGACCCCCGCTCTCATAGACATAGCAATACCAATGGCTCGCAAGAAATGCAAGTGCATCCAATTCCTTGGAAGCTTTAATAAAAATATTAAATAGTAAGGTCATGCATGAATTTGATAACAAAAATGAGAGTTCAACTAATATTTCACTTTTGATGGCATAGCAGAAACACATCCTGTCCATATATTGGAAAAAATCTAAGATAAATAATGGAAAAGAAATCTACCCTAATGCCTGAGGCGTACTCTTCTGCTGCTCGCAGGAGTTCCACAAGTTGAACAGCAGCATCAAGTGCATCGGGCGCCCATGACGGTGGAGCCTCCAGCAGCCCAAGAAGAAGCCTCTGAGTTGCACTGGGACTTGCAATTGCATAGTATCTGAGCCAGAAGATAAAGTTAATATGGATTTGCTTGACCCATAACAACAATTCCCAGAACTAACCTATGAAACAAACGCGCATAAGGTTCAAGCGCTGGGAGACCAGCAACTAGATGCTCATCCATGGGTGTCGTTGGGGGTGGAAGCAGAAGAGCAGGTACAGATGCAGCCGTCAAGGTAGCAGTTTCATAACGGGCTACTTCCTCATC
>JAOYMZ010000014.1:333628-371561 GCA_025802335.1 Pinguicula primuliflora
GTACAACTAATGGTTATATACATGACTAGAGCAAAACCATCAGAATAAATACTTACATTATCCTCCAGCCAAGTATTGGCTTCCATAAGGCTTTTGAAGAATTTTGGATCCAGCTCCATAAAACCACCACGAATGTCTTTTGGACAACGTTCTTCATCTCCCGTCTCCATCCAACATTTTAGATATTGCAGACGTTGATTAAATTCATTTCCCGCACCTGTGTGAGCATCTAGATTGTAAAGTGCCTTCGTCCTCTTAGTTTTAGGCCGTGGAAATATTAAGTATTGGTGTTTCAACGGCCCCCATTTCCTCTTATTACTCCAAACCACTTCTTATTCTTCACCAGTTTCTTCATTTACGATCAGTGTAGACGTAGCCTTAACATCTCCAACGTATAAGTCTTCCGGATGTACAAGATCAGGTGGCACATCTGTACCTTCAAACACCGTGTAGGGTTTCCGTATATGAACATGTACGAATGATCATTTTCGGCACCAGATGGTTCCTAAAGGAGGCGCCTGGGTCCACAGAGGCGACGACTGGCTCCACAGAGGCGACTGGCTCCGCAGAGGCATCGACTGGCTCCACAGAGGCGACATTTATGTTAATCAGGTCATCAACGGGCTTGGTTCCAAGACATTCCAAACTCCGAATCCTATTCTGTATCTCTTCAATTTCTCTTTCTTTCACTACACTGTACTCATGATATAACTTAACAGTTGCGTCAATTTGTTTTTTATGTTTTTCCCTATACTACATCAAAAATTTTATGACATTCCAGAGTTCATCCACTATCTTCTTATTTTCAATCGAGGAATTAGCCCTGGAATCGGGAAATGCAGTCCCATGACTCGTCTGAACAGACCGTGGAGTAGTATGATGAGAATCATGAGATGATTGTGGCAAGGAATTGAGCTGCCTTTCCTCAGTTGATAGATCATCGTCTTCTTCGTGGGTGTCGTCTGCAACCCCCCCAGACCTAGACGTCTTGATCAATTCCACGCTCATCCGTACAGTTAGGCACGTCCTCAATATCCTTCATATATGGCATCCCACTCTCTTTCCTCGAAGGTTTACGAATCGGATAAAGAACACCCTGGGAGAGAAATCGAAAAAACAACTGTTAAGTTATGAACGTGCATCGTTCGTGCATGGCCCCATATAAGTAGAGTGGGTTCATCCCGACAGGCATGTATACGGGGCCATGCAATTATGCTTAGGGTGGTTGAATCAGGACATGTCTTATTTACCCGGAATAATGCATACGGAAATTTTGCATGGCCCCGTAAATGCAGGGCGGGTGAATCACGATAGGCTTGTATACGGGGCTGCAAATCATGCTTAGGGTGGGTGAATCACGATAGGCGTGATTGACCCAGAATAATGCATACGGGAATTCTGCATGGCCCCGGATATGCAGGGTGGGTAAATCACGACAGGCTTGATTATGAGAATTATGAATGTTACTGTCTGAGCCCGTGTATGAAGATACACGTAAACATCACCCCAGATCGAGGCATGTGGTTCCTTACCCTTTCATTGCGGAAAGCATCAATGATTTCTTCCTGACTGCTCATCGTCGGACAGCAACTCTAGTTCAGACACCTGGGAAACCTCATCGTGCTTCCATCACCTATACGATTGCCACACATTGGGAAGAGCTTGGTAATTGCCTCCAATGCCCAAATTTGTTTCAATGGAATACACATACTTCTTAGTTATATCTTCACGTTAAACTCCAAATACGAAAACATCAATAAATGATAAACGACTCACATATAGAGCAAACTGAAAACTTGTCAGCATGTAGGTCTCTTTTTGCCTTCGTTCATGGTACTTTGAGTACTTGACCCTAAGGTCTTTAAGACCGATGTTATGGACGATATCCACGTAAGCTTTATTGCCCCATGGATAGGTATTAAACGTGGAGAGATCATTTATCATTCTCACAGCAAGTTTATCGACTTTTTTCTTTGAATCACCTGCCAGGATCACACCCTCTAGCAGGTATAACATTGATAGCTTGACCCTATCCTCAGACAATTGCCGCTCGGCAGCCGCATCAGACTTCGTTCTCTTTCTCTTCTTTGTCTGAGCCCTGTCCTCAGACAATTGTACCTCATCGTTATCCTCTTTTTTGGTCAATTCCACCCACTTCTTCTTGACGTCTTTAAACATGAAGTGCATGAGTCCTTTGAAGTACTTATCTCTTATCCGATTATCACGCGCAGAATTATCCGAATCTAGCTTCTTCGAGCATTTCAACCTTGTCCCTATTGCAAACTCATGGATACCAAAACGGATTGGTTTCCCTTCTATAAAAAATCAGAGCTCCATCCGCTTTGGCGTATCGATCCATCTTAGCATTAAGAAATAGGCAAGTTGCCCAGGGAACGTAGTCCGTTGTGACATCCAAGAATCGTCAAAGTATAGTAAATGCTCGAAACAACTTCTTCGGATTTGGGCGAGCTCCCGTTTTATCAAACTCTCCTTTATCTCCCCTATAATCCGCAGGGACTGGCGCACCGTCACCTTCACTGGGAACTCCACATGCGCATTATCATAGACTTCCGATGATAGGTATGTTGGAATGCTGAACAATTCAGGTGCATCAGGGCGTATGGGCACCTGTGTATATGTTTCACATAATCAAACAAAATCTCCAAGAGAATTAATCAAACAAAACTGCAGATTGGTAATATGGAGTCCGTTCCTAACCCAACTAATGGAGTCGTGTAATCATGCCGCAATGTACAAATTTCATTCAAAATGCATACCGTAAGATTCCGATATGGGGAATGACTTGCAATGTGTCCACCGGAGTCATCTTTCACCATCAAACCTACGTTTCTCGATGTTTTCGTGTCGTCCATCTCAGTAGCACCATTTCCCACCCGCGGCATTTCAGCAAGTTCTCTTAACACTGTTGTTGCTCCTCCTTCCCGCAAAGAGTTGTTCGTATTTGAGGCATTCTCTCTGGATATTAGATCACTAAAAATTTGTACGTGTTTTCGTGTATGCGTGTTTGACGATTTCTCCATCGTGTTGAAGCCAATTTGAGTCGAGGTTTTCGAGTTTTCTTGGCGGTGAAATAAAAAGTCTTCCAGCGATTTGACTTGATTAGAAGGTATTAAGACAGTTTAGTATTTTTATTTCTTTTCTTCCTTTTTTTAATGCCTTTTAAGTAAAAGAACAATAAAAGTAAATCAAAAATGAAATAGGAGGTTACATTTCAAAATAGGATTGTCGCGGAAGTTACTTATCCAATTATTCCTACATATGTTCGTTGAATTTTATAGGAGGGCTCAACGAACATATATAACATCAACTACAGGAGAAAGTAAATGAACTGATCTCCACATTACAATCTAGATGGGCTTAACTTGACAAAGTCATAAAAAGGGAAGAACAAAAATTTGATGATCACTTTCTTAACTGTAACCAAAACGTGTGGTTAACCAGATGTCACCCTTTATTCTGGATTTCGCCCATAATGAAGGAGCCCATTGTTGCTTTACGGTCCGGTAAGGGTCCAACGTTCATCCATCTGTCAAAGAGTACATCCAAAACCTCAGTGGTTGAGCCGTGTCTGTAACCGCCATCATAGGAGGGTAAAACTTGAAAAAATTATGACAAGGGATGAAAAAGAGTAACCGTAACATATGGATGACCACATGTCTTATCTTTACCAGCACGGTCGGTGCAACTGTAATCTGAACAACAATTCATAACTATTCATAATTAATTCTTAACAAATTGTAACACTTTGAAAAAAGAGAAAAGTACGAAACAACTTAATTTTACCGCTAGCGGGCCTTCCGACGACAGCGTATGGTAGTTTCCAGCGATGCGGTGGCGACGGCCTGGGTCACTTTCGGAAAGTAACCAATAACAAAGAGGAGAGGGGGACCATCCATTATAATGGATGGTTCCCGGCCTCCCGAACACCGTAACTTGACAGATCTCGACTTTGGTAATGTCTGGCATTTATCCCGGCTTTCCGAAAGCGGGGCATTATACTCGGCTTTGCCACAGCCAGGAACCTGCTAATGATAGTCGTTAGTGTTAGTAATGATCAGTGGCGGATCCAAAAATTTTAGGAGGGAGGTCATGATTTTTTTTCGTTTATATATATTTAGTAATAACTAATAATATTTAAATAATATACAATACTATATGAAAATAAAAATATAATGCACAATATTGAACTATTTTATATTATAATTATAGTAGAAAAAAAATTGTATCAAAATATGACTAAAAAAATAAGAAGAACGAGAGAAAAATATAATGACGAAATAGTATATAATTTTTCTACTTATGGTCATTAAAATTAAAATTTAAAAATAATTTTGACATTATCATATCAAGACAATTTCAGAACTGGTAATAATTTTTAGCTGTGGGTGCTTTATCGTTAAAAATAAAATCTTAATAAGTTGTGTGTAAAGTGTTAATTTTTATCATTTAAATTCCAAAATGATCTCTACATGAATATTCTAAAATTGTTAAAAAAAATTATTGCATCAATTAAAACGATGATATTTTAATAGTACAAAAATATTTACCGATCAATATATATTTATATTAAGTTTTACTTTGAATTTATTGATTGGAAAATATCACTAAAATTTTTCAAATTAAGAGTTTTGAATCTAAAAAAGAAAGAAGATAAAATTTAAAATAAAAATTACATCATTTTTTATATTAGGAAATTAATTGATAAGATGAATTGCTTTATATTTTTTTAATTCAAAAAAATTAAATTCTTAAGTCATTTGGATTTCAACCTTAAATTCAAAAATAAAATTGAATGTGGCATTAGAATTCGAACTTCGAATGTCTTTAAGGATATTAAATTCTTTAATCATCTCAACTAAAATGACCAATTGTTATTTGTGTGGACTTTTATATATATAACTAACTACTCTCATAATTTTTTGTGAGTAAAAAATATTATTATATAATATGTTTTTTTCGAAATTGAAGGGGGGCACATGCCCCCCGCGGACGTTAATTGGTCAACTCCTGGTAATGACGTTCGACCTTTCAAAGGCCGGGGTGTATCAAGTCCCGACTTTCGAAAGGCCGGACGTAGATCTCGACTTTTCTAAAGTCGGGCGTTGGCATATTAAAAAAATCGCTGACTTGATGACATAATTTTTTTTTTTTTTTTTTTTGCCTATTTTTACATCAAATATTAGTGGGCAGATTATCATTATTTGGCCCATTAAAACTCGGGCGAATTTTGTTTGCTCGCTTTAATGTCGCATTCTATAAATGAGCCCGGTTTTAGTTTCCGGTTTGTGAGTGCCAAAGGAAAAATGAGAATGGCGGAAACTGCAAGAGTACTAGACTAGTCGTTCCTTTCTCATTCAGCCCGAGCAACGCAGTTGGAGATGACGAAGGCAGAAAACCACAAATCCCATTCGGTGAATCTTCCACCACTGCACAGCACGAATTCTTCAAAATTCCTACCTACAGACGACACCGATGGCTCGCCGGACCCAAATTCATACTCCTTGGAAAAATTTCGCCTCTATGAAACCCGTGCGGTAAGTTATTGACTATTTTGATATTAATGCTGGAGAAAAGTTCATCTTCGTGTATAGAATCATAAAATTGTCCATCACTAGCTGAGTTATTTGTAAAGTACTCGTCCATATTTTAATGGTTTAATAGACGATCATTTTTTCCCTAGATCATGCACAATGAAGTGAATTTCCTTGAAGTTAATCAAAGCAGCTGGCCCATCATTATCAATTTATTTTAATTGCTTTAGCAAAAATTTATTTCACTTGATAATTCCCTTTTTCAGAGATTCTATTTAATTGGGAGTGACAGAAACCATAAGTTCTTCAGAGTCTTGAAAATTGATAGAATGGAGCCCGCTGAACTGAATATCAGTGAAGACCCTGTAGTATATCCACCCCAAGAGGTCAAGAGTCTGCTCCAGAGAATTTCTGAGGGCAATCGTTCTACTGGAGGTTTAACTTTCGTTGCCAAGGTGTATGGCATTGTTGGTAAGTCACCCAAATGAAATGCTAATGAGTTATCAAATATGCATTTGTGTTAAAGTCATTGACTTGCATATTTATCTTTGTTTTTCTCACTAGGTTGCATTAAATTTTTGGAGTCATACTATATGATACTGGTGACTAAGCGGCGGCAAATTGGATCTGTATGTGGTCATGCTATATATAGTATAGACGAGAGCCAAATGATTACTATCCCACATGTCACAGTTCAGACTGATGTTGCTCATTCCAAAACTGAGCTACGGTAGTTTTGTTAGTTCTTTAGTTATATCTTCATTATTGCTGCCTTCTTCTGATGTAACGGAAAATTTATGGTGCTACGATGCCATCTGATATCTCAGTTACTTAAAACCACGGACCTGATGAAGTTTTTTCTCTTTCAGGTACAAAAAGCTGTTATCCAGTGTTGATTTGACTAAAGACTTTTTCTACAGCTACACATATCCTATAATGCAATGTTTACAGAAGAATGTGCTATCGTTGCATGAAACTGGGCTGCCATATGATAATATGTTTGTTTGGAATACTTTTCTGACAGAGGCAATTCGATCACGATGCAGAAATTCCATTTGGACAATAGCTCTGGTTCATGGGAATTTTAAACAGGCGGGTAGATCTACTATTTTAGCGCTGTCCATTTTTAGATCAATTTTAACTCTCTGCGTCCGATGGAGATATTCAGCGTTTATTATATGCTGTATCTGCTGCAATTTATTAAGATCAGCCATTATAGTAGTCCTCGCTATATCTTTACCTGCTTTTTTGTATTTAAGAATCAAGCATATGCAACGTGTTAGATTTTCTGGGTTAGGACTCCTGATACTAGTACCTTTAAATTGTTCTTGGAGTATGTCATCATATGCTCATCATACATATTTCAGGCTTTAGCTGATAAAAATCTTTATTTTCAATTGGCTGCAGGTCAGACTATCAATTTTTGGGAGAGATTTTAGTGTCACTCTGATTTCCAGGCGTTCTCGCCATTTCGCTGGGACACGGTAAATAGTATTTATAGTTGCTGAATTTTACTGGACTAATTAGCAAAATGATGCACTTCTGGTTTTTCCTGACATGCTTTTGCCTTTGCTAAATTTCTCTATAATGAAAACGTACTCTGGTTCCAGATAAATCATAGATTTGTAGTACATTTATGTTTGTTGAGTTCCAAGATAATTCGTGTTTTCTTCTAGTGCAGTTATCTGAAACGAGGGGTTAATGATTACGGACGTGTAGCCAATGATGTTGAAACAGAGCAAATTGTTCTGGACGATGAAGCTGGTTCATATAAAGGAAAGATGAGTTCTGTTGTACAAATGAGGGGTTCTATTCCACTTTTCTGGTCCCAAGAAGCTTCAAGATTCAGTCCCAAGCCTGATATTATTTGTAAGGAAAATGAGTTTCTCATCCTCATTGTTCTAATGCATGGTATTTTGATGTTAATGTTCTAGGCACGCTTTTTTGAACAGTGGTTTCATGTTTAACCTTATCAGTGGTCTTTGGTTTAACTTGAAGTGCAAAGATATGATCCTACATACGAGGCAACCCGACTGCATTTTGAGGACCTGGCTAGAAGATATGGAAATCCAATCATTGTCCTTAATTTGATCAAGGTCTATCATTTATTACACGGAGCAAGATTTGGAGAATGTGTGCCTTTATTGATCTGGTTAATTCGAGAAGTAGCTAATATGATGAAATTTGTAACCATGATTTTGGGGGCCTTGTGCTATGAATTATAAGTTTTTCCTTCCTTTGGCATGTGCAACTTACTTCCAGACAGTTGAGAAGAGACCCCGGGAAATGATGTTAAGGCGAGAGTTTGCCAACGGCGTGGGTTATCTAAACCAGATTCTTCCTGAAGAAAGTCATCTCAAGTTCATCCATTGGGACTTTCACAAGTTCGCAAAGAGGTGAGCAGGCACTTTTGCCAGCACCTAGGCGCCACCTCGCATGTTGTTTCTATCTGCATTAACCGCTCTTTGTGTTTTTCCAGCAAGTCTGCAAATGTTTTGGCAGTTTTGGGTGGAGTTGCAAGTGAAGCACTTGATTTGACCGGATTTTATTACAGCGGGAAACCAGTAGTCAATAAGAAAAAGGGTAACCAACTTTCTAGGACTAGCACTGCAAGGTTATTTTCTCCTCTACTTATATTTTTAGTTTGTTTTGTTTCCTGTCGTATTTTTTCTTTGCCTTTTCGTGCTCAGTACCATTAAATGATGTTTTTCCTATTTTCAAGTATTTCCTGAAACTTTGCTTCCCATTGATTAATGTAGTTGAAAATAAGTTCGAATACAGCTTTGATCTTGTTATTTCTAGGTTTAATAAGCAGAAATTTTAAGAATATACAGCTTGCGACATCCCACCACGTTCATTTGCATGAAATTAACCATGCTTTAGAATTAATTATTAGCGGCTACTGGACCTTTAAATGCTGATACTTTGGTTTAGCTAAAATTCTATGATTTGAAGATTTCTATTTCTAAATCTCTTTGCTTCTTCTTACCCTCACTTTTTAAAACTATGTCACCTTCTTTGTTAGTTTGTCCTATCCGGATGTTGGGTTGTAATTGACATAAGACGACGTTTCTACAGGGAGGCTTCTCATAGAGATTTAAGATCCGATTCTGGAGATTTTATAAGGCGTAATGCCAGCACTGGTTCTTTGGTTATGCAAGATATGGAACTTGATATTCGTCAACAAAGTGGGAGGGACTTTGCTGGTAATATAGGATCACTATTTCAAAGTGGGGTTCTGCGTACCAACTGCATTGATTGCTTGGACAGGACAAATGTTGCACAATACGCTTATGGCTTGGCAGCTCTTGGGCGGCAACTTCATGCACTGAGCTTGACAGATAATCCTAAAGTGGACCCTGACAGTAGCATTGCAGCTGCTATCATGGATATGTACCAGAGCATGGGTGATGCCTTGGCACATCAGTATGGTGGATCAGCTGCGCATAATACTGTATGGGTTTCTCATGGCATCCTATTATACATTTAGTAAAATCACTGGTAAAACTTAATCTGGCTAATAATTACTTTATAAAATTATCTCTTCTTGCTAATATAGGTGTTTCCAGAGAGGCAGGGAAAATGGAAAGCTACAACTCAGTCTAGGGAATTCTTAAAATCTATAAAGCGATATTACAGCAATGCTTACACAGATGGTGAAAAGCAGGATGCAATAAATTTGTAGGTTATGATACCTTGGTATTCTTGAGATATACGTGTAAACTGTTGTTATCCAATTCATTGAGTCCATGTTATTGTTCCTTGTTATACTTGTGAGAGTTTGTGGGATATAATCTAGATATGGCCTGATGAACGTATTTAATGGTTCATGCAGATTTTTGGGTTACTTCCAACCACGAGAAGGAAAACCTGCTTTATGGGAGCTGGACTCTGATTATTATCTTCATGTGTCTGGGATCGGAGATGATATTCTGCCCAACAGGTATAAATGAACCCAGCATGGCTGGCATTCAAGATACTTAGGTTTGAACTCACCAGGGGCGGATTTATTCAGGCCATGGGGGCGGCACGTGCCCCCCCTGAAATCCGCCCTCAATCTCACTATATATGACAGTTTTTTGGGATGAATGTTTTTTGAATTGCAGAAAGTTTTTTTAGTTGCAGAAGGTCTTTTGGGGGGGGGGAAAATTGAGTTGAAAGAAGAAGAAGGGAGGCAGAAGGGTTTCTTGAGAAGTGTGCATTTGACTTTTCCAAATGCATTCATTATTATTCGTTTATTATATATTATTATTTTATATATTTCATATTTTATTTGTTGCATAATTATATATTTGGTAAATGTGGCCAAATATAATTATATTATCGTTGAAACATATTATACATTTTTAAAAAAAATTATTTATGATTTATAAATAGTATCTACGTTTCATATCGGGTTTTCATTTTGCACGAGAAATTCGGTCATTTTAATGTTTAATAATAGATATTTTTATTTGATTGTATTTCTTATATTGGCATGTGAATTGTATTATGCTATGTGTATTTTCACACTATACTATTTTTATTAAAAATGATACTTTTATGAAATTATACATTCGTATCTGACTATAAGATGGAGAACAATTGTAAATTTAATTATAATTATTTTGCATATTATTTTTATTTATATTTAATTATTAATATATTTCGTAAATAGAATCGTGCCCCCCTCCCGGAAATCCTGGATCCGCCACTGATGCTAGCTGTAAAGCTTACCCCAATTGAGTGTGCATTAACTTATTTCATTTGGGCGCACGTATGACACAGTATATAAGATCGATCACTTTAAGCATTGACATGAAGACTTCAGTTTTATGCTTGAGTTTGGATTGTTTCCGTTACATGACTATATAAGATGCTCTGTCACATAATTAATAGTCTGGCATGTTTCTGTTAACTTTAGATGCTTAGATGAGTTGAGTATGCAGTCAGCTAGTCTCCTTTGGACTTAACAACAATAGATAAGATCAGTAGCTTGGAGGGAGGTTACCCGTTAATCTCATTGGCAATAATATCCAAAGTATGCATCTGACAGCATGAGCAACAGTTTTTTTAATGTATACTCATTATTAATTCATATTTATATATGAATTCCTCACCTTCCTAACCCTTCCATTCTCCATAATAATGACGATTAAAGTATGTTTCCTCCATTAACTGTTTTATGTTTCTCCCTCCTGCATCAGTATATATCTTTCAAGTCAATACTGAAAAATGTGATTCCTTTTGGAATAGCAATTAAGTTTTCAACGACAAGATGCATATTTTAAATATTTTTTAATACATATTATCTGTAGGTAAGAGGATAACTGAGTTAAGAATGGGCCAGCTTTTACAAGGGGCTGTTACCAGTGTAGACAGAGCTCGAAAAGTAGTCCATTTGACTTCAGAGCCTGAAGTTGTCTCGAAATTTGTGGTATGATCGGTCAAACTAAGTTGCTGTCATGATTTATAGACTATTTTCCCGTTACTAATACCTGTATACTTTACAGACTGAGGAACTTAACGGTATCTCCATAGATCTTCTTACTCCAGGGATGTTGGTTAATGCTCGTGTCATTTCAACGCTAGAAAATGGGATCATCTTATCATTCCTTTCTTACTTTACTGGAACAGTATGTCAGTCTCATTTTGTAAGATTAACGCATTTGCAGCATGCTTTATTCTTATCTTTCATGGGATCTATGTTTCTCGTGATGCAGGTTGATATATTTAATTTAGATAAGAAATTTCCCTCTTCAAACTGGAAGGACAATTATTTTAAGAATATGAAGGTGATTCCCGTTGTCTTTGCCAAGATTGTACCGAGAGTTGTGCTATTTTCTGTTCCTGTTGATCAGTTCCCTTCAATCCAACAGATAACTAGTTTCATATATATGCCAAGTTCATTTTTTTTAATGTCATATTGCTCCTTTATTTTCTTGTTGAAAGAAATTCAGTTTTGTTATTTGTGCTTTTTCTTCAGGTCAACGCTCGTATCGTGTTTATCGATCCGTCAACTCATTTATTCTCTTGCTCAAAGATATTCAGTTTTGTTATGTGACTTTTTCTTCTTCAGGTCAACGCTCGCATCTTGTTTATCGATCCTTCAACCAGGGCCGTTGGTTTAACGTTGAACCCTGACCTCGTCCGTAACCATGCCCCATCATCTGTAAGTATGTTATCCCTTGCACGCCAGTGCCAGGGCAGTTTGAACTGTATTTTTGGCTTGCCAATCATTAACTTTGTATCACCATAATCAAGTCTAGTTGATTAAGAGTTATTTGATAACAACTCTTTTTTTTGGTAAGCAAGTAATATCATTCCATAAAAAAGAGTATTTACAACGTACATCCTCCAGAAAAAATAAAACTAATCAAGGAATGTATATCAGCATCTCCAAGGAGATGAACCCGAGACTTCTCATTCATGAGCTACATATCATCATCCTGCATATGAGAGCCATCCTTTAACTAAGATAACAACTCTTAGTTACGTGGACTTACTTGATCTCCAGTTATCTTATGGTCATTTGCTTTCAGATTCGCATATTTCTCTAAGAAAATGGTCAATCGTTAAAAAAATTGTTAGTGTGTCTTTCTTATTGATCTGCATTTATTTTGAGCAGCTTGTTAAAATTGGCGATATCTTTGATCAGTCAAAAGTAGTGAGGGTTGATAAGGGATTTGGGGTTCTTCTGGAACTTCCAACTTTACCATGTCCGATCCCAGCTTATGTTAATGTAAGTACGTTTTAGTTAACCTTCGATATGTTGGATGTTGCAATCTATTATTTACGTAGCAAAGGTTTCAGGTCGCTGATGTGTCTGACAAGGACGGTAGAAAATGGGACAAGAATTTTAAAGAAGGCAGCGTTGTTCGCATTAGGATACTGGGGTATAGGCTATTGGAAGGACTTGCAACTGGTGCTTTGAAGGTTGTTTTCTTTTCGTCAATGAAAAATATATCTCTGTATTCCAGAAAAATCTGCTCATGGTCTAAGATAGGTGGTAGAAACTGTAACTGAACTTTTTTAGGGTCTATATCTATTCCATTTTTTTGTTTCAAGTTAAAGGTAATCAAAGTCTAAACTATGTCTCAGCCGGTGAGGGGTTGGGTTGGGGATATTGTTGGAGGTGGAGAGGGATATCTGAGTGGATCGTGAGAGTAAATGTATGTATTGATCAGTTCCTACATATTCTATTTAGATATATGTGGAGAGAGATGCACAGTAATCTACATCCAATTGTTTCTTTTTCTTGCCATAAATGTGCTTTTCATCTCTTTGCTTTTACAGGCTAGTGCTATTGAAGGTTCAGTTTTTACCCACTCTGACGTAAAACCAGGAATGGTGGTTAAAGCTAAAATTATTGCAGTTGACAGTTTTGGTGCTATTGTGCAATTTGCCAGTGGTGTTAAGGCCTTGTGTCCTCTCCGTCATATGTCCGAGCTTGAAATCACAAAGCCTCCAAAAAAATTTCAGGTTGTGCATGCATCTTTCCTCATTTGGTTTGTTAAATTCTAGTTTTGCTATTTTTATGTTACTCAATTTTACTCCTGCAGGTCGGAGTGGAATTGAACTTTCGTGTCCTAGGCTGCAAATCAAAGAGAATCACTGTTACACATAAGAAAACTCTTGTAAGCTTCTGCTACTCCTGTTCTGTTGAATTGCACAGAACGTTCTCCTTTTGCTTTTTTATGTTACCATGTGATAACATGATTCATCCTATAAAGGTCTGCATTGAATTTTAAACTTAGTTGTTGTCAAATGGTTGAGCATTTACATTTGTGTTAAGTCTGTATAGGTAAACCATGTACAGAGTAGTTGTGTGAGGGTTACACTAAGGTGATGTTAT
The DNA here is from genome assembly GCA_025802335.1 of Pinguicula primuliflora. Taxonomy (NCBI): domain Eukaryota; kingdom Viridiplantae; phylum Streptophyta; class Magnoliopsida; order Lamiales; family Lentibulariaceae; genus Pinguicula; species Pinguicula primuliflora. Next base: position 347,015 of record JAOYMZ010000014.1, read on the forward strand.
GACTCAGTTAAGGTGACGTATCAACTACACAGGACTATATGCACGGTGAAGGGAGAGTTATTCAATTCTCACGGGACCTTAGTCATTGAGAAGCGGAATAAGCTTACTTATTTAAGCTTAATAATTGTTAGTCTTTAATTCATGTCTTTAGGACAACATCTATATAAGAAGGTACTTTTGTAAGACCCGGAATATACCTTATGAATGAAGAATATCTCATTTAGTTATAGGTCGTGTTCTCCCTTAGAGTTCAGATCAGTTCATAGATCGTCTTCTCCCTTAGAGTTCATAGACCGTTTTCTCCCTTAGAGTTCATAGACCGTGTTCTCCCTTAGAGTTCATAGACCGTGTTCTCCCTTAGAGTTCATAGACCGTGTTCTCCCTTAGAGTTCATTGACCGTATTCTCCCTTAGAGTTCATTGACCGTATTCTCCCTTAGAGTTCATTGACCGTGTTCTCCCTTAGAGTTCATGTGTTCTCCCTTCCAGTCCACCCTTGAGTTCAACTGTTATTATCCTTTATACTTGAAAAGATGCGGGATCCTGACAACTTGATATCGTAAAATGAGTCTGAAAAAATTTGATATGAGTTGCCTGTGAAGCAGACCTGATTTTTCATGCTATAATATAACATACTCGTAAATGTTTTTCTATAAATTCATCTGCGGTGGGACATGGTTGAAGTAATTAAAGAAATAAAATCTCTGTAATCCTGCACTTCATTGAGATTGCTATAAAATCAAACCATTGAAATTAGACCTATTAAGAGGATTCCTGTTCCACACCCGTCTATTTAAAAAGAAAATTATACCTTTCAAGACTCTTGTCTCCTTGGTTTAGTCGTTGTAAGAGTGCATGAATAAGGAGTGTGTTTGTAAGGTCAAACATTCTGGTGCGCTGGTATTCAGCTCATCAAAATATGACTTTGTTCCAGGAAAAATGTGGTTCTGAATAGAATTTTATATCCAAGTTTTACCTGAAATGACATAGCACAGAATAGATCATATACTTATTGGGGCGTGTTCATATATTTTTAAATTAAAAAAATCATCTATTCTCAACTAGTAACTCTAATTGAGGTGTCAATTTTTAAGTTATCACATGCACTAGATTTCTATTGATTTCTTAGTTCATGAAGTCAAAAGAGATTTTAACAATGAACATTTGTGCCTCTCTCCTATTCCTTAATGGCTTATTTGTCTTGGTGAGGAGTTGGACTATCTGTTTCTCACAATCTGTCATGCTCACTCATCTATGAAGCTTTTACTACTTTTCTTGACTACACTTTATTTTTATAAATAAAAAAACCTTTCTTGTCTATGACATATCTTGTTGTTGTAGTTGAAGTCCAAGCTGAAGATTCTTAGTTCATATGCTGATGCAATCGATGGATTAATCACTCATGGTTGGATTACGAAGATTGAGAAGCATGGATGCTTTGTTCGGTTTTATAATGGAGTTCAAGGATTTGCACAAAGGTCAGTAATAATTTAGAATAAGATTCATGGTTCTGTTCAATATAGTCATCTGTGTCATATACCATAGTTGTTTTATCTTATGCTGGCCAAGCATTGAGTCAGTGTAGAAATTTCATGTAAATTTTAACTTTTGATTTGTTGAGTTTGCCAAGTTACTTATTGTTGCAGATCTGAACTGGGTTTGGGCCCAGCTAGTGACATAAGTTCCATATATCACGTAGAACAAGTCGTCAAATCTAGAGTCATAAAATGTGCTCCGACTTCTCGGCGGATAAACCTCAGCTTTAACATAACACCGACAAGGTTTGTTTTCTTTCAATTATTGTTGACAAGATATTCATTGTTGCTGAGTCGCTTATTTTACATGTGTTGGAATAAGCAAATGCTTGATTTTTGTTTGTTTCGTCTTTTACTTGTTTTTATGGATTAGTTCCTTTAATATCATAGGTCGCCGCTGGTTGAGAGCATGAAACCAGGTACCCTAGTCTCTGGAACTGTTGAGCATGTAACACATGAAGCAGTAATAGTGGGTATTGATCCCTCAAGTCACATTAGAGGCACTGTCTCTATTGAACATTTGTCGGACCACCATGGTAAGTGAGTTCCTTATTACTGCAAGTCTCTTATTTTTTCCGATTGTCACTTGCTTTAATCTTCTGAAGCCCTATATGTTTATGGGTCCTCGAGACATTTCAGCTCTTCTATTTATTTCCTATAGTCCTTCGTTACATCGTGTTGATTATGCGACAGGCCTTGCTGTACTATTGATGTCTGTATTGAAGCCAGGATATCATTTTGATCAGCTGTTGGTTCTCGGTAATATGCTAACATGTTTGCTTGATTACCCTTAACTATGTCATGGAACTGTACTTATATTCTGCATCCCCACGTCCATAAACTTGAGTAACAGATCGATGTTTTTGCATAACCAAAAGATTAGAGTGAAAAATGCATAATGGTTGATATGCCCAAGGCCAAGTTTTTTGGATCATGAACCACAATTAATCTCATAAGTCATAAATCATCTTCTTCTTGTACAGGGATTGGGTGAAGAAACTGTTACTGACCCACCATTTTCATCCAAAAAATATTCAATATTTCAGTTGTGAGTCTGTGACTGATGAGCCTTTTAATCTATTTTTATACTCACAGATATTGAGAGAAACAATCTAGTACTGTCTGCCAAATATTCACTAGTTAACTCATCCCAACAAATTCCTCTTGATATTGGCGGAATCTGCTGTCAGTCCGTGATGCATGTAAGAAAGTTCCTTTCCTTTTCACTTACTGTCTTCTCTGAAAAAATGTTGTCGTTAAAATAATTCATGTTTTCTTGCCGTATACTGTGGGTTTCTTTGATTCTTCATCAGCCTGTGTCTTTTATGGGAATTGCCTGACCTCATCGAAATATTGTCATATAAACCTCCAATATTAACGCTGGTTCATGTTTTTCACCAGGGTTACATATGCAATATAATCGAATCTGGATGCTTTGTCCGTTTTCTTGGACGTTTAACTGGATTTGCTCCAAAAAGCAAGGCAAGTACAAATGTAATGTTTTCTGTCAATAACCGAGGCAACTAGCAATTGGTGCTGAGTTTGAATACTATGGATCTTTTAGGCCACTGATGACAGAAGATCGGAACTTTCTGAGGCCTTTTACACTGGGCAATCTGTTCGCTGCAATATTGTTGATGTAGGCTCAAAAAATTAAAGCATTATTGCTTTACCTTCTGAAATGGAATACTCTTTTGATCTTCTGCCCTCTTGATCTTTTTGCAGGTTAATACTGAGTCAGGAAGAATTACACTATCGTTGAAGCAGTCATTATGCTTTTCAACTGACGCATCTTTTATTCAAGAGTACTTCTTATTGGAAGAGAAGGTATGTCATAGAACTGTGATAAGGGATATCAATGTCATGGAACTGTGATTGGGGGTATCAAATACATATTTCATTAGTCCACCAGGATCAAAATTCTTATAAAACTGGATATTATGCTCACTTTTGTTATTGGCTGTTTAGTTTGTCTGCAATGCAATCAAGGGAGGGGATTGAGAGGATATGAGTCCTGAATATTATATAACATAATTAATTCTTTCTGTGTTCTGGCGACTTACAACTATATAGTTCTTGGGTTTGTATTTTTCCTATTGTCCTCTCAATTTGATTTTTGAGGAGTCATGAATAGATTGATGTATTTTATCTTTTATAGATGGGCATGATATTATATATATTAGAACCCTTTTTACTGGAATTTGGGGGAGGCAGCTTATAGATCATAAGTGTGAAATCCGTGGGCACCCCATTTAACGCTTCTGCCTACCATAGCATTTTTTTATTGACTTCTAAAATTATTTTATATTTGTATTTGCTCCTTACCTTATTTTTTTTTCAGATAGCACAGCTGCCATCATTAGACACTGAAAGCTATGGGTTAAGCTGGATCGAAGCATTTGGTATTTGTAGTGTCATTGAAGGAAAAGTGCATGAAATCAAGGATTTTGGCGTTGTCATCAGCTTTGAGAAACACAGCGATGTTTACGGCTTTATCTCACGATACCAATGTTAGTCATTATTTTGGAAGTGAACAGAAATTTCAATAACATTTGTGATATTGCTCTGAGTTTTTTCCCCTTGTTCTTTCTTTTTCCATTTTCGTTCGCAGTGGGTGAAGCCATCCTAGATATAAACTCTACTGTTCGAGCTGCTGTTCTTGATGTTTCAAAGATTGACCGTCTTGTGGATCTATCTTTAAAACCAGAATTTGTTAATACTGGCGTAGGAGAGCAACCTCATAACAAGGTTTTCCCTTCTCTACATTTTCTTAACAAGGATTTCCTTTAAGCTTTCAAAAGGGTCGTGTTGCGTAGGTTTCTTTGTTGCATATGTAGTATGTCCATAACATTATGCTGGCAGTTAAGGTGATTTCTTCACAAATGAATCGTTGTGTTCAAATGTTTTTTTGCATGGTCTCCTGGATCATAGGTGCTAATGTTTCTTCTGTTTAAATTTTGGTTGTTAATTACATATGAATACATTAATATTCTTGATTGCAGAAACGCAAAGGAGATGATAATGCGGATTTGGATGTAAATCAAACAGTAAATGCAGTTGTTGAGATCGTTAAAGAAAATTACTTGGTACTATTTGGTGCTCATTTACTCATTCTTTCATTATATTAACCAAGTTATATGGCCACTGATTGCTTCTCTTTTGCTGCACATGCACACATCTCCTTGGTAGGTTCTTTCACTTCCAGATCACAAATCAACTGTAGGCTATGCATCTCTAACTGATTATAATACTCAAAAGTTACCTTGTAAGCATTTCACCCCGGGGGAAAGGTAACTTTGTAAATGCTTCTCGTGGTTTTTTTTTCTCTCTTTTTTTATATATTTTTTATATATATATATATTTTTTGTCTCTCGCTTCTCTTTCCTTCTTACTTCAATTCTTATTTATTGAACATCTAATTTTAGTTGTCTCATTTCCTCGTAGTTCTATCCTAACTTAAAAAGATTATCTTTTTACGTGTAGGGTCTCCGCTACCATAATGTGTCTTCCAGATTCTTCACCAGGTTGGAGGCTGCTGCTGTTGCTCAATTGTATTACTCTTGGCTTGGAAACATCAAGTTCCAAGCGGGCGAAAAAGAAGTCTAGTTATGATGTCGGACATCTTGTTCAGGCAGAGGTGGGGTTGCTTGGTTATACTAACTTGGACACTATAGGAAAAATATTATGCTTCAACTATGTATCTATGGGCATCGCTATCATCTATTTCTTGTTGCATTCTTGAGTGCGTTCTCGTCTGATGTTCAGATTACTGAAATAAAGCATCTCGAAGCACGAGTTAAATTTGGGTCAGGACTCCATGGAAGAATACATGTAACAGAGGTAGTGACCTTTTTATCTTGGCTTGTTGTAGAGAAATTTAGAGAAATGTATTGCTTACATTATAGCTGTATCTTGTGGTAATGATTTAGACACTTATTTTCAGACCAGTGATGACAATTCTGCTGAAAGACCCTTCAGTACCTATAGAATTGGCCAAACACTGACTGCCAGGATTGTTTCGAAGGGAATTAATCGGTGGGAACTATCTGTCAAACCTTCCGTACTTGAAGGTAAGTGTTTTCTTGTATTCGGCTTATGGTTTTGTTAGCATGATAGCATAAACTACCTATATTGGGAATTCCTGGTTATCTGGTCACTATTAACGGATGTAAAAATGAGTTTTTATTATCCACTTCTACCAGTTGCCAGGTAATGCCTGCGCCACGAGAATGATAATAGGAGTGAATCAATTTCTAGATTAGCCGATCCGTCTCCGTTTTTCTCCTGTTAGCGAAATCCAGCTTTATGTTTGTAACTTTCGGTGTTTTCTTTCTAAATGCTACATTATTTTTTGGTCTTCCAAGATGTGCTCTTCATTTCTTCCCTCTCATTTCTGTATCTTAATGTCTAATGTAGAATTTGGCTAATAATTTATCGGAACTACAACCTCTGTGCAGGATCTATTGGAAACGATGAGCATTCCTTCACCGAATCTTCCGAGAATTTCAACTTTATTTACGGACAATGTGTATCTGGTTATGTGTATAAGATTGACTCGGAGTGGGCTTCACTGGCCGTAACTCGAGATATCACCGCTAAGTTACACATTCTAGACTCTTCGTGTGAGCCTCCTGAACTGGCCGAATTTAATAAGCGGTTTTATGTTGGAAAAGCTTTTTCAGGGTACATAATAAGTGCAGATAAAGAGAAGAAGTTTCTACGTCTTGTTTTGAATGCACCGCCTGTTTGTCCCGCGGAACTCAAAGAGAGAGGTTCTCACCATCATTCGCTTTGCCATTTAGTCGAAGGTAGTATTTTGGGTGGCAGGATATCTAAAATTCTCCCTGGCGTTGGTGGATTGTTGGTCCAGATTGGTCCACATAATTATGGTAAGGTTCATTTTACGGAATTGACAGACCTATATGAATCGAACCCACTCGATATATATCAAGAGGGTCAATTCGTGAAGTGCAAAGTTCTGGAAATGAATCTCTCTTCCAATGGCACTGTCCAAATTGACTTATCACTACGTGCAACTCGAGTTGTTTCACATGACCTGGAAGCCAGTGAGCTTATCAGTCGCATGTAAGTTTCTTCATCTCATCTGTCTTCGATTTAATTTGGCATTTCTATTAGCAATGTCCCCTTCACTTAATCCGAATTAGGATTTGTAAGTTTCTTCATGTCATCTGTCTTCAATTTAATTTGGTATTTCTATTAGCAATGCCCCCTTCACGCAATCAAAATTAGGATTTTGCGTTTAAAGGATCTATATTGCATTTCTCTTAAGGGATACAAGGGAAGGAGCCATGGAGGAAATTCGGTTTAGTTCTTACGTTTGATCTTTTGAAGAATTGAGGAAAGAATGTTGAAGGAATATGAAGAAAAATACTCATATTATTCTCCTTGTTTCGCTTCCCACTATACCCAACTTCTGTAGTGGCATGGGGATAAATGATAATCCAAACCTGGATGCTGAATGATGTGCACTAATTGTTCTCTGTTCTCCTTGGTTTAACTACTCTTTGCTTGTTTTTTGTTTTTGGGTAGTTAATTAATTATATCAAGTGTAAGAAAAAACTATACAAGATTAGGCTACCAGTCAATGATATTTGTCAGATCATTCAATTGTCTCTGGTTTTGTAATATTTCACAATACGTTTGGTTCAAGTTTCACCATATAATCTTATCATTTGCAGGAACATCCATCGTGTTGATGGAATTAAAGATCTTCATCCTGATATGGTTGTGAAGGTAATTTCCAAAATATGTTCCCCAAGGACTTTTAATATTTAATCATGAAACTTGTTGCCACCCTATTAGTATTTGAAATATAGATGGTACTGATACTAATAGAACGTGTGTTGCTTATCAATTCGCTGTTTCTGCATGTATAATTAGTCTTTATGGAGTTGTCATTTCCTGTTGCAGGGTTATGTTAAGGGTATATCGGCCAAAGGATGTTTCATTATGCTTTCGCGGAAGTTAGATGCAAAAGTACTCATTTCAAACTTATCTGATGATTATATTGAAAATCCAGAAAAGGATTTTCCTATTGGAAAGCTTGTTACTGGAAAGTAAGTTAATTTGTTGTGCATTTTTCATTTGTTCAGACTGATTTGTTGTACATTTTTCATTGGTTCAGACTGAGAATCTGACGCATATAATGCAGGGTGCAATTGGTTGAGCCACTGTCCAAGCGTATCCAAGTTACTCTTAAGACTTCAAGTGAAAGCATGAAACCATGTTCAGATATTAATTTCTTAGATCATGTTAATGTTGGGAATATTATTTCGGGCAGAATCAAGCGTCTTGAGTCGTACGGGCTGTTTATATCAATTGATGGCACAAATTTAGTAAGTGAACGGATTTCCTTCTGTGAGTTTTTATGATAGACCCAATCACAATATATTGATTTTGAGTTTCCTGCCAATGAATCATCCTAATTGGAGATTCTTTTTTAACCATAAGAGAAGAGCTTGTCTTATCTTATTATGTCATGTTCGTCAAGACCGGACTTCATTTGCTTATAATTTATCACTATATGCAGGTCGGGTTATGCCATATCTCCGAGCTTTCTGATGATCACATAGAGGACTTAGACTCAAAATATACGGTAGGGGAGAAAGTGACTGCTAAAATTTTGAAGGTTAGTCCACAACTTACTATCATACCGTTGAGAACTTCATTTGTACAAAATATGTATAAAAGAACAGTTCAATTATAACCCTACAGCAAAATAGCTTATGCTTTTCAACACTTGTTTCAGGTTGACAAGGTAAGAAATCGAGTTTCTCTAGGGATGAAGTGTTCCTATATGGAAAAAGAGGATGAATTACGGATGCCTGTGCCACAAGGCGTTGATATGAATTGTTCTGTTGCATCGGCTGAGCCAACAAAGACAGCAGATTACACTTCTTCTTACGTCCCGAGCTTAAATGTTGAGTCTGGCAATATTTATCCTCCTATTCAAGCGGATAGTGAATCTAGGAATCTTGTACCCCCTCTCGAGGTTACTCTTGATGACATTGAAACCCTGGATACTGGAGGTATTGCTGATAGAAGTCCCGTAAATGTCACTGCTATTACTGAAGAAAACAGGATAAAAAGAGCAAAAAAACGAGTTAGGGAAGAGAGGTAAGGAAATTAATTGTAGAGCGTTTGCTGTTTGTTGCATTCGGTATTTAAGTTTACTATATTCTCTGTGTCTAGAGAGCTGGAGACAAGAGCTGCTGAGGACAGGCTGCTGGAAAATGGCATCCCTAGAAATGCCGATGAATTTGAAAAACTCATTCGGAGTTCACCAAACAGCAGTTTTTTATGGATTAAATACATGGAACATATGGTCGCTTTGACAGATATCGAGAAAGCACGATCGGTTGCTGAAAGGTATATGTGGAATTAATGTCATGTTCTGATTTCCGAGAGATGAATAAAATATACAGGTCCCTTTTCCCTTCCTTTCTCAACCGACTTGTCTGTTTGACGATAGGGCTTTGAAAACAATAAATATAAGAGAGGAGGCAGAGAAGCTCAACATTTGGGTTGCTTATTTCAACTTGGAGAATGAGTTTGGTACACCTCCCGAGGTACTATACTATAAAGCGAACATTTTCAAATGCCGGATGGTGTATTCGGGATAAGCGACCTTACGTCCCAAATTCTAATCTTGTGCGTCCATTGTTGATCTGACGGTCAGGATTGGGTTACTTAATTGCCCAAGATTAGAATTCGGGATGTAAGAGCACGTGTCCGGTGGCAGAAAATTTCTCTACTATAAATAGCCTCTATTCATCTACTTCTTTTAAAGTCTGACTCCTTTCAGTAGTTTGTAGGAGAAACAGTACCAGTGGTTTTTCGGATTCTAGTGCAATTTGCTGTTGAATCTAATTACCAATTTACATTGACCAGGAAGCTGTTAAGAATGTATTCCAACGGGCACTGCAATACAATGATCCTAAAAAGGTGCACCTCGCTCTTCTGGGGGTGTATGAAAGATCACAACAACATAAATGTGCCGATGGGCTTCTCGAAAGAATGACGAGAAAGTTCAAGCACTCTTGCAAGGTTTTGGTCCAATTCCACTTAATTATTGTCTCTTATGTTTTTACCCCTGGCTCTTCTTAGAGAAAAAAAACGTTCTGCTCCAGGTCTGGCTGAAGAAGGTCCAATCTCTTCTAAGACACAACTCCGATGGCACTCGGAGTGTTGTAACTCGCGCTCTTCAGAGTTTGCCCCGACATAAGCATATAAAATTTATTTCAAAAACTGCCATACTTGAATTCAAGGATGGAGTTCCTGACCATGGAAGATCAATGTTCGAAGGCATGCTTAGGGAGTATCCCAAGAGGACAGATCTGTGGAGCATCTACCTGGATCAGGTAAATTAAAAAAAAAATGTCATCCTTTTATATTATAAAGATCATGCAGGAAAGATCAAAAATACTCTAAGGGGTGTTTGCAAGTTCTTGTTTTATGTAGAAGTAGCTTTTTAAAAAGTATTCTGGAAAAAAGAACTTTCATTAAAAAAACTGAAAAGTGTTTGTAAAATGTCTTAAATTTAATATTTTAAATATTTACAAAAATGTCACCGCCAAAAGCAACCTAGAGATACTTCTGATTTTTAAGCTTTTTGTGATTTCTCAACCGCAAAAGCCAAAAGTCAAACAACAAAAGCTTAATTCGCAAACACTGTAAACTGACTTTTCAACTGCCAAAAGTCAAAAGTTGCTTTTTAGAAGAGGTTGCAAACACCCACTAAGCATTCTGTCAGCCTCCGTCTTTTGAATGTAAAGTAACTTATGCTACTTGTTAACAGGAAATCCGTCTGGGAGATGCAGATGTTGTCCGTGCATTATTTGAGAGAGCAATAAGCTTGAGCCTCCCCCCAAAGAAGATCAAGGTATTTCATTGGAGTAAACTATTTGAAGATTGCAACGTCGGCTCACCATTTATAAGTAAGTTATTTTCGTTACCTTTGCTGTGCAGTTCTTATTCAAGAAGTATCTTGGGTATGAAAAGTCCATTGGTGATGAGGAACGAATGGAGTCCGTCAAGAGAAAGGCCATTGAATATGTAGAGAGTGCGCTGGCTTGAGTCTGGCATTTGCAATATATGGTCATTGTGTTATCAGAGGAATGCTGCTTTTGAGGAGAGGAGGGACTCCTAGTTCATTGGAGACATGGCATTTGGGCGATGCAGTTTTGTAGGATATTTATTTACGAGGAGTTGCTGTAGATGTGTGTGATGACAGAAGGAATTTCAGTGTCTCAAACATGGATTTTTTTTTTCAGTTCTCAGAATTGATGGATGTTGTATGGTGGTTTATCGTCACAGCCGTAGAACTGAAAAATTGCAGGAACCTTTACATTTCTAAGGTGATTCTAAAATATTTATTGACATTTAATTGTAGTTGTGAAATCGTGAGTGTGAATCTAAAAGATCAATTTGCAATTTTTTTTCTATAGAAGGGAGCCGTTATATAATTATGCCAAAAGTTAAAATACGAAAACTTTTTCAAGGAGGTTCAAAATGGATTCCCATTTGCTACTGTCATTTGATCAATAAGTAGATATTGATGTGCAATTGTTGTGGTATTGGAGATAGGAGCAATATCCCCTTCTAGATTATAAGGATAGTAAATCTTCATATCCTAATTTGGGAGAGTTTGACCTTTTTTTGCATATGCATCCGCTTGAATGTTTTCATTCCGAGATGAACAGAAGTTGATCTTTGTAAAGAGTTTACCAAGATTGTTGGTACCGGATGCGAAATTCCTCATAAGGTCTAGGTTGGCATCTTGGAGTATAAACTCTAATGCCATGATAGAATCAGTAAAGCAGATAAGAGTAGACAGACACCCTCTACTTTCGGGCTTACTCCAGACCATGAATTATGACCCATAATTCATCTTGCAACACATTACAACAACCAATATTCTTGCAGAATGCCAAAATTTGTTGTCCTTTCTCATCCAAGATTATACCTCCATTCCAATACTTGCATTGGATGGCACACGACAGACCGCCCCATCAGCATATAATGAATAGGTGCTTGACTTACCCATAGGATCAGAACCACTAGCCATATCTGAATTTTGTACTAATAGAGTAGTTCTCGAGGCAAGAGTCTGGGAACCTCCATGGGTTAACGCCTGATGTGAATGATAATGATTTCCCTTCTTGGAAGCTATTTGATAGATACGATGAGTTTCATGAACTCTTGCAAAGATTTTCGCTGAAATATTCCACATAGCTATCGGTGTTACTTTGAAAATTTCAGCATTTCTGGAACTCCAAATGCTCCAGCAAGTGTATGAGAACCAGATCTCACATTCAATGTGATCTTGCAAGGAAAATTGAGTCAGATTAATTTCTATCCAAGTTTGGGGGTTTACCTCTGTCCAAAATGCATTGGGGAGTTTGGGAGCTATGTGCTGCCATACTAAACGACTTCGATAATAATCCCTCAAGACGTGAAGTATTGTTTCCTCATGCTAACAAAGATGGCATCTCGAGGACTCAGCTATGTTCGTACGAAATCGTTCAAAATTTGTCCACAGTGCTCCTCTTATTAGTTTCCCAAGAAACATCTTCATTTGCTCTGGAATTTTAAGTTTCCATATCTTCTTCCAGATTGGACGAGCCATTTCCCAAGTATTACATGATAGCCATTCATAAGCAGAAGCTGTGTTGAAGCGGTCATTACTTCAAGGTAACCATATCCTTTTTTTTTGGGTAAGTGGTAACCATATCCTTTGATCTTCACCTGTAATGTGTAAAGGAGGAGGTATTACTAGAATTTCAGCTATTTTATGAGCAGGGAGGAGTGAGACACGTCTTGTACAATTCCAGTCACCTGTAGGGAGTACAAAATCACAAATTAGTTCATTTAGATCTAATGTTAGAAGAGGATTACTTACCTGATCTTGCATAATAAGGCCAGACGGAAGCCATGACTCTGTCTAGAATTTACATTTTTGACAATTGACAATCTGCCAAAAGAGTCCAGAACAGCAAACAGTCCATATTTATTGTATTTGCTGGCACAAAGTTGAACATTTTTATGTGGGAATCCACATGTAAGATCTAAATCACTGATATTATATTTTGCTAGAAAAACGGTCTTCCATAATTTTTGCTGAGGTGATATATAAGGTCCCAAGCAAGTTTAAAGGGCAATGCTAGATTGTGTTCCCTTAGCCTACGAAATCCAAGACCACCTCTATGCTTTGGTTGACATATAGCAGACCACACAATTGGATGACCTCCTCTGGTTACTGTATTATCTCCCCACAGAAATTGACGCTGAATTTTCTATAAATCGTTGCAAGTGCCTTTTGAAAGCAAAGTTGATTGCATAGTATAAGTAGGTATACTACCTAGCACAGATTTACATAACATTGCACGATCTGCCATAGAAATACTATGAGCACTCCATGTTGAGGCTTTCTGTCTTGTTTTGGCTATAAGGTGCTCATAATGGCTGCGACGTAGACGACCCTTGTAAATTTCAACTCCCAGATATTTCCCAAAAGATTCTGTCTTCTGGATATTTAGAATCTCATAGATTCTTATTCCTGCATGAGGATCCAACAAAAAAGAGGAAGTAGGATCACTGATTTGTCTGGATTAATCTTCAGACCAGAATGAACTGAGAATAGTTGCAGTGCAGAGTGAATAGCAACAGCTTGTTCAATGGATGCCTTAGCAAATAAAAACAAGATCATCATCAAACATTATATATGAAAGCTCAAATTTTTGCCTTCCAAAAAACATAGGTTTCCATTTTGATTGAGAGACCAACATGTTAATCATATGAGATAATCTTTCCATACATAGTCCGAATAAGTACAGTGAACTTGGGTCTCCTTGATGGACCCCTCTCCTTGGATAAAAGCTCTCACCTAGATCTCCATCCCATAATACTTGAAGTAAACTGCTTGATAAGGAATTAAGAATGATCTTGATCAAGTTTTGTGGTATATTTGCCTGTATCAGTGTTTCTTCAATAAAAGTCCAGCGGATCATATCAAAAACTTTCGTCAGATCAACTTTTATCACCATATACTATTTTCAAGATTTATTGGTCTGAATTTCATGAAGAGTTTCCTGAAATATAGCTATGTTCTCTGTTATGTGTATACCCTTGATAAAACTTGTCTGTGTTGGAAGGGTTAAAATTGGCATAACCTTGCTAAGACGATTAGTGTTGAAATATAAAGGGACAATTGTCCGATACCGGAAAGAAGAAATAAGATTTACATGTATAAATAGGAATAGTGGGGTAATCCAATCACCTTGGTATCAGGGTTTTGAGAAGGATACCCATATTCCTATTAATTTCACCCACACACGCACCCACACAAACGGGACCCGGTATTTCAACTGTGGGTTCGTGCTCGGTTTTATTCTAGGGTTCGTGACTTGTCTATTGGTCCGGCCCAGTTTATTTATAAATTTCAACATGGTATCGGAGCACTCAGGTTTTAGGGGCTCGTTGTTATTTTCGCTGCTTTGCGCCCATAATGACGATGCTTTAAATATTAATAGTGTGGGTTGTGTTCAAGTCCGACAAGACTTGTCGAGTTGGACTTGAGGGGGAAGTGTTGAAATATAAAGGGACAATTGTTCGATACCGGAAAGAACAAATAAGATTTACTAGTATAAATAGGAATAGTGGGGGTAATCCAATCACCTTGGTATCAGGGTTTTGAGGAGGATACCCACATTACTATTAATTTCACCCCCACGCGCACTCACACACACAAGACCCGGTATTCTCAATGTGGGTTCAGGCTCAGTTTTATTTAAGGGTTTGTGACCCGTTTGTTGGGCCGGCCCAATTTATTTATAAATTTCAACATGATATCGGAGTACCTAGGTTTTAGGGGCCTGCTGTTATTTCTGATGCTTTGCGCCTAGAATGACAGCGCTTTAAATATTAATGGTGCGGGTTGTCTTCAAGTCCGACAAAGTTTGTCGAGTCGGACTTGAGGGGGAGTGTTGAAATATAAATGAACAACTGTCCCATACCAAAAAGAACAAATAAAATTTACTAATATAAATAGGAATAAAGGGGGTAATCCAATCATCATGGTACTAGGGTTTTGAGGATGATACCCACATTTCTAGTAATTTCACCACACGCGCACCTTCGCACACGAGACCCCAGCCTAGAGAGAGACAGATCAGTTTTCTAAAATGGTATCGGAGCGGGCAGTCTGAGGCCCGAGAGTGTTTCTGAAAAAGTCCGGAGTGAATTGGCCCAATGGGGGCCCATTGGAGATTTGACCTAATTTGGGCATTATTTTAGGAGGTCTTGATGAATATTATCGAGGTCCTCGTAATTGTTTCCGGGAAAATTCCGAGTATTAATCCTTTAATGGGAGTTGGCCCAATTGGGCATTATCCATATCGTTGTCCAAGTCCAACTGGGTTGACCTAGTTGAACTTGAGGAGAAGTGTTGGGAATTTGTCCCACATCGGTTAGAGAAATCAAAATATACTAATATAAATAGGATTGTAGGCTACAATCAATCACTATAAGCTTATGATTTAATGAGGGTTGACCACCTTCCTAATTATATTAGCTCCCACACGCGCACCTGCGCACACGTGACCCGAGCCAGGATTGGGGTCGGATCGGTTTTCTTTCATGGTATAGGAGCAGGTTCTGCTGCGTTTATACGGTTGTGGGTGTTCAAGTGCGATAGGGCATGTCTAGTCGAACTTGAGGGGGAATGTTACGAAGTGTCCCACACCGATTTAGGAAGAGAAGAAATATAGGTTTAAATAGGAATATGGGTTAGAATTAATTAACCGTGGTACCAGGAGTTTGAGGAGGATACCAACATTTCTATTAATTTGACCCTCACGTGCACCTGCACACACGAAACTCGATATTCCCACTGTGGGTTCGGGCTCAGTTTTACTTAAGGGTTCGTGACCCGTCTATTGGGCTGACCCAGTTTATTTATAAATTTCAACATGGTATCGGAGCACGCAAGTTTTAGGGGCCTGTTGTTATTTCCGCTGCTTTGCGCCTAGAATGACAGCGTTTTAACTATTAATAGTGCGGGTTGTGTTTAAGTCCGACAAGACTTGTCGAGTTGGACTTGAGGGGGGAGTGTTGAAATATAAAGGGACAATCGTTCGATACCGGAAAGAACAAATAAGATTTACTAGTATAAATAGGAATAGTGGGGGTAATCCAATCACCTTGGTATCAGGGTTTTGAGGAGGATACCCACATTCCTATTAATTTCACCCCCACGTGTACCAACACACACGAGACCCGGTATTCCCACAGTGGGTTCGGAATCGATTTTATTCAAGGGTTCCTGACCTGTCTATTGGGCCGACCAAGTTTATTTATAAATTTCAACAATTAGCAATAAGTCTGGTGATGATCTTGATTCCTACATTAATGAGGGTGATAGGACTAAAGTGTGTAGCTTGAGTAGGTGGTGTAATCTAATTTACCAGAGATAAAGGAAGCCTCAGTTAATGACCCAGTAAATAATGTCCCAGTTATGTTGATAAAAACTCATATTCATTCCATCAGGACCTGCAGCTTTATAAGGGGCCATATCAAATATTGTTGCACGGATTTCTTCTAAAGTCACGGACTGTGCAAGGAAGTTCTTGGAGGAATTGGTTAGAGCTGGAAAAGCATTGTTACTAGGAAAACTGTCCATGGGTAGAGGCCTTAATTCCTGATAGAGGTCGTTATAATAAGATGTAATTTCCTTTGAAATCAGACAGCCATCAGAGGTCCAATAACCAGATGAGAGTTTAAGTTTACTAGCATTGCCCATCTTCTTCCTTTTACGATGAAGAGAGTGAAAAACTCTTGTATTTCTGTCACCATACAATGTCCACATAGCACGCCTGTTTTGAAGTTTGAGATCATAATCCTGTGAGAGAATTTGTTCAAGCTGAAGACAAAGCGAGTGTTCTAATTTTTGAATACTCGGATGAATACTCTGTTCACTTAACTTTTGAATACTTTCAATCCTGCCTAAGAGCCATCTCTTTTGTATATTGAGATCTCCAAAAATAATCTTCCAGTCATCAAGTCGTGGTTTGAAATTGTGCATAGCTTCTTTATATGACATATCATGAGACCACACAGAAGTAAGCCGTTTCTCCCATTTAGGATGTAATTCCCAACATGTAAGATAACGATGAGATTTTACTTTTGGCTTGTCTACAACTTGATGTTGCACTGAAATGCATAATACACTATGATCTGAAGATATCTGAGCCGTGTGTTTAATCATACAACTACTGAAATAAGAGGCTACATATTCATTAAGAAGCACTCGATCCAAACGTTCTAGGCAGAAGCCTCTTTGCCATGTAAACTTTGTACCTATAAAACCCGCATCCTGCAAATGATGTTCATGAATTAAATTTCGAAAATTAGTACATCCCATTGAGGGTTTGCCTCCTATTTTTTCAATAGGATCAATAATAGCATTAAAATCTCCTAGGAGCATCCAAGGCGTAGATATATGATCAGCTCGAGATTGAAGTAAAGGCCAAAGAGTGTGTCAGATAGATACTTGAGGACTTGCATACACTGTAGTACATAAAAGAGAGAGAGTCTGGAATAGAAATATAAGTATGAAGATATTGCCAATTATTTTCTAGGATATTAACTAGAATTCCATGTCTCCATAAGATCCATATACCTCCTGAAAAACCAACAGATTCAATCCGATGTGAATTAGGGAATTTGGAAGCACAGACTATTCTATCTGCATCATCACCACTAATTTTTTGTTCAAGTAACATTACAATATCAATCTTATACGTAAAGATAAACAAATCTAAGGTTGCTAAAGTGGATGTATTTGATATTCATTGACAATTCCAACATAAAATATTTAACGATATTAGAAACAATATATATTAAGTGCAGACTTCCCCGAATTAACCAGCTCAGTGATTAGTTAGGGGAGTTACATCCTTGTCAGTTGGAGAAGTATAAGTTGCTAGACTTGTATAACCATTAGTGAGTTCAATTTCCAGTGTATCTGAAATGTTTGCTCTAAATTTTACTCGTCCCTTTGAACCAACATAAAATCCTATTTCTAACTTAGGATCAGAATCAGTGATCTTCGTATTGCTATATTGGGAGGTTGAGATAGGACATGAGGGTTTCGGGTGGGGCAGTGTAATTGATGTATGATTTTCTTGAAGGTCATGCTCCATTGTACTTGAGGTTTTTTTTTACTTACTTGGGTGGAAGGAGGTTGTATATCCATGATAGGGTGAGTATGTTCTTGTGAGATATTTTGGTGCTTTTGGGTGTCAAGATTCTTGAAGGTTAAGCTTCTTGATCCACTAGGGGTCTGATTCCTTGTCAGCTCTTTTCTGTATACTTGGTGCAGCAATTGACCCTCTGGGTACTCGTTCTGTCTTCCATTTTGTATAATTGTTTGTGCCTACAAAAGCAGGAAAAGCAGCGTTATAGGACTCAGTATCAAGATTAAATACCTTTTCTTTGCCTTTATCCTTATTAGATGTAGTGTTGCTCATATCTCCATCCATAGAGTCTCCCTGAAGGGCTTGGAAGGGTGAGGAGGTTGAAACAAGAGTAGTAGTTAATGATGAGTAAGTGACTTTCCCAATTGAGGGACTTAGAAATTTCCACCCTGTTATGCATAATAATTGAACTGAGGGCGACACCCTCTCTTTTCTGCTAGGAGCCAAGGGTCATGATCAATCAAAGAAGGCTTGCAGGTCCTAGATGACCCAACTTTAGTGACCATAGAGGTACTTTGTTCCATCCCAGTTTGCGAACATTTAGCCTTGGTGTTTTGCTTGGGATCATAAGGAACAGACTTTGTAGTACTTAAATCCATCTGGTCTGAGTTCTGATTGAGAGGAAGTTGTCTTCCATTATGCGGGTATATATAATTTGAATGTCCTTAACGACCAAAGCTATAGCAAATATTGAAAAGATCCCCATACTGAACAGCATAGACAATACCATCAATGTATAGATTTGGGATAAGCGGCTTATTAAGATCAATAGTCACTGCAATACGCGCAAATTGTCCGCATTCAACCTGCATAGTATGTTCATCTGCACGTAGAAAATTACCTATGGTTGAACTATAGCTTGCAGAAGATCTTCTTGAAAGAAATCTGAAGGAAGACCAGAAATACGAAGTCAGATAGTAATAGATGATAACTTCTTCTCCTTCATGTTGAAATTTCGTTCCCAATGATGTATATGAAGATAATGTTCCATAAGCTGATAAGGTCCACCCGTTAATATGCTTGTATAATGTGCCTCACCATCTAATTTTAGCAAGGTATATCCTTAAACAAGATCCATGAGATGAATATTACCTTGTGGTTCCAGAGATTCATTAATTTCTGATATAGTGTACGATAGTTGAAATTGCGACCCAACGGCTTCAAAATAAGGCTGTAGTTCAGATTTTCTGTGATTTTCCAATGGACGTTCTCGGAGTAAGAAATAGAAGGCACTCCACCTAATGAGAAAGAGTTCAACAAAATTACAGACAAATAAAATCATCAGAACACCACCAGCCTACCGGAGTATGAGGCTTTTAGAAGAAATGATATATCATACTAAAATTTAGCACTAACAATACACTAAAAATGTGTTGTCAACATTTTATTGACACATAGTTGACCTACACAATCATACCATCCAATTAAATGTTACAACAAATTTTTTGTGTCAAACTTTAGTGTGTTATACCATATCTCGACTTTTAGTATTCTGTATATGAGATCTTATAGTTAATTCCATAAGCTTTACAATTAAATAGAATAGTAGGATGCTAATAAATTGTAAGATTAGGATAACACAAGATTTAATAACACTTTCTCAATGAAATGCAGCTTAATTTTTAAGATGCTTTACGTTTGATCAAATAATGCAGCTTAATTTTTAAGATGCTTTACGTGTGATAACTGATAAGATATCAATCAGTTCGCGAATGAAATTGGACTGGAATCATAATATGAGATGAGAGAATGGCTGGTAACGGTTTTCAACCAGAAAATGGGCTATCAGGAGAACCCATATTTGCATTGAACTTCTCCTCCCTCAATAAGTCTTTCGACAGCATCTGATGGAAGGCCGATCAATTCCAATGTCTTCTCCCACACTCTATTACAAGTTTCAACATTGTATGATTCTTCAGACGGATTCCCGGGCCGGCAATCGTAATTGATATAAGCACATACGGGCCAGTCTTCTGCTTTAAGAGACTCACAGTAATCAACTATTTGGGGATCAGTAGCAGCAAAAAGCAAACTTCGGCACCCTGTGGTACCAAAATAATCGCAGTCACGTCTAAATCTGAACCCCTTGGGTTATATGCAGTTTTGTCCAGAAACGGAAAAATAATGGATTCTGGTAGATTTACCTTCTTCAGGGCTGAAACCCATATATGGAACCAAACGGTAAGCAGCTTGAACAATCCTCGGAAGATCCCTAACCTGCAGTTGTAATCTTTTGAAATAAGAAACCAAACAATCCTAATCATAGGGAATGAGGACAATATTCTTCAGTATATTTAAATTCGCTTACGACATTGGTTCGGACTATTCCAGGTGAAACACAAACGACATTTATGCCTGCTTCAGTTGGCAATCTTTTGTTAAGTACAATGCTGAACATGATCTGCATCAATGAATAGTTCTAGATGGTATAATCGCAGGACAGGAGTGGACAGATGATATGTTTGTGCGTGTCTGTGGTAAACAGTCATTACAACTTTTTATGAGAAAGAAACCAACAATAGAACCCAGAACACGCATTGCGCTAACATATCTGCCATGACACAGGTGTTGCAGAGATAATCGATAACAATGACAAGAATGTAAGAAACACGAACCGAGGACAAGGTTTTTGTTAATACAATTCCTCGGAATGACATGCTACACTAGCCTGTAATTCCTTCCGTAGCTAATGTTTTATGTGAATCACTCACTAATTAATTGCCTGACAGTCTATGCCTCAATATAGAGTTCTCGAACACTGAAAGTAGAATCCTCAAAAGAGATGAATCTTAAAGGTTATCACATGTAATACATTGAAGACACCAGTTAATGTTAATTCTAAGACATGCAGTTGAACAAGCTTGCAATCCGGATGAAAGATTAAAATATTAATCACTACAATAAAACCAAGGTTTTTTCGAGCACCTGTGCTAGTTTACTGCTTGAGTATCCCACCGCACTTCTAAATTTTTTTTTCCCATATGCAATATTCATATCCTCTGGATCAACAAAACCACAGTAATGCATCTGCATAGAACAAAACGAGAATTTATCGAACACAGAGCAATAAATGCCTAACGGTCACATCTAAAACAGTGACAAGGAATGCAAGCGTAAGCTTTGGGATTTGGATACTGGTCAACACCTCAAATGCTGACAAAATTTTCACTTTATTAAGTCAGCATCAGGTCCGGTTGCCTTAAAGAATTCGTGATCCATACCCCCATATGTGATGGATCACCAAATATAAGAGGATTAAGAAGTTCTTGAATGGATTCTGATCGCGGTAATTTGAACATTGGAACAATCTTTATTTTTTTATAGGTCAATATCCATATGAATGATACTGGCTAGGTTTTCAGAAACAAATATTAAGTGAGCTGAAGAGGTGTCTTCGGAATCAAGAAAAAAGTCATTGGAATTGAAATAGATACATAATGCATAAGCCCCACTTACAGTAGAATTTACGTTAACAATGCGACTAGGAGAGCTTCTGATCAGGGATGGCAAAAGTAACACAGAGAGTAATGCAGGAGCCAGATGATTCACTTGCATGTGTTCATCATAGCCATCCTTCGAAAATCTTTGTGGCTCTAAACAGAATAAATAGCTTAGGTCCAACTAGGAAGTTTTATTATCTTCAGTTTGAAGCATAACGTGAAGTTTAACTGGATGGGGATAAGTACTTACAGAAATCACCTCAGCATCCAGGTTAAACAAAATTGACTTTCTATTGCTGAATGCTGACTATAAGAACAAATCCAGAAGTTATTAATGTTTGAATATGTTCATTGCAGACGGACCTCCAAGGGAAAATATTCCAGCATTGTTGACGAGGGCATGAAGAGGTCCTGAACGTGCATTCCAAACTTCAGCGAATTTCGCCACCGAATCCAGAGAAAGAAGGTCAAGCTCCATAACCTTCAGGTGAAATTTTTTTGTAATTAAAGTTGGCAAAAACAATGCAAATAGCATAGGGTAAAGTATTCTTCATAGAAGGTTTGCTGTTGGTCAGTTCATTAAAATTTACTTTTCGAGTGGGAGTTCAACGTTACCACACATTACCTCAATGTCAAGCGGAACTCCCCTTCCGACCCAACTCTCCTGCCAAAATTTTATCAAATCAACCGCTGCTTTTGTGTTTCTGACTGCCATCACAACATGTCCTCCTGCTTCCGCCAATTGCCTACCAAGTAATACAACCAGAAAGGAATTCAGAGAGAAACTAGCGTAGATAACATGGAAGAATGGATACTCTGGTTTTCAAATGATAAGCTGACACCCGGGTATCAACTCTACCTTGACTAGTTAACATAACAGTATAATAACAAATTCAAGTGGAGTAACTAGCTCATCAAAGGGTACCTGCGCAGCTTTTCGACAAAGCAAGAGGCCGGTAACATAAACTCAAACAAATGCAAGAACCAGTAGAGAATACCGAAGCAAGTGAGGCATAAGTATAAAAAGTAAAACGCATCGAAAAAGGTAGGTAATGACAAATTCGATTGACCTTGCAGTTTCTTTTCCAATTCCTGAGGTGCAGCCTGTGACAATGAAAGTGAGTCCATCAATGGGAGGGAGTGGCAGTGGATTCGGCACATTGCTTGCCACAATCCGCTGGAAGAAAAACTCGTAAGCCACATATAAATAGCTCATGAACCACTCAATCCACCCCAATCCTTCCTTGTTAACATTCTGCGAAGCATTTACAAATTCCTTCGCCGTTTTCTCAACGTTGTGCAATGAAGACGAGGACTGCGCCATCTCTTTGTCAAGGAACAAATTGCGCAATTGGAGGAAATGGGCATTTGACCTTCGCCAAAATTCTACTAGAAGGAAGGAAGAAACCCAATAAAGTCATTCCATTGTCCCACACCGGTTACGGAGTTCATTGTTTTCATGTTTATATACTCTTGAGCATAGTTAACTGTTCGTCCCTTCGGGGACATCCGATAAAATTGGAACGATACAGAGAAGATTAGCATGGCCCTTACGCAAGGATGACATGCATAAAATCGAGAATTAATTTTTATATCTAACTTGTCCCTGTGGTGACCAAATTTAGATTTGAAAAAAAAAACGACTCTAATTCAACGCATCATCGAAGATAAGTTTATACTACATGAATACGGGGTAAACAACCTCGGATTTGCATGTTTTTATATCATATAACTCTCCTTAATAGTATTTGGTTAATTATTTGTGATTTGTGTATGCATTCAGGTATTTCTGGCATTTTTTTATTTATAATCATTTAAATTTATTTATTTTATTAATATATGCAAATAAAATAAAATAAATATCAACGGCTGTGCACCGCCTAGGCGACCGCTTTGACCGCCCAAACTGCCTAAGAGGCCCCTTGACCGCCAAGTGCTCTTTCGAACCTTGAATTTATCAACTAAAAATATTTCAAATGATATATTACTCAGGAAAATTAAAAAAACCGAAAAATGCAACAACAAAAAATATAGTAACAAAAAGTTAAAAAACTGTGAAAAATTAAATAACGATTTCGAAATATAAATAAAATTAAAAATTGTACAAAAACTCAACGCGAAATATTGTTAAGGTAAATAAATAAATTCATTTAAATATAAAAAATTTAATAAATGAAATATAACTCAGAAAACAGCATAAAAATTTAAAAAATACAAAAAAAAAAGAACATTTATAAAAAATAAATACAAAAGTTAAATAACTGTGAAATAATAACAAATAACTGTGAAATAATGAGCTTAAAATATAAATACATAAAATTAAAATTTGTACAAAAGAAACACAAAATATTGCTTATAATATTTGCAATTGATTCATGTAACCATTTTACAAATGGAATATTACTCCAGTAAAAAAAATAAAAAACTACAAAAATAAATAATGAAATCTATAGTAAAATAAATAAAAAGTTAAAAATAATAAAAACTAAAAATCCGTAAAAAAATACAATATATTACAAAATATATGCAAGTGATTCTGATTTCTACGATTAGTTTTTTCTAACAAAAAGACTAAATAGGAATTACAACTTGTTCACAATACTGAAAAACAAACCAGCTTAACTAGAGTTATAGTCAGTTTTCGTGGGCGATCCAACGGTGAAATCTGAGTAATCTATTGGACCTAAAACCGAAATCGGGGAAAGGCCACTCATTGGATCTCCTGGCGGTTCTTTGAACACTTTTGCCATTTTCTTCTTTCGTTTCACTTTCTTGGTGATCTTTTTTGTTGGCTCCTCGATCGATGTCAGAGTCCCCATTTGCTATCCCCATTTAAATCTATCTTGTTTGGATTTAACTTTAGTTTTCACATCCTCATTCCATCACCATGCCTCCCCGCCAATCCTCGCTCTATCGGATGTTACCCGTACGACTTCTTTAGCTGTGTCGCTAATGAGCATGACCATGGAAACCCATAAACGATCCGCATTCTCAATTATCATGTCCAAACAAGCAGAAACTACCTTATCTCTGAAGGTGGTAGCTGCCTCGCCCTTAAGGTTATTCCACAGTATCCATTCTCTACCTCCTCACCCCCGCTTTTCCTCGTACATTAACATCCATCACCAAAATATGATGTGATGTCAATGATTCTCCCAACAAAACTTTACAGTTTGTGCAACAACTCCTATCCTTTTGGCGCAAAAGGAAAAAATCAATTTATGTACTTCGCTCTCCACTATGGAAGGTGATTAAATTTTCATCTCTCTTCTTAAAATATGTATTGGCCACCATCAATT
>JAOYMZ010000014.1:389773-399792 GCA_025802335.1 Pinguicula primuliflora
TCATAACCAAAATCATAACCATAAACAAAATCATAAACGAAACAAAGTAGGAGGCTGAGTCGTTGACCGCTCGGGGTCACCAGATGGTTTCTTCTCAGATGAGTTTCATGGTATGTAGGAGACTGGAGGCTGGAGGGTTAAGTTAGAGTGTAAAGTCTATAGACTACAGTGTAGTACTGTAGATAGGACTTATTACTTATTAGTTAATAGACAGAAACTAAATTTAAAAATAAATTTAAAAATTGGTTTAAATTTTACCATCGGTTTTGCCGATGTCGACCAACTTTGGTCAGTAAGGGAGAAACTCTTACCGCTATCGTTACCATGGCATGATCGGTAACCTATCGGTACGGTTACCAACCGAATTGGTATCGATATACCGATCGACACCCCTACTTAGGAATACAGTATTAGAAATTATGTGCAATGAAATTGTCAATGATATATCATTGATTTTTTTTTATCAATTATGTATAAACTTTATATTAATAGTCTCAATTCCCACTAGCCAACAAAAATATTGGGTTGTACACTATAATAATGTTCACTTATGATCTGTGGTCTATATAGTCAAGAAAAATATTCCAGTGTCAGATGCTATGTCTCGATCTATCCTGAATTATAATTGTGACCGTGAATGTTAATATGACGATCACGATCATAAATGACTTAAATAATGTAAAACCAACGAATATGAGTGCCCCAAATATGATAAACACAAATCAAGGTTCCCATCACAAAACTTACACACATTAAGAAATAGTGAAAAGGATACTTCTTCTGCCACATGCACTAATACTGTTAACAAGGTTAAATGCACAATATGTGAAGGAAATGTAGTCAACAGTCCAATATCAGAGTGTTACTTCCTTCAGGTTATGGCATTTCATTTCATGCTTTTGCTGTTGTCTACTGCTCACCATCTTTATTCATCTCCATGCTGAGCTCACAATCAAGGTTTTATCTTCCCATCCAAAATGAAGTGCACCTATCTCATCTTTCATCTTGAACCTATTGGAGTACTGTCCAATGAGTTCCCTGATTTCATTTTGTACTTTAAGGCTAATGGGGTAGGAGGTAAAACCGGCCATACTCATCCTTGCTCTCCATTTTCCAGCAACTTCGTACCGCTCGATTCTTTCCTCTCCCTCACACGCGATGATGTTGATAATATCACGGGCTAGGCACTGTTTCTCCACATTTATCCGGTCCTGCCTATCCCTCGGGAGGGTTGCATCGAGGGATTCGAAAACGGCGGAGTAATAGCCGTAGGCCTCAGCAAACCTTGACAAGAATGGGGCAGTGTTTGTGTTCATGTCCTGTTCGACAACGGTCACAAGCTTTGGTTTTAAGCTTTTAACCATACGAAGGAGCCGGTCCCTCAGGTTTACGGTTGAAACACTCTCATCAGGCATGTGGTGAAGCTGGAAAGCGAAGTTCACCACCAGGGCTTCCTCTGGCTGGCAATGAAGCATAGATGGAGAAACCAAAGCCGTTTCGGCCGCAACAGCATGGAACTCAAATGAGAGATGAAGATCTTCAGCAAGTTGCTCCAGCCGCTGACCTATGATTTTCAAGCCTCCAACGGCTCGTTGAACTGATTCTGGATCGTCCACTCCGGTTAACTTCAAATGTGGCCGGGGACCAGGAAGTTGTGCCAATGTTTGCAGCAGCGTGTAATATTGACTTCCTTGGTTAACGTCAAAATCTACTATATGAACCCTCTTTTCATCTTCACATGCCTCCAGAATTGCACCATTTGCTGTTACAAAACCAAACCTAAAGCACGGACAGACTTCGAAGAGGACTTGCATCGCGGAAAGTCGATCAGAGTAAGGCTGCTCTTTGCATTTCAGCGCTTTGTAGAGGCCTGTTCCGGATGTGGCCATCCTGGCTGCTAGAGCTTCCACCATGTAGGCTGCGATCCGTTCGGAAGGACCTCCCTGGATTGAGACCCTATCTCGCAGCATCTTTATCACCTGTGATGCTTTGTCCAAATGACCATTATGAACACACTCAGCACATTCGTAAAGCAAGCTCTTAAGAGTACCACATTCCATGCTGCCGCTTATGCACGTAAGATTGGATTCCGAAGATGTAGATTCCTTTGGTGAGTCATGAAACCATGCATAATCCGCGGTCTCAGCCCAATCACCATCACTTTCCATGGGGCAGTGATTATCAATTACGCCATCTTTCGCAGAATTATCATCAAGAAGTGCCTTCTCAAGTTCTTCCAGCTTTAGTCTCATCTTATCTTCATCGTAGTCGACAACTTCCAGACTTTGGCCATCCAGATACTCAAATTCACTATCAAATTGATACCGATCGGACCTCGAGGAGGGGGAGAGGCTCCTGTTGGTGCAGCCAGCATGGAGAAGTTCATCTGATGGCGAACGGAGTAAGTAACCGGGATCATAACTGTTGCTATTGTATGACTCACTGGTGTAAACAACTCCATGTTTTTCAGAGTTAAACCCGGATGTCGAGAGTCCAGAGCCATCATTGCCGTTTTTCAATGTCCCCAACATGGCAACAGACCTAACTAAGGACATGGTGCTCTTCAACGAGTAGGAACCTGTCCTACCAATGTCCCCAACAGACAAAAAAAAGTTACACCTTGTACCACGAAACTGGGTGGCTCGACACAAATTCTGTTATCCATCCAAAGTGAAGTATAGTCAGATTCTTGTAGTTTAACAGAGTAAAAGATGTAAATGAGACAAAATACATTCAGAATTCGTAAATCCAACAAGCACTCAACTCAATTTGTAAAGGAAATAAACGTCCATTTTTTCTTCCCTTTCAGAAGCTTATAACATTATCCATTAAATTCTACAACAATCCAAAAATGAAAATTATATGCTAATGTAAAGACAGTTGTGCTATTTCATCTAAACAAATTCCTCAGATATAAGATAAGTCATTCAAAACTGTGTATTATAAAAAAATCATGCTTCTATCTGAATAATACGAGTTTCTTTCATACACAACTTCTTACATAGATAAGCAATAAGAAGATAAATTAGTCAGCCAAAATCAATTAAGCCAAAGAATAAGGGGTAAATAATCCACAGCCCATATCCCAGAAATCATCAATCAATTTACCCGAAAATAGCAGTGGAGAAGATATTAAGATAAACCCCACAGACGGTCGAATCCCTACACCAATGCTGCAGAATTATACTCACGGAGAAAAACAAGTCAACTTCACAATTTGAGTTTTGAAGATGGGAACAATAATGGGGTTTGAGTTTGATTACCCAATAAGAGTGCACAAAGCCAACCCTGACTCTCTTACTGCAAGATATCGAAAGTCCAAGTGGGTGGTAACTGGGACATTAAAGCTTTGAACTTTACTCTCAAAAAAGGGTTGAAATATGTCTTAAAAGACTAGACTGAGAGTTCCTTCCACGATCCATCACTGGGTAACACGATAAGATCGGGATAAAATTCCACCGAGAAACATCTGAGGAAATAAAAATCCAATAAACCGAATGAGAACACTCACATGCTATAACGCACGCCTATATAGCACCCTATTATAACACCACCTTTGTTAATTGGATCTCATATACACATATCAATATATGTATTTACTTATCCATTAGTGGAGAATTGTGTGATGATGGTATGCTAAGAGGTGATACTATGTACTGAGATCCCTATTTAAAGCTACTAACCTATTCAGTTTCCTTGCACCAATTTCTCCATCTTTAAATGCCTATTGAGTATTGCCTACACAAGCAAAAAATAATAATAATAATAATAATAAAAAAGTATTGCCTACTCGAAATGGTCCGACCATTGGACCAAACTACCGTACGCATCTTATCTTATGTCCGTTGCAGCAAAAAGCGGCATTACAGAGAACCAATTGTAACGTATCAAATAATCCTGAGGCTCGCTCGGCCCATATGAGATTTTCAGGCCTAAAGATGAAAAAGAACGCTGCATTTAGGCATCACCACGGAAAAGTACAACAGCCTTGGGTTATTAGAGTGTATTCTTTAATTCGGAAATTTTATAGTTATAGGGAGTGAAAATAAAATTTAAGACAGATTTTTGAAGTCTTATAGCAATCAGTTCTAAATTTTATTGTTGATACTCGTTAGAGTTAAACTTGTTACTTTTAAAATCAATATTTATGGAGTTTTAATTTTTTTGACGTCAAAACTGTTGGAACAAAATACGTGATTGATTCCTAAAAGGTTTAGATGCAAGCATTTAAAAATGATAGTGGATTTTTTTGCAACCTGAATTCACCGGAAAAAGGCACTTATCAAATTTTCAGTAAGACTTGCCCTTTTTAATTAGCATGAGAGTATGATAATTTACGGAGATGATATATGACCCCTAACATTTGTTCCTTATTTGTCCAACATTTGAAAATTTAATTTTTATTTTTCAAAACTATTGTTGTTAGTGAGATTGGATTCCCGCCTTCCCCCACTCTTCAACCATTTCACCAACTTTCCCTAACCACTAGACCACATTGAGTTTTGATAATATTAATTATTAGTTTAACTCTTTAATATAATCCATAATAACCCATAAATATTATAAAAGAGTATTATTTATGTTTTTTTGAAGATTAATATTAAGGCGACTTCGCCGCCAAAAAACTAAAATCATATCCTATAAATCCAAAAGACTAAATGCTATAAATTCTAAACTTTATAAACACTAAAATCTAAAATTTTAGTAGATTAATATTACGGCGGCTTCGCCGTCAAAAATCTAAAACCATATCCTATAAACCCAAAAGGCTAAATGTTATAAATTCTACACTTTATAAACCCTAAACTCTAAAAATGTTACAATATTAATTTTTTTAAAATTAATTTTACGACGGTTTCGCCGCCGAAAAAATCTAAAACCCTATCCTATAAAGCCAAAAAATTAAATGTTATAAACCCTAAAATATATAAATGATAAACTTTATGAACCGATGCTCTAAAAATATTATTAATATTTTTTTAATATTAAATTTATTTAATATTAATTCTGAAAACATTAAAAACAATTAATTATAATAAATAAATTTGGTCGCATGCCTTATCCACCAAATGGTGGACAAAGGATGGGAGCCAAATATCTTTATTCGATAATTTATATCTCTGTTCGAGAGTTCGGCTGTTTTGGCTCCCTAGGTGCCGTGTAGGAGGCCAAAAATGTCAAGCTGCCCCAAATTTATCCTGGGCGGTCTGGCTGGACGCCCAGGGATA
This sequence comes from Pinguicula primuliflora, assembly GCA_025802335.1. Classification (NCBI taxonomy): domain Eukaryota; kingdom Viridiplantae; phylum Streptophyta; class Magnoliopsida; order Lamiales; family Lentibulariaceae; genus Pinguicula; species Pinguicula primuliflora. The sequence continues at coordinate 395,002 of JAOYMZ010000014.1, forward strand.
ATATGCCTAAAATATAGTATATGTAAATAAATTAAATTAAATTTACTGACGGCCGTACGCCGCCTACGCAACCGCTTTGACCGTCCAGACCGCCTAGGAGGCCCCATAGACCGTGCTAGCGTACAGGGAACGCCCAACGTTTTCTCAAACCTTGATTTATATGAAGATTGGAAAATTAGTTGACTCATTCTCATAGGAACCAATATAACAAGTAGTTATGTGGGAGAATATTTTTTTTTACCCCCCAAAAATTAGATTTTATTAACGAATTTGGTGAATACAAAGTTTTGCAACGTCTATACCTAAACTGGCTAATAGACCAAACGTTTGTGTCCTTTGTCGGTAGTCCTTGCACGTCTTCGCTCGTGTTTGCTGCAAGAGATTTCTGCATTCTGCCCTTCTTGTGCTTACCTCCCTGCTCTTTGCCCTTCTTGTGCTTACCTCATTACCGGGGAGATTGTTGCTTCTATCATACTTGCTGAAGGTGTTGGCTTATAGATTTCCCAGTGGCTTTCTCTCTTGAGTTGCCTCTATTATTGAATGAGACTGCCTTAAAGCTTGTGAACTTAGGCCTAGAAACTCTAAGCTAACCCGTAACCCCTTAAAACTTATTCGTCCGGACTTACAATGGGTAACTCCTACCCGTCCGGATATCACTACGTGAAGAGGGTAAATCGCCCCACCTCCTCAAAACCTTTCTCTGGCAAACCTCTGGGGTAAGAGGGAAATCCGAAGAAGGAAAAAGAGTACGGCACTCGACGTGCTTCTTTTACAAAGATTTTGTATGTGTGCGCCTCCCATTGTGAATTAGCTAGTTGCAGTCTCATGTTGATCCAGAATGTGACTTATCTTTATCTGCAATTTGAATTATTGAACTGGGAAGAGAGGGTTGAGCAAAGAAATGATTACCATATCTTGATCCCCATTTGGCAAGGGAGATAGCAAGCTAGTTTTCGTTCTTTTGACATTTTCGGATCCTGAGGTTGGGATATGCTGTGAGTTGGAGGTAAATTTCTTCTATTTTATCTCGTACTCTCCAGTGGCTGGAGTTGATTTTATTCAGAAATCCCGTAATGTTGTTGCAACTTTTTTCCAAAGTGACCTGCAAATGAAGGTAGGAAGTGAATGTGGATATTATTTTTGATAGATTTATACCTCAGCCTCCATATCTATTTTGGCTTCCAGTTTCCAGTTTCCAGGTTGCGGCTAATCTGATCTGACCATCTTCATCTCTTAGAACTCCTGATCCTCCTTTGCTGTTTGCTGTCCCATTTTGGGTTGCTATATTGATTTTTAGGGATCCTGGAGGAGGAGAGTTTCATGTTTTTTTTTATTTTTGGCTGCCGCGTCCTTATGGTAACAGTTAGGCCTAGTTTTTGAGCGTGGATTGCATCTGGTGATCCTGAGAGAACTTGAAAATTAGAAGCAGATATAAAGGCAGATAGGTCAGATGAAATCAGATGAATAATGCTTTGTGCATTTGCTTTCCTCCTTCAAATTTGGTTGTGCATCTATCTTTCCATAAACACCAGCATATGCAGAAAGGTAGTATCCTTGGAATTTTGCCATTTGAGGTTGAGCTCCAGTGTGATAATCTCTATTCTATGTTGTTGAAATGTGGAGTTCTCTGGTGTGGGGCGAATATAGCATCAAAATGAGGCCATATAATTTGTGCTATTTTGCTCTCCAAAAGGACATGTTCCTGAGTTTCAACATGTGGGGAATTTATGCAACACACACATCTGGAAGGCAAGGGTATGCCTCTTGCACACACATTGGAGTCGACTGGAAGTGCATTTTGCAGAACTTTTCATATGAAAATGTTGAGTTTTGGAGGCATCAGTTCATCCCATACATACTCAAAAAAAATTCTAGAGTTTGATCTTGTGCGTATGAAATCCCAGGCTGAGGAGCTAGTGAATGCACCATTCACGGACTATTTCCAGATAGGGATATCTGGTCCTTGTATGATTTTAGTACTGAGGATTTGCAAGATAAGTTGTGGTTCTGATTGAAAAACCTGTTGAATTTTCTGAGTGTCCCATTGGCTTTCTGATATGAGTTCATGAACTTGCATCTTAGGATCTGTGATGGGATGAGAGTTTCCAAGCAAGGGTCCATTCGTCCAACTATCCCACCAGACATTTGTCTGTCCTTCTCCTATTCTCCAATGAATCTGTTCATTTATAATTGATCTTAGCTTGCACAGTCTTTTCCATGTGTGAGAATCTGTCAGTTTTGCATCCTGGAGAGTTGGATTCTTGTATTTCATGTACTTGGTGTTCATGAATATGGCCCAAAGAGATGTGTTCTGCCTGATGTTCCACCACATTTTGGCTGTGAAGGCATGTATGAAGTCTTGTAATCTGCGGATTCCAAGCCCCCTCTTTCATTGGTAGACATATCTTCTTTTAGGATATCCAGTGAGTTTTCTTTTTCTTTTCATCCCAACCCCAGAAAAAGTCAGCAAGCAGTCTTTCAATCTTCTTCAATATGTACTGACTCGGTAGCAAGGACATAAAGGTGTGAATTGGAATACTCCGCAGAACGAATCTTATCAGTTGAAGCCTACCTCCTTGTGATAGATATGAAGCTGACCAAGAACTGATTTTTTCCTGAATTTTAGTGATCAGCTTAGAGAAAAGCTCAGATTTCTTTCTACCAGTGTAAAGAGGAATTCCGAGGTATTTTGTAGGCATGTTTCCTCTTGTCAGTCCAGTGATGCTTTTGATATCTTGCACTTTTTGCCTTGAGGCCTTTTCAGTAATATAGAAACAGCTTTTCCGGAGATTAATTTTTTGACCTAAAATCTCTTCATAATCTGTTAGCAATTGCATAATCTTTTTTAGAGCTTTCTTTATTCCAGTTGTGAAGATAAGAATGCCATCTGCAAAGGTTAGATGAGAGATCCTTTGGCTTCCAACTGGGACTTTATAAGTTAACTCTGAGTGGAGTTGTATTTGAGCATTTAAACTTCTAGAAAGAGCTTCTGCAGCAATTATAAACAAGCTCGGGGACAAAGGATCACCTTGTCCTAGCCCTCTAGAAGATTTAAAAAACCCAAAAACTTGTCCATTGAGGTCTATGGAGAACCATGGTGATGATATCACCCTCCATACCATATCAATGAAAAATTCAACAAAATCAAATTTTCTTAGCATATTTATAATTAACATCCATGACATTCTATCAAAAGCTTTTTCCACGTCTAATTTGATTGCTAGATTATGTCCTAGATGTTTTCTTTTTAAGTAGTGAATCATTTGCTGAACGAGTAAGGTATTGTCAGTTATTGTTCTCCCTTTTACAAAGCCACTTTGTTGCGGTGAGATTATGCAGGGTAGTATTGAGATAATCATCTTGCCATTATTTTTGTGATTATCTTTCCTAGGAAAGTGCATAAACTGATTGGCCTGAAGTGTGTGCATTTAGTTGGAGTGTCAACTTTTGGAATAATGCAAATTAGGGTGTTGCTGATGGATTTTGTTAGTTCTCCTCCAGAGAAGAAGTAATGGATTACTTTTATTAAGTCTTGGTGAATTATTTGCCAACAGGATGTGAGGAAAGATCATGGAAATCCATCTGGTCCCGGAGCACTATCTCTATCCATGTCAAAAACTGTATTTTTTATTTCGTCTAGATCTGGCCAATGGCACAGACTTTCGTTCTGGGCATTTGTGACTAAGTGAGGAATGTTTTTAAGGGATGATTGTCTATTGTTATGTTCTCTACAGTGAGTTGTTTGGAGAAATGATTTATGAACTCATTGGGTATGTCTTGTTTTATTTATTAGGTTGCCATCTGTATCTTTTAAGGAATATGCACTTGCCTTAAATCTCCTAATTTTCACTGTTTTATGGAAGTAGGCTGTATTTTTATCTCCTAGTTTGAGCCATTTGATTCGTGATTTTTGTTTCCACAAAGCTTCTTCTGCTTCTAGGTTTGTTTTAAATTGTTCCTGAGCTTCTTGCCATTTTATTCTGTCTGACTCATTTTTAGTTTGTTCATAAGTTGCCTCAAGGATAAGAATATCATCTTCTCATTGTTTAATGTTTTGAAAAACATTTCCATATACTTTGTTCCGTTTTCTTAGGGTTTGTTTTATTCTTTTTAGTTTAGTAGTGAAGATTTCAAATGGATTCTGGTTATCTACTGGTGTGCTCCAAGAGTTTTGTGCTAGTTGCAGAAAGTCCTTATGGTTAATTCAGAAGTTTTGAAATTGAAATCTACTAGGAGTTGGTGTTGAGTTTTTTAGAAGAGTGACTAGTAGAGGGGCGTGGTCTGAGAGGGTCCTGTGAAGATGCTTCATATTGGCTACTGAACCATTTAATATCCAGTTTTCCGAGACAAAGATTCTATTCAGCCTCTTATATATTGTGTTGTTATTCACCTGGTTAGTACACCAAGTGAATCTGCTGCTAGGATAGCCTAGGTCTATCAGTTTACTGTCCCTTATGGTGTCTGCAAAGTTTGTGCAAGGAATGTGGGAGAATACAATTTCTGGTTAATGTGATTACCTATTGGCTATTACTGGAATTGAAAATATTAATGAAAAACTTATAAATAGAAAATGAAAAGGGGGTTAATCTAATACTGTGATTAAAGAATATACCGAGTAAAATTAAGAACAAATTATGTGATAGCTCAAATGGACTTTATTCTCAAGACTACAATATTTTTTAATTTTATAAAATATATTGTAATTAAATAAGGAACAGGTTCAACTTACCTATAAATTTACATCTATATGATTTCGTTGCCCGTTGACGGAATTGGGCACATCGTTAGAAA
>JAOYMZ010000014.1:407849-418180 GCA_025802335.1 Pinguicula primuliflora
TATTATTGAAATATTTTTAGTTATTACTAAATATATATAAACGAAAAAAAATCGTGACCCCCCTCCCGAAATTCCTGGATCCGCCACTGCACGCATGACCTTAATAAGGCCAGGATTATTCATAGGAAGGATAGTAAATACATGAGTAGGTTACAAATACTAAGCATCAAAACACTTGTCCTAAGAATACACCTATAATCCATATTACTTTGAAATTATTTCTCATGAACTAAAAGGTCAGCAAATAAGTCTCATCTTTGAAATCCCTAGTCTACATGTTCTTAGTTTGCATTTAGTTTCTACTAGTTTTTAGTTCACAAATCACTATACACTGCCTTTATTTTCTTTATTTTGCGATAACACATTATGCAAAATGTAAAGGTAGAAATAACCTCTATTTTTTTTTTTGGATTCGACCCTTTGCAAGCTACTTGATTTTTTTTTCAAGCCACTTAATTATCTTTACACCTTAGTAGAAGAAGTGAGAAATATAGTAAACCTTTCATGAGAGCCTGATAGCGCCACACTAGTAAAAAATTGCTCATCAAAAACCCAATCACCATGACTGGTTATAGAATCCCTACGGTTCCAGAAACATTTTTATATTTGATTTTCACCAATGAAATATTAAAATTGTGTATGAATAGATGAATAAGGATTGAGTATGAGATAATGTATTTATATATATGCTAATTATAAATTAAAAAAAATAAATTATCACTCTATCTTCAATTCCATCACCAAGGGCATTTTGGTTCTTTCCCCCTCAACTGGTGTCGGCCTCGATCCAACTCTGGTTCCTATCTCCCCCACATGGCCCCACGAGAGCGTCGGTGGTTCAGTGAACGTTATTGGGCTCAGCTTGTCATCATATTATATATTATATATATATATGTGTGTATTGAGTGAGAGAGACAGGCGACAGAGAGAGAAGAGGAGGAGACGTGAATTGGTATATAAGCTGGAGATGCCGAATCCAACGCGTACAAAATTCTGGAGTAAAAAACAAAACTAGAGAGAGATTCCAGGGAGAGAGGAGCAATGGCAGACTCTAGCGATTCGGTCTCCGTCGATATCGAGTCCATTCCTCTCGCCGGAAAGGTCTGTGTTTCACATTGCGCTTTCGAGAAAACATTTACATCGCCGCAATATCGTTGCGACGATATCTACGGTGTTGAATTCGTAGCAGTGTGGCAAGATTCCTATATTATGGAGGATTTTTTCGTTCTTTCTTTCTTTATACAGGAAACGAGTTGATTTATTGCCCGAGAAATTTTGTTTGTTCTCCTGCATATATTCGTTCTTTTGTGGGGTTTGGAATTGGTTAACAATCTCGTTTTGCCCTTTCTCTTGGCATTTAATTCTTGGATGAAGCTGCTGATCCTTTTTGAGAATTAATGGTTTATTTTTAAAGTGTAAGAGTTCCTGTTTGGAGAAATACGACGTATCTCTATACTGCAGCGTTTTTTTAAATTGAGCGATGATCAAATATCGCTGGAACGGAAATGTGAAAAATCCAGTAGATGATTTAATGGTTTTCTGTTGTGGACCTTCTGTTGTCTATGTAATTCGTTGCATATCAACAAGGAATACTTGTATCCACATATTTATGAACCGAAATTTTTCATCTGACTTAGCAAGTTGTGCTCACTGTTCCAACCTGTAAAGGTAGAAAGGCTCTTTAGTTTCTTTTACAGTTATATTGATTCGTGTATGGCTTCATAAATTTTGGGCTGGATTTACTGAAGTAAGTCAATAAGAGTTGGTTGGAATCTTTCATGTGCAATGAAATAAATATTTGCAACATTTGCTTTTTCGTCATTTAAAGCACATGGCACTATAAGTTATTTGATGGAGTTTCTGATGAAAATCTAGCTGTTGCCAGCATATCACTATTGAAACCTGAGGGATAAATCTTCTTAATGGTTTTGCAGGAGCATATTGTGAAAACGGGCTGCGGCAGTGTCTCTGTTCTCGTTTTAGGGGATCGCGATAAACCGGCTCTCATTACTTATCCTGACTTGGCTTTAAATTGTGAGTAAATAAACTTGATCATATAATGGGAACTTATACAAACTTACATTTATTCTAGTATTATTAGATTTGTTGGCACTTGAAGTGCTATATGATATCTCTCTTAATTGGTTTTATAATAAGTTCGCCTAGATCAATTTTAGCTATATTTTCAGTTTGATAAATTCTAACTGCCTCGTTTACACTAGCATAAATATTCCTCAACTGTTGATTGTTTTCAAAACCTTGATTTAAATATAAGCTTTGAGTTTATCAGGATATAACATTTATAACATTGGTTAATTGAAATGTTACTATTTTAGTGATTTTGACATATATTTATCTGTATGATATCCAACAGATATGTCATGCTTCCAAGGATTGTTCATATGTCCGGAAGCGTTTTGCCTTCTTCTCCGCAACTTCTGTATATACCACATCAGTCCTCCGGGTCATGAGGTTGGCGTTTGTTCATTGAATACTGACAATTGGCTTCATAAACTGAGTTGGACTTATTACTGCCATGGCTTTCGACTATGATGTTTCTTAAATTCTACTCATTGCAGTTAGGAGCTGCTATAGCTGACCCGGATGAACCCTCATTAACTGCTGATGATTTAGCTGATCAGATTGTTGAGATCCTTAACTATTTTGGGTAAGTTGTTTGCCTGCATCTCTTTTATGCAAATTTTTAGTCATTTTATTTTTCAAATTCTGAAGTCCGGTGAATTTATAGTACCGTAAGAAATTCTTTACTTTCACCAGGCTCGGCACAGTGATGTGCATGGGCGTAACTGCTGGAGCTTATGTCCTCACCCTCTTTGCTGTAAGTTCATTCTCAGTTTCTCGTTTCATTTGCATGCATCATTATTTACCAACATAGTTTGTATTGTTTCATTGCAGTTAAAGTACTCACCACGCGTCATGGGCCTAATTCTTGTTTCCCCTCTATGCAAAAGACCATCCTGGACAGAATGGTTATGTAACAAGGTATGTTGCTTCCTAGTGATTTCTAATTGCCTGCATCAGTTGAGACATTCTATCATGTATATATGACTAAAGATGTGAATCTTTCTAAAAGTATCGCTAGACTATTTGCAGTTGATGTCAAATTTGCTCTACCTCTGCGGCATGTGTGGTCTAGTGAAGGAAATGTTGCTTAGGCGCTATTTCAGCAAGGAAGTTATTGGTAGTATTGATGTACCAGAATCAGATGTCGCGCAATTGTGCAGAAGGGTTAGTGCTTTGCTTCTGATTGCCCTCCTTCATTATGCATGCATGGACCGACTTTCTTGTCGCATTTATCGAAGTTTCATCGAATGCATTGCAGTTACTCGGCGAGAGGCAGAGCTCTCATGTGCTCCGATATCTTGAAGCCATTAATGGGTATCTTGTCTCACTATGACAATGTTACGACGACGGCTGTATATGGCCCGAAGAGTTTAACCCTATTATATGATGCATTGCAGGAGACCTGATATCTCTGACGGCTTGAGGAAATTGAAATGCCGATCCTTAATTTTTGTCGGCGAAAATTCTCCATTCCACCACGAAGCCCTTCATATGACTTCAAAGCTAGATCGGAGATTCAGTGCCTTGGTCGAGGTAAAACTGCAATGCAATCACCCGTTGCTCTTAATGACGCGCAGGCATCCTTGGATCTTTGGTATTCACAGTTTATCTGATTGTTGTAGGTTCAAGCGTGTGGATCGATGGTAACAGAGGAACAACCAGATGCCATGCTGATACCTTTAGAATACTTCCTCATGGGCTATGGCTTCTACAGGCATTGCCGGGTCAGTGTCAGCCCAAGAAGCCCTTTGAGCCCAACAAGCATTTCGCCGGAGCTTTTCTCACCAGAAAGCATGGGATTGAAGTTAAAGCCAATAAAGACAAGAATCCAGGAAGAAGCTTGAAGGTATGCAGGTCCTAAGGATGTTGCTTTTTAGGATGTGGAAATTACAGGTGGAGTTGTAGATACGGATAAAATACTAGCCATTTAGCAACAAATGGGGTGCCCTGGATTGGATATAGAAATTGGGAAGATATACACCACTTTTTAGTGAAACAGTGACCATTTTTACCACTTTTTTTGGGGTTCGTTTTCATCTTTATGTCCCACATCACAACTGTTGCCAGAAATACTGATAGTGAAGGATCGATCCGTGTACACCAATTGTGAATCATTTTAATTTTTTTAGGGTGACGGATAATAAAATGTGGGTGGGTAACCCATTTCTTTCTCGTCCAGTTGCCTTTTTTTTCGTCCTGTTGCCTTTTTTTTCGTCCTGTTGTCTGCTATTTGTTTCTTTCAACTTCAAGCACAAGCCAAAACAGATTAACAGTTGTACAGTATGATATCGGGTCAGGCTCTTATACAAGTGCTATTGTGCACGCACAATCCGTGCAAAAACTCTTGTTTGTCACCGCCCACATGTTCAGGCTTGATCCCGGCAACTTTGCCATCAATAATTTCTATAACCTGATTAAAGACTACTTAACTCACGACGAAATCTGAACCGAAGGCTGATCCTTGATATACCCCAGAACAATACATTTTTAGTACCACCAGATATATTGTCCGCCACTGATCATTTGATTCAACTTAAATTTGGAATGGGTACACTTGACGATATGAATCATTTGAAAAATAAGCGCATTCATTCCGTAGACTGTAGTGACTCTTTTACAAGATAAATTTGGATTATCTCTATTCGTTTAGAAAATGTGGTTCGAGAAACTATATGTGGAGCAATTGGACATAAATTGATGTGGAATTTTTTTTATAAATTCTTGATGACCAACTTGTCAAAATATCTTTGTATGTATAAGATCTATATTATAATTCCGCAACCCACAACTCAAGTTGGTGCCCTCCTTTTGTAAACAAAACGAAAACACAAAAAGGTAGTCAATTTTCGGAAGTTGCATTTATTACACACGCTTAGTTTATGGAGGATGAAGTGATTTCTTTTTTTTTTCTCTTTTATTATTATTTTATTACTTTTAGTTTCTCTTACTAATATTGAACGGACGTTATCATAATTATCAGCGTGTCATGTGGTTTGATTATATATGTGACCTGATATAGTTTCGACACTATTTCACCTTTAATTACGTCACACACGGATAATTTTATGCATCAGTGACTTTAACCACGAACAATTTACTAATTTACAATAATGCGACCCATTTTAACAACGAACGCTAAACTGTGTTGTGCACAATAGCGTGGTTGGTATGATATCTTTCTCCTTTTCTAGGTTTTTCGTTTTAATCATTGCCTCCCCAAAATGCACACAAGATATGCGGTCGTGCTACATGTATTGAAAATTAGTATATCAAATTTTGAACCAAACAGCTTGGTTGATAGTAATGAGGTGAACAATAAGAGGTCTCGAGTTCAAGCCCTAGCAAAAACGCTTGGTCAAGCCTAATCCATAGGAGCCTTTGAGCTGAACGCAGACCCCATTAGTGAGTAGTGTAAAAAACTCTCAGATACTGGGGAGGAGCGAGAATATTTCTCCCAACTTACCTAATTAAAAAAAGTATACCAAATTTCGATAACCTAGTCTTACGAATATTTACCTACCTGAACCCAGTGTCTTACGATAGCTAAAATGGACCTTTAAGACTGGTTCCCACACTGTTTCGACGTCCAAAACTTCTTATTTTTTTATTTTGACGGCTAAAAAGTGTCCAAAAAAATAAAGGTACCGAAATTCGGTACACTTATTATTCGGTACATTTAGCATTTCTGCAGAACATGGAGGGTGTTGCCGTCCGAATCTAGTCGAAAATATGTACATGCCATGTCGAGAATAGTAAAGACTAATCAACCAATGAACATTTTTGCATTGTTACTCAGCAAAATAGACATAAGCAGAAATGTTCTTACCATATTTTGCCGTATCTAGTTATATAACTTATGAATCCATAAATCTTGCATGGTTTGAGCGCACGGGAATTCTATTAGAGCCATGGGCTTCTTCTTCATCATTTGCATTTATCCGAGCTTTTCTTCTGTTCATTTCAGCATACATCTCCTCTATCATGGGTTTCCACAAACGAACACGAGCATTGATAAACCAATTCGATACCTAAAAACAGAATTGAAAAAAAAATGATTAGTTTCAGGAGTTGAAACATGGGTTGGTTAGTTCAGTGTCTCTGGATAACCTGGCTTCCACCAACTCTAGATTCATTTACGAGTCTATAATAAATTTACATTAGCAACGATTTAAGTATTCATTCGTGAATGCTAGGATCGTCAGCGGCGGACCCTCTTAGGGCGGTGGGGGTGCAGGCGCACCCTCTAAAATTTTTTTATACTTGGACCTGCACCCCGTCGCACCCCTAATTAGACTCCTGGCTACTCTAAAGATACGCAGTCCTATGTGAAGCACACCCCCTGGTTTGACCTAAGGATCCGCCACTGAGGATCGTAATCAAGCGTTTCAAGTTCATTTATTTTAAACACCTAAACCCGCACCGACGAGCTTTAATTAAAATAATAATAATAATAACCTGGCTTCTCGTCAAACCACTCTTCATGGCAAGGAGGTGCTTCTCAGCATCCTTTGGATACCTGAAATTGGCAGTAGTGTTGTTGTATTAGTGTGCTGCAAACATAGCAAAAAGATTGAACCTTTTTTATCTTACGGATGAAGGAAATTCTGAAACATCCACGCCCTCAAAACGGCAACGGATCTTTCTGGCAATCCTCTCTGTGGCCTCCATAGTTGATTATCCTTCTTTCTTAACTGCTGGAGAGCCCACTGCTTTTGGATGAAAGATGTCTCCAAGGAACAATGATCTTCTTTTGATTGAACTTCTCCTCCATGGCTGTGATGGGATCCCATTGCAAGAATGTGGCTGCTGATCTTTTCTCTCAGATTCTTGTACATCAAAGATATCGCCGGGAGGGCGAAACGGGCATGGAGATTAGGATCCAACTCAGTTACAGCGTGAAAGGCAGAGATTACAGTATGGATTTCATCCAAGCATTGGCTGTATTGGTCATCTACCTGTACAAATGAAAGGTTGAAGAACAAGCTGCCATATACATACATACATACATAAATGAAATTCTCGTACCGCCTTATATGTACAGTCTGATCTCAAACATCAGATTAGTGTGTGTTTGTGCGTGTTTGAACGGATCAAGCATAAATGTTCCTACCACTTGCAGTAAGGCCAGCAGACGTTTCTTCTTGGCCTCAACATCCCTTCCAATGGTCTGAAACATCACAACATTTTCAGAGGATATAGGAAGGGGAACCCTGTTCCTGTCATTCCCAGTTGCTGTATCGTTTACATGTTCGAGATTTTCCAGTGCAAAGCAAGCAATTTCAGCAAGTATTTCCTGCATTGCTTGCAAGAAACTCGACCCTGACAACAAGTGCGAGAGATGGAGTGGTTTATAAGAGTTGCTGCAGCTCAACGCATTGCTGCTGGAACTCATCTCCGAGCATTGTTCCTGAATGGAATTTCCATTCACATCAGGAGTCCGAGATGCAGCAGCAAGACTCAAAGACAACTCATTGCTAAACCCGGACGATACCCAATTGCCAGAATTCTGAGAAGCTATGAATTTGTTGAAGAAGCTCATGTCAGAGGGAATGCTTCCATAACCGTAATTCATATGAGGTGTTGTGCATTCAGAGGGATAATAAGAAACAGGAGGAGGAGGAGGTGCATGAAGAGGAGCATCATACATTGTAACATTGATGGGAAAAGTATTTTGTAAGGAAGGAAACACAGGGATGAGCTGATTTTGATTCTGCACAAGAGTGTCCGAATAACCAAGGGAATAATACAAGGCTGTGTGCAGTGAAGATTCATCTGTAACACCAGAGTTTGATCCGGATGCTTCGGACCTCATATTCCACCAAAGAAATGTTACCTGAAAATGAGGATTTACACAACTTTGTTCAAGTACAGATTTTCCTAGAGTTCCCAAATAATAAAATCAGAATATTATTAGATTACCCAGGAGCTGCTTCAACTCCTGGGTAATCAAGCTACCTAGTTCTCTGTTTCTTAAGCTACATGGAAGAAAAAGAAAACAGTAAAGGAGCAGCAGTATTTAAAATGCTCATGTTGAAGGAAGAAAATGAAGATAAAGCATAAATACGAGGATGTTTATAGATTCATGAAGACAAACCTCGTTATTCTTTGAGAAGGCAGGAATATTTTCAATGAAAAGGGGAAGATGAACAGGAAGCCATTTCCTGGGAATAGTTTTGTGGGTATTTAAAAGATGAAGACATTTGAAAAAAAAAAAAGTTATTTTTGCTTCTTTTGTTTGATGAGAACTATATGTGGGAACTCATTGGTTACCCTTTCTTCCCAAACAGTGTACAAAATCAAAAGCCAAAAAGACTGGTGAGATAAGGGAGAAGAGCACAGCAGCTATTCATTGCTTTTCACTTTTTTCATTTCTGTAAAGCAAGCAAGAAAAAAGAATAAGTCAGTGTTTTTCTCCTCCTCTTCCTCCTCATGCATCAAAACATTTGCAGGCCCTGAGCCCCACCACCATTCTGAAAAAAACTAGACAACAAAGAATAAAAGGCCAAATGGAAAAAAGTGGAGAGGCTGTCCTCCCCTGAGCTTGCTTGTTTCTTGTTTTTCACTTGCACGAGAAAGAAATGGGGGGAAAAAAAAGTAGTGAGTGGGATTTCATCCAAGATGAACCAGAACCCAAGAAACTGACGAGAATTCAGAGCCTGAGACAGGGAATCATCATCTCGCTACAACGCAATCTTCCTCCCACTACTCCTTTTCATTGTTCGAAGACTCTCCTGTTTTAACTAGTCGACACAATGCCCCAGTGGGTTTTTACATTAGGATCAAACGGAAACAAAGAGGACTGGAAAAGCAGGAAAAATGGGCCTCCCTGCACAGGGATAGGGGGAGGAGTAGGGAGGGAAATCAATGAAGGGGACCCCATTCGCATTCAGTACGAAGAGCTGGGCGAGTCACAAAAAGAATAGCGACTTTCACACGTACACATACGGGAGAGAGGCATGGGCACTGCTCTGTTATTAAAAAAATGATGGCAAACGAAATCTATAGAAAATTGATAAGGAATAATTTCAAGAAAGTGCTCGGGCCAGCGGGTAGGTCTAATCGAATTTTTAAGCGACCTATTTACTTGCTTAAGCGGGTTTTTAAGCGGTTTAAGCGATAATTCAGGTAAAGCGGAGGGAAACATATTAGCGCTTAGGCGGCGCCTAAGTGGCCTAGGCGATCTACTTCTCGAACAGAGGGAATAATAGGGGAAGCTACTTCCGCAAAAATTCTATTTTAAAATGTAACCTCTTATTTTATTTTTTGAGTTATTTTTATTGTTCTTTTATTTAAAACGCATTTAAAAAAAAGAATAAAAGTAAAAAAATGAAAAAAAGAAATAAAATACTAAATCGCCTTAATACGTTCTAATCTAATCAATCGTCGGAACACTTTTCACTAACCATCTCCGTCGAAAGGAAAAAACCTCCAAATTGAAGAAGACTTCCTTCAACCTCGACTCAAATCGAATCGAATCTCCTTCAATATGTCCCGGATAGAACCACAGATGTTGTCAGAGGTCGGATATGTCGAATCCCCGTCCAACTGTCCGACAAGAGTTGTTCAAATACGCAAATGATCGACTCCTGTCGTCGGGTAAACCACGATTGTCGATACTACGGGCAGTCGGGATTAACGCACTCTTCTTTACGGGGTCATGCACGATCTGTGCAGGGATTCCTATTAGTGCTGGGTTTATCATGAACTTCGTTTGCAACAATCTTGGTGAGTTGGTGACATATTTTGTGAACTATATTTGATATATTATGAAGTTCATTTGATCTATTAAGAAATGGAAGATCTGACACTCAACATATCATCTCAAAAGTTCGTCATATGGATACTGATGTCATTACGCAGCAAAAATATGTAATAACATGGGACAAAAGAGTGTCAAAAGTATATGATTCATCACCAGAAGTCCAAGTCAGAGTCACTATCTGAGGGGAAGGGGATGGCATCTTCATCAGAGGATGGGGTCGACCTATACCCAGAGCCGGAGGCTCCTCCAGACAATGCAGATTGAGTTAGAGGTGTTGGAGAGGATGGAGGTTGTAACCCTTGCAGAATAAGGTCCAATTCCCGAAAGTGTCCCTCCAATTTTTCTTCCCACGCTCGTTGAGCAACGACGACCACCAGTGGGTCAGCTTCCGGTACCCCTTCATCATCCTCCCCTTCTTCATCCTCCCCTTCTTCATCCTCCCCTTCGCCCTCCTCCCCCTTCGTCCACCTCCTCCTCCCCCTCC
>JAOYMZ010000014.1:418280-446199 GCA_025802335.1 Pinguicula primuliflora
GGGGGGGAATGCACCCAAACTGCCATTTGTGATAAGCAGCAAGCTGCAGATCACAAACAAGCCCTGCTTCCTGATGAAGCAGTGGCAGTAGTGGCTAAAAATCAGCAAGTTCAAAAATGTAATGAAGCCTCACATCCTTTAGCTGCTGTGGAGATGAATGGAGATGATTTTCAGCAGGTGCTTATGCACAACCCAGTAAGTAAATCCGAAGTCGGAAAGAGTTGAGAAGGAATAGTAGAAGAGGAAAACATAGGGGTTGTTAAAGTTGCCGCTGATCAAAAAATGTGGGAACACCTCTTGCCCTAACCCCCTGCAGGAGTGAAAAAAGCTTGTGGACCAGGAACAAGACAGATAGTCGAACCAATGCAGAAACAGACATGGCAACAGTGGTGAGGAGAGTTGGGACTACATGGTGACACTCGACAGTTTTTGGACCAGGAACTACTCTAATAAATAGAAATTACAGGTGCAAAGGAGGAGAACTAACCCACGACGCAGCCAACCAATCGACGTTAAACAAACTGATCCCCTGTTGTTTGTTAGTAATTGTACGTTTTATGACTATGCTCACTTTCGGGGCTAATTTGTATGATTACTTCTGCTATTAATAAAAAAAGAGAACACACAAATTGTGCGCTTTCCAAAAAAAATGTCGAAAATTTTCAAATGTCGAACATTAGGTATCAAATAAATGAGTTATGTGCCGAATTCTAATCATAACCGTCAGATCTACGAGTTGACTCACAATCTCAACGATCATGATTGGAATTCGGCACATAACTCATTTATTCGATACCTAATATTAGAAACCGTAAGATTACTCATGAAATGTATATACCCAATGGTGTAAATTACTATACATGCAATAATAAAACTTTTTACTTATTAAAAAAAGTTATAACTACTTAGAATTGTTTAAATCATAAAACATTCATGAAACAGAAAACATCACAGTGAAATGGACAAAGACATCAACAGAAAACATCACAGTGAAATGGACAAAGAAATCAACAGAAAACATCACAGTGAAATGGACAAAAACATCAACCGAAAAGATCACAGTGAAAGGGAGAAAAACATTGGACTCACCATGAGGTGGGGGTTCGGATCCCATTGGTGACCAGGAATTCATCTGGGTCACGACTGTGGACTTGGGCCTGAGTATTGCCGGTTCATGAGCGGGATCGCTTTGCGTGAACTCCTAGGAATTAGTCGAACCACCGATTTCGAAAGTATAGAGATATTTCAAAAATGATCACATATTTTTATTGTAACACTTCATCTCCCAAAACTTTATAAATCTAAAATATAGGAAGTGAAAAAGTCCAACCCAAATTTTTTTGGTTACTTTCGATCATGGAAATTTAAATATAAGACAGATTCAGGAATGAACTTGACATGAGAATTTTGAAATCAACGATAAATTTTGGTTTCGGCAATCGACAGCCATACAAAAATAATAATTGTGTGTTGGCTTCAAAAATTCTGGATCTTAAGTGTGGGATATAAGAATTTAGAACAAAAATATATATACATGGAACATCTAAGTTACAGTTAACAGTTACAGAAGTTTACAAATACAAAACCTGCTAATTTGAATACAAGTGAATGAACAGGTAAATTATCCGAACGACTGTACTCAGAATTAGGAAGGGGAAAAAAAAACTCATTCCGAATCCTGCTGTTTTCTTTCTTCTTGTATGGACCTAAAGATTCTTGCAGCAGATTCAGAAGCAGACATGGCATTATGAGGAACAACCTTGATAGGACGCTCCAGCCCGGGAAGCTTAGAGCCAGGGCTAGACGCGTTTGCAGCTGGAGACGTAGGGAAAAGAGGAAGCATACTTCTTCCTTCCAAAACATAGCTTGCTCTACTGGCCTGTATCTCACACGTGCTGCTTGCCGTACTGGCTTGCACTTCAGTATCCTCACATGGTCGTCGCGTCTTCTGCCCAACCGGAATGGTACTGTTATTTTGACTTGGCATTGCGAACAAGTTCTGTTGCTGAACGATGAAACTGGTCTCTCCAGCAGGACGGTGGCCTGGAGCAGATGGATTCTTTTCTTGGTCGACGGATGAGTTCGAAAAGGCGGGAGTGGTAACCATCGGCATGCCGTATGAGGGGAAGTAACCATTAGGCCCTACCTGTCCAACAGAAGGAAATGACATCGGATACTGGGTAGGTGGTGGTGCTGGAACGCCATACGGTAGAGGAAAGAAGTTGCCCATTGTTGGATTTGATCCTCGAGGGTCACCGTCTCCGCAAGCTTGGCCCGTGTAGAATGGCACCTGATATGGTTTATATACCAGTCCTTCAGAAGGGGACATTACAGGGATCAACCACTGGTGTCCTGGCAGTTGATTGAAGCACAATGGGCTGACATTGGGGTCGC
Organism: Pinguicula primuliflora; assembly: GCA_025802335.1. Taxonomy (NCBI): domain Eukaryota; kingdom Viridiplantae; phylum Streptophyta; class Magnoliopsida; order Lamiales; family Lentibulariaceae; genus Pinguicula; species Pinguicula primuliflora. Next base: position 420,675 of record JAOYMZ010000014.1, read on the forward strand.
TGCTCATGGTCGGAGGAGGCGCTGGAGTGTTTTCACGCAATGGCCTGCGGCGAGAAGGCTGGCCCTCATTTTGAGCAGGAGAATTAGGTGCTTTCTCAACAGTATTTTCAGCGGAACCCTCCTCCTTACGAGCCAGCTGATCTGCGTTGGTTTTTTGCTTGGAAACCGTAGCAATTGATTTGACAGGATAGTCCGAGGAAAATTTTTTCTCCGGTAAAGCCATTAAGGGCATGCTCAGGTAGGTGGAGTCCTCAAACAGAAGATGCGGCGACGCAGCGATAAACTTTTGAACCTGATAAAATGATATTGGACCATCATCATTACATACATAATATAAGTAACTGCAAGCAACGTAGCTCAATGGTTGGCTCACCTTTATCAACCTGTGCAACTCAAATACTTGAACAGAAAAAACCCTTTGTTGACTGCAAAGAAGGCAAAAAAATAAAGCCAAACCAATATATCAAAAGGATAGTATAAATAAATAGTAAAAGGAGCATTCAAACAGCAGTGCACAAATAGATATACCAAATTATAAGTTATGTAGACACCAGAGCAAATATTAAGTATTGCAAAGAGCAAATTATTTTATTTTATTTTAATTTTTTTTTCGAGCCGGGGTCTCCACAGAAACAATTTCCTCATCCTGTTGTTGAGGGGTGGGAGTATGATTGCATACATCCTACCCCAGACCCTGCCTAAGAGCCGGATTTTTACTGGGGATTGTTTGGTTTGGTTTGGCAAAGAGCAATGCATGTAATAGTTGAAAAATTAAAAGTGAATACAGAGTCTCCATAGATTTTGCCATGGAAGATAGTCATAAAGCACAGCAACCTTAGAAAAAAACACACATTTGACCAAAAAAATTTTTTAAAAAAAATCTCTAAGTTCCTCCAGTAAACACGAGAAACAACAGACTCGACTTGAATCAAATACATTGCACACTCTCAAAGACCAACCATGCTAATACAAAAGAAGATGCCATGCTTGAATACATCAAAGGTGGCTGAAGACAGAGATTGCTTCACATTCAGAAACTAAACTCTGCAGTCTGCACCACTAAACCAGCACCTCATAATCAACCATACAAATTACAATACATATAACCAATGCAAAATACTGCATTATTTTAAACAAAAAACTCCATCACCCAGGCATTTTTGCACAGATGGCTAAACCATCTCAAAATTTTAAATATAGGGTAGATGCCAGCTTTAACCCAAGACTGAGGAGGTTTCCTAGCAGTTTATAATGGATTGATAGATAAATAAAAGCAAGAACGAATCGCACATGTGCATGATGAAAAATTTCAAATTGTATTAAAATTTACGTCTCAAACCCAATCCAAAGAGTGGCAAGAAAGCAATAAATAGCAAAAATAAAACTAAAGAAACTTTATGCATCTGGACGGGATATGAAAACTAAACTTCATGCAAATCTCAAGAATTATAGTGAAGCATGGTAAGCAAAATAACTTACTTGGCAATAGCTCTTCTGGCATTCCAAAATTGTTTCTGGCCGATGACACCTACAACATCATCGGGGGTTATAATATCTAATCCAGATACAGTATCCAAGATGGAAGTTTCAGATCTACTGTCATCCCTGTCCAGGTTCCCTGTCTGAATTTGCTTTAAACACCTGTTTTCAACACATCGTGTACTGTTACCACGATCACGGACAGAACTCTGATTTTTTGATTCATTTCCGGAATTAGTTGAACTTCTGTTCCCTACTTTAGAAACTTTCTCCACAAAAACTGAATTACTATAATCATTTTTCATATTTGATCTGTGCACGGTATCAGAGGAATTATTTCCTGGTACATGAAACCTAGAGGAAACCATTTGCTTCTTCGGACCTTCAGTCTTGCCAATAGATGATGAGTTTGAAATGCCATCACTGCGTTCACCCACCAACTCTCTTGATTTTCTCCCCTTCCTAATTTCACCTTCTTGCTCCATATAGAAACAATGAGGATTGGAGGTCGAAATCCTCTGACATTCCATATTGCTACTCATTTTATTGAACTCTTGACCAGATGCAGTATTTACAAAAATAGGAACCCTATAGTCATCGTCATCCAGTTTCTTTCTAGGTTCAACTTGTGCCAATGAAATTCTCAAATCAGACTGTTGGTCGCATTGCTTCTCAATGGAATGTTTTGCTGGAACCTGCTCAGATAGAACATGCCTATCATGTCAAGTCGGAGAAAGTACAACTTGCTAGTGCGGATCAGGGATAAAAATGAGTTTAGAGAAACTTAGCATCATACAATAAGAATACCTCTTGAAGGTATAACCACAATAAAAGTATATTATACTTTTTGAATGATGTATCAATTCAGTATCCGAATTCCGCACTCCTAGGTGGATAAGAACAGCATAACAAAAGTATATTCAAATTCTGGCAAGTCACCTGTCTTGATTGAATCACCGAATTTGCAGCAACACTATTCAGCTTGGGAGGCAGAGATGGATGACTGAATCGCTGAGATGGAATGCTAAACTGCTCATATAAGGCCATCTTGTTCCTTGGGGGAGCTCTTGGCCCCCCTTTATCAGTATCATTCACATGAAGCCTTGGAAACATAGGTCCCATCAACTTCTCATCTTTGCTTCTCTTCATAATCAAGCTTTATCGATAATATATAGCCTGAGAAGAGAATTAAATAAATACTAGCAATGCCCCGTATGAATTATCTTGAAAACTGCAAACCCAGCTGAAAATATCAAATCCCTTTCAACCCTTTCATCAACTCTTCCGAATTTTCCATAAACTGACTCTATGTAACACAAGAATAAATTAAAGATATTTCCAATAATCTAATCCCATAATATACCACCGGAGCAGACACAGCCCAGCACTATTACAGATGATACTTGATTGTGAATACAAGGAGAAAAAAGCACAGAGGCTTACAATTCCAAACTTCTCCCGGTTCGCTCTCATAGAAGAAGAAGATATCGAAATTAAATACCCCATCCCCAGCAAACTGACCAAAAACACAGAAATACCAACATTTAACAGACCATGTAAGCATATTACCTGCTCGAAGCATAAACCACTGCAATTTTAGGTGGTCGAGCGGCAAGAGCAGTAGTAGCGAAAAGGGATTTGGGTGCCGGAGACGATTGCAATCGTAAGTTTGATGTCTGTGAATAAGGGCAGGGTTCAAGTGCCAGCCTTTCGCCTTCGTAGACCCAAGCTTTGGGTAAAAATGAACCGTGAAACTGTAAAGAAGAAAGGATCCATTGGTTTTACAGGCCAGCATATATTCGATTTTTTTCACCCACCCATCTAATGCTACCGAAAACAACCATTATGAAGCCGAATTGTTTTGTAGGCGGTCGGATAGATCAATCCATTTCTCTTCAAATTAATCGGCAGGTTTTGATCCGCAAATATTTATTTTTTTACCATTTTTTTAATTATTCATTTTTACAACACATTTCACTTTGTTTTACTAGAATGAGTTTGTTTTTCTTTCACTTCGGCCGCAATTTTCCCGAAGCCTTCTTCATTCGTGCATATTTTGCTTCATCAGTAGTGAAATTCGAATGCAGATATAGGACACGACAATAATCAGCGCACAATCGCACGCCAACACACAAGAACAGTGGTGGTGAGCCCACAATCTGTGGGACCCACCACCACACACACAGTCGTGTGTAGCGTGCGGCCCCTGCTGTCGTGCCTTAAATCAGTTTGGGTGAAATTCGGAGTAGAGGAGATGATGTTCAGGAGACGTCGCAAACTTGGTGAAAGAAAGGAAGAAATTCTAAAACAATTGTAAATAGAGCCGAAATTGTTGTAAGTGGAGTAGTGTTGGTAGTAATTTTACACAACCAATGATTAATAAAATAAACTACTTATCTAAAAAACAAGCAGTGAAATTAACATTTTTATTCAAAAGTTAAACCATTCTTTTATATGGAATAGATGCAAATTATATGCAATTCTATTATATGTAAGGTGTTCCACGTAATGCTTGAAAGTGCGATTCGTTTTCCTTTAATAACTGTGATGTTGTGAAGTTACATTGATTCACCATTGTCTATACAATTCTTTGCATAACAGCAAGGAATACTTGTATCCACATATTTATGTTTTGCTTCATATATGTTTGGCTTCACGGTTGGCTTCGTGTGTGTGTGTATATATATATATATATATTTGATAAGTGGCTTCATATATATTTGGCTGGATTCACGGTTGAAAAGCAAATTACCGTTATATTGATTTACGTGCATATGGTGTAAATGTTGGATTCATATATGTTTGGCTGGAGTTACTGATAACTGTGATATATGAGTTGGTTGGAATCTTTCATGTGCAATCAAATAAATATTTGCAACATTAGATTTTCGTCATTACTTATCCTGATTTGGCTTGTTTCAACAATTAATTGATGGCTTGTTTATTTACACAGTTATGAATCAAAATGAGAATAAAGCTCCGCACGAGATTGAAGCATAAATTCCTCAAGTTCGGGCTTCATTGATAAATATTTATCAGTATAAATGAAGCACACACATTTTACAACGACTACGTTAGGGATACTAATTTTAGTACAAGAATTAAAGATACAAAAAAGGAGGGTGTACTAACTTCGAGAGAGTTTGTTTGTAGTAAAGAAGGGATGAAGAAAGAACAAGAATTGCTGAACAGACAAAGCCGTCGTGAATTAACAAGAGAGAACTGTCATGTTCGATTGGTTGTGAAGTTTGATCAAGAAGCTAAGCATTACATTATTAACCAATTTGATGGTGCTCATAACCATGCTCTAACGACGCCGAGGAAAGCGCACTTGTTGAGATCTCACCGCAAGATCACCAAGTCAAAAAAGTTTGGTGGATCAGCTTCAACTTTCAAACATTCCAACATGTCACCAAATGAATGTTTTAGAGGTAGATGGCGGTGGACTGCAAAATGTCGGATTTCTGCCAGTTGATCTTTATAATGCAAGAATGAAATATATATATGTAAAAAAATAAACCTTTGCGGGTCACAATTCGCTTATTCAGGTCACGGGTTTTGACCCACCACATCAGTTCAGTTTTAAATGGATTGATCTTAGGTTTAGGATTTAGGCTGTTGGATATCGATCCGACGCCCAAGAAAACAATGCGGCTTCATAAGATTTTTTCGGCACCACTACTTCGTTAGCAGAAAAAAATTGAGCGTACATTAGGTTTAGACATCCAAAAGCCAAAAAGATTTCTGCAACAATTGGTGTGATTCGGACACGTATGCAAATTTTATTTAGATTCCGCATTTTTCGTTTATCTTTTCCGAACAAATTTCATTTAGATTCCAACGAAATTACTACGAACGAAATTCCAATCGGAAAACAACAAACGAAACCCAATAAGCATAAAATCAATAAAAAAATAATAAAATATTAATTAATTAAATTTTATTTAGGTTCAGCATTTTCTGTTTATCTTTTTTTTAGGTAAAGGAGATATTTTGGTATTAAAAATACGGGCCTCTAGTTGCAAAATACAGCAATTAGGGGGTCGGAATGTACAAAACACATTTCTCCTTCCTGCACACATTATCGCCCAAATCAGCTCCAGTCCAGCAAGATATATCTTCGTCTTCGTTAGCTCTAGTAGTTCAGCTATTAATCTTCGACATGCAGGAGCCGTAACATCATGCTACACAAAATCTTGGGCTCCTACTCCACTCCTCAAAATTGATAGCAGGTAATAGGAGGTGATTTACTTTCAGATTCCACCATAGCTGCAACTTGATTTGATCAACAATTTCTTCCGCAGGCCGCAATCTCTGTTCAAAAATATTACCATTGCGAGCTTTCCATATATGCCCGGTAATCAGTTGCAACAATGCATTCCCAATAGGCGAGTTCCATGGAGGAGATGAAATACCCATGAATTGGGATAGATTAGCTTGTAGATCAGTAGGCCATGCACTATATATCTTCAACCATTGCCATATGTGTGACCAACTTTGTTGTGTTTTCTTGCAAGTGATGAAGAGATGTTGAACATTTTCGGGTTCTTCTGCACAGTTCGGGCACATAACCGAATCAAAATGGACTCCACAACGCTCCAAATCGTCTCATGTAAGAATTCTACTCTGCAATAATTTCCAGGTAAGGCTCTGTATTTTCAGGGCACGATATTATTCTATGCCAGTTTTGCATTCACAAATGCCACATTATTATTCCACAAATCCTGCATTTACTTGTAATAAAACTTGCTCGTCTGATATAGCTTCCTTGCAGGGTGCGTCCAAACCCAAGTATCCTGCAGTTGTGTTTGATTTGGAGCATTGTGGAGATGCTGCGCAAGGTGAATAAATTCAGTAGCTAGCAAGATCTGAAGATGGATATGACCAGGTCCAAACCCAACTCCACGTATTGCCATCAAAGGATCCCTTGCCCGCTATAGTTCTATTTTTGTCTCCTATTGCGTGATATAGATTAAGATATCTTGTAGATAGTGGCACACTTCCAATCCACACATCATGCCAGAATGATATATGTTCTCCATTGCCAAGTTTATATTTAAATTCATCTGTGAACCACGATTTTGTGAGCATTGCTTGCTTTATGTCGTGTCACCATATAGAAGGTTGTGTGTTTGTACTATGCGCAATGTTGCTAGATTGTCAAACTCCAACTGCCCATAGGTTCGTTGAATAATGTCTTTCCATAGATAGTTTCCTTCTAGTAGCAACTTGCTTAGCCATAGATTTCAATCCTCAATGATCAAAGAGGTCTTGCGAGTCTTCTCATTGCACTCGGGTCAAACAGTTGATGATCACTGAGTGAGAGTGAAAGTATAAACTATCAGCAAGTAGTACAATGCATGAGTAAATGTCATACATCTCACGAAGAGTAAGCTCAATACATGCTCATGGAATGTAGAGCTAAGGGCAAATCTAGTGTTGTCACTACATTAGATCAAGGCAAACAACAAATTAAGGAATAAAATACAAATTGGAGAGATAACTTGAGGGGTTGGTATATTGCCGCCCTATGATGTCGAATCACACTTCTTCATCTCAAATGCTCAAATGGTATGTTTCTTACCACAAGACCCAAGTACAGCTAGCACTCTATTGAGATACAAGCCGATTTAACCCAAAATGAAGGGAATTTTGCCTTGTGAGCCTCACCACAAACATGTTGGTGCATAGGTTGAAATTTTACCCCAACCCGAGATCTAGATATGGACTGTCTCTTAGTGTGGCACGGGCGTGTTAGGGATCCATCCCCAAGGACGGCCGTGTGAGTGCATCTGGTGCCATGCCTTGCATCTCCTATCAGTCTCAACACAAGCAGTACTTATATGAGATCACACTATTTGTGCACTAATAGTGAGATCATGTGTAAAACAAATGCAAACATGAAGAAATCAACCAAATGAGACATTCAATCCGAAGAAATATCAACTAGAACAAATAGTACTGCTCAACCGAGTCTCAAGTTTACAAGTTTAACTCATGTTTAGAGCATGAGCTACAAAAACTACAAAGAAAGCAATAAAGGAAGCCATAGAAGTGGTTAGAATCCACGAGCTCCAAGTTTTCTCCTTCTGCATCCGAGATGCTTCTCTCCTTGTTTTTCTCCAAGTCTGTCGCTCTCCAAAGCTCCCTTATCTGAATGAGAGTGTAGAACTCTTCTAGTAAAATGTCCTTGTGCAATGGCAAGGCTGCCCTTCAAACCGTTTGAGTGCTGCAAGTGATGCAAAGGACCGCATTGTCATTGCCAAAGGACCGCATTGTCATTGCACCTTCACTTGATCTCTTTTGGTAATTTGCCTTCAAACTTGATCCTCGTCGCCTCAAGTGTAAGGATTGTGTAAAGAGAACTCGTAGAGGACTGCTAGGGCTTCACTCTAGTGAAAGGGCAAGGCTGCCCTCGAAGCCATTTGGAAGAATTCTTCATTGCAAGTGACCAAAAGGTCATTGCACCTTGTTTTTGCCCGATATGGAAAATCCACCGAAAAATCGGTCCATGCGGCATTTTTCATGTATCATGTCTCATGTGGATTGTATAGGGCTTCTTGATATACATCCCTGTAAAAGGATAAGCTCACCCTCATCTTTGTTAAAGAGTTATAGCTGTTGGAAGGATCAGGAAGTCATTTACCTCTTTTTGCCTGAATTGGCTAGACTCCTCTTGGAGAGGTAGGTAGTTGTTTCCCGTTTCGGCCAAGTATCGTCCTCTAGCTCGTGTGAGTCCAAATTGTATGCATAATCATGTGGGAATATGCATCACACGTCTTGAAGTTGCACTTGACATATGGAACACAAAATAAGCACAAGATAAGGTGTAATCCGAGAATATAAGCCATGATTACTAAATAAATCAGTGAGTAAATGATCCTAAAATCATGTATAATCTTGACTTATCAACGGTTAACCAAACCATGTCAGTACTTTGGGTCTCTTTCAATACTTATCTTGAGGTTTCTAGGGAAATTGAAGCTACCTTAGGGATCACAAGAGTGGACAACCTCAGCATTTATCTTGGAATCCCTTTTATTCATGGGCTGATCACGAAGTAAACTTAATGAGTCCTCTATGCACGAGCAGAATTAATGAGTCCTCCATGCACGAGGCATTGGACATAACGAGATAGGCCTCTCCAGCTCGAAGTGGCGTGGTAAACAATGATGGCCCATTGTCTGAGGCAAATAACTTTAATGCAAATGCGAGAAACGGAGACTCCAACACTTTTGGTGAGAGACAGGAATTAATGACAAATGGGCCAATGAATTTTGATTTCATACAAGCAGTTGAAGAGATTTTGCAAAATATTGGAGCATCTATCTTGGCCCAAGCAATGCAGCACAACACCTGGCCCATAGTATATGATACCAGACCATTGTGCTAGATTCTGAAACTAATGGGGGCCTCATTTAACAGAAAGAATCGCATGCTTCAGATGAAGCACAAAAGACAGGTGAAGTAAAGGAGTATTACTTTGCAGAACATAAGGCAAGAGTATGATGAAAATATATTTGGAGCAAATAGGTAGGAGTCACTTGAAGAAGAACTAGTTGTTGAAGCAAATGTAACAATTGAAATGACAAATGCATTGGGACTAAATATGGCAGCATCTCACATACCGAAGTTGTTCAGATGGAACAAAGAGACCAGCAGCAGAACCTTTTACTTGCGGGTGTTGGTGTATCTCCTAAGTTTTTTAATGAGATTGATGACTTTCAATGTTCGAGAGCTAGGAGGCAACAATAAAATCAAGTAGATCAGGGAAGCAATAAGAAGACATGATTTGCAGATTGTTTGCATTCAAGAAATAAAAACGAGAAAGGTAGAAAGAAAGCTCTGTGAGCGCATATGGTACTCAACAAATATTGACTACGTAGAGCGACCTTCTCAAGGCACTCTTGGTCTATCTGGAGGCCTATTGACGATGTGGAGAAAAAAAATTTTCACCAAAGAGAGTAACTGAAATACAAGTGGTCTGCTGCCAGTTTCAGGTAAGTGGGGCCTTAATGCTATACAGATACATATTCTGAATATATATGGTCCACATGATATCGCAGAGAAGAGAAGACTCTAGCAAGTTATAAGGCAGAAAATAAGGGTTGCACCAGATGATCTATGGTGTGTTTGTAGAGACTAGAATGCGGTAAGAGCTACACATGAAAGAAAAGGAACATCAGTTGTGAACAATAGTGAGATGCGAGATTTCAACAGCTTCGTCACACAGATAGAATTAATCGATCTTCCCTTACAAATCAGAAGATATAATTGGTATCATCCTGGAGGAGTAGTTGCAAGCAGACTAGATACATTCCTCCTGTCAGGATATTGGATACAACAATGGCCTAATCTATCTCAAAGTACCACTAGAAAGGAAATATTCAGACTATGTGCCGCCCTTGCTGATAACGGAGGAAAGTGACTAGGGACCTAAACCTTTTAAAGTTCTAGATGCATGGATGTTGCACGCACGGCTTGATGAGTTTGTAAAAACTACTTGGAGTAACATTGAAGTTAGAATAACTCCAGGGTATGTCATATTTGAGAAGCTGAGAATCTTAAAGTTGGAGCTGAAGAAGTGGAATAAAGAGGTATTTGGATACTTGAACTCAAAAATCAGAGATGAAGAGGAGAATATGAGACAACTTGATCTGAAAATGGAAACTGCTCAAATATCTGATATTGAGAAAATGGAAAGGAAAAAGGCAAGAGTTGAGTTTACAAATCTTCAAAAAAATGCAGGACTCTTTGGCATTTCAAAAGTCTAGATCTAAATGGCTCCAACAAGGAGATGCGAACACAAAATTCTTTCATGCAACTCTCAAGCAAAACAGGACTAGAAATAGTATCAGAGGAATGATGATCGATGGAGAGTGGAAAACTGAGATTCTGCTGGTTAATTTTTTTTTATAAATGACCAGTTTAAGGCTCATTTTGAAGAGGAAAATTTCTCCAGACCACAATTAGCATGGGAATTAGAAGAAACATTAACTGATGGAGAGAACCTACGTCACACAGCCCCCTTTAGTGAAGACGAAATATGGGCTGCAGTACAAGCCTGTGGCAGTAGCAGAAGTCCAAGTTTGGTTGGATTTAATTTTCGATTCCTAAAACTGGATATTCTACGGGAGAACATCATTAGTTTTTGGCAGAATTTTCGGTCTGATAGACTGCTGAGAGGACTCAACTCTACATTTGTGTCATTGGCTCCTAAGACAGCCACACCGCACTCTATTTCAGACTTCAGACCCATTGCAATGGTGGGTTCTATGTACAAACCCCTATCCAAAATGTTAGCAAAAAGGCTATCTCAAGTATTGCCAAGGCTCATATCTAATAATCAAACATGTTTTATTGCCGATAGATCAATTCTAGACAGTGTTGTGGTAGCTGACGAGATCATTCAAGAGACCAAGGTACGAAAAAAAACCCTGCTCTCTGATGAAAATGGACTTTGCTAAAGCTATTGACAGTGTTAACTGGTCCTACTTGTGGACTATGTTACAAGTTATGAGATTTGATGAGAAGTGGATATGAAGGAGAATGTTTAGATTGCCTCTATATCAATACAAGTCAATGGTTGCTGCATAAAAATCAAATGTTTTGCTTCTGTTGCTTGAACTCTAATAATATAAACTTTACCATAACGTGATTCTATTTATTTATTTTTTTTGGACCTTTTATGTAACATCACGTGACCTCTATTCCCATGCTGCTTTTTTTAGAGCACTACACTGTAAGTCTCCCACTAATGAGATAAATTTTTTGTAGTAATGTATATGTTGTTTGAATTCCGATATCGTGCTCCTGTTTTAGTTTCATTTACTATGCTTAATATCTTTGCGTTTGTAGTTGTAGTTTGTTGTTCGTGTTATGTGTGCTCTTCGTGACAATCCTGTTCAAAAGTCACCAATACATGCATCATCTGGGGTTTATATCTCATGAATGTTGCTTGATGCAATGTAATTTCTTTTATTTTCTCTCTTAGGTGCATTCCCAACAGTACCTCCACCCTTTGCACGTGTTGTTGCCTTATTTAACCATGATACCACTCATTAAGTCACGCTTTGTATTCTTACTTGTTAGTTGTTAAACTTTGCTGCATGATAATTGATAAGCAAGAATTACACTTCTGATTTGCGAATTCCAATTACATGAACTTTACTGTCTTCTGGGTTCTTTTGTGTAACATTGCTCGCTAAATTTTATATGCCGTAACCTCCTTCCCCTTGATGTATTTTTCGGAACAGTACACGATAAATTTTTTGTGGTAATATATATGTTGTCTGAAATCTTATATCCTCATTTTTATTTGCTATGTTTAACTTCTTTGCATGTGTAGTTTTAGATTGTTGTTCGCGATATGTGTGCTCTTCGTGGCAATCCTATTTAAAAGTCAATAATTCTTGTGTCATCTCAGTTTTATACCTCATGGATGTTGTTTGCTGAAATGTAACTTCTTTTATTTTCTCTCTTAGGCACATTCCTTTATTTGATAAGTAAAGGTATTGAACCATGAATCTCCATATTGGGAGGTAACTCACCAGTAGAGGTACTTGGATTCAATTCTTAAGTGCATTCCTAACAATACCTCCACTCGTTGCACATGTTGTTGGCTTATTTAACCATGATACCACTCATTAGGTCACACTTCGTATTTTTGCTTATTAGTTGTTAAACTGTGCTACATAATAAGCAAGGTTTATGCTTCTTTTTTAGCAAGAATTTTTTAGTGAATTCTAGTTGCATGAACTTTGCTATCTTTTGGGTTCCGTGTAACATCGCTCGCTAAATTTCCTCCTTCCCCTTTCTGATTTCGCACAAGGGTCACACATTTAGTTGGGGGTCGAGCATCATTGAATGACACCTGCGATCCTTCTCAGTGCCACCCACGTATTTAACAAGCCTAAATAGCATATGTAAAAAAAATTTGATAGGTAAAACTTCTCATTTATACGTAAAATATTTACAAAGGACAATATTACCCACACTCCAAAAAGCAATCTGCGTTGCTACATATTTCCAAAATTGTGAAAAACCCGATTTCCCTTCACTTTAGCTCTTCACTGTCACTCGCCATCCCCAAACTCCACTTTCCAAATTATGTCTCCTTTCTGCAAGTGAAGATTATCATTCCAACATCAAATTCGCGCAAGATCGAAACAATGTTGTGGTTCTCGACACCAATCAGCATATGAGTGCACCAGAAGAAGAAGATTCTTGTGCCGAAGGATAAGCCACATTCATAATTTTATGGTTTCGATGGTGTCTTCTTCATTCCCCATTTCTTGTTAAAACACAATTTTGTTTCTGCATTTCCAGAGGTTCCAGGAGGCAGTTTGCCACAAAGCATTCCAGCTTCTAGTTGTCCACGAAGGTCTAAGTCTTTGCATGTGAAGATGAAGGTCATCCATTTCATGATCTAGCTCCTGTGGTGGATCAAGCTCAGGTACATGTAGCCACACATACAATTTCTTCCAATATGCCTTCGTAGCTGAACATTCTGTAAATAGGTGTGACTCTGTCTCCTCCTCCTGGTTGCAGAGCAGACAGTTTGTAGCAGCTAAGATAACCCCCTTGCATTGAAGATTAGATCGAGTTGGGAGTCTCTTGTGCAGAAGGCATCGGACGAAGAAACAAATCTTGGATGATACAATCTTATTCCACGCATGATTTGCTCCAAAAGGATTTACATTTTCCATCCATTGTTGTTGCATACACTTTAGATATGTCTGCTTAGTTGAGTAAGTCTGATCCATAGAGTCAAGCCATATCCATTTATCTGGTTCATGTGTAGGTGCAAGAACCTGTGACAATTCCACAATTAGGATAGAGAATTGATATATCTCAGTCTCCTCACATAATTTGCTGCACATCCAATTCCATGTCCAGTATGTATGATACACTCCTTTTGCAGCAATTGTTATAGATTTGTCTCATGCGACATTATATAAATTCAGGAACTGTTCACTAAAACTGAACTCCCCAAGCCACTTATCCTCCCAAAATAAAGTCTGATCCCTCTCCCTATTCTCCGAGATAAGAGCTCTTTAAACCAATTGTCCGAGAGAATGCTCTCTCTCATATCATACCACCAGTGAGAAGCATGTTTGTTCATAAGTTGATTCGTAGATAGCATGTGTCTAGGGATTTGTGCATCCCCATAAATGATGTCTAGGACTCAAATCCTTAAGTACTGATCATCCAACAACAGCATTTTATAGCCCCATTTGGCTAGCAAAGTTGTGTTAAAAGCTTTCAAGTTTTTCACCCCAAGTCCTCCTTTGTCCACTGGGTAGCAAACCATGTTCTCGCTTAACCAACTTATTTTTCTCTGTCCTTCCAATTTTTGTCCCCAAAGGAACTTTCTGAGTAGTCTTGTCATCTGCTTTAATATTGCTCCTGGTGCTTTATAGATAGAGAAATAGAAAAGAGGAATATTGGTTAACACAGATTTCAATTGCACCAGTCTCCCTCCATAGGATATGTACTTATTTTTCCATGCTGTAAGCCTTTGTTCAATAATCTTCAAAACAGGCTTCCAGGTCTCTATCTTTCGTGGGTTAGAACCCACAGATACTCCAAGGTATTTGAAGGGGATGGATTTTGTTCTACACTGCAATAACCTAGCATGACTCAGTGTTTCTGAATGTCTAAGGTTCACAGTGTAAGGTTTACTCTTACTGTAATTTACTTTCAAAGCAGAAGTGGCTTCAAATATTTTTAGCACCCTTTTTATAGTTCTAGTGTCTTGCAGCGTGCCATTACCAGATATAATGGTATCATTAGCATATTACTGATGAGTAAGTTGAACTCTCTACTTTCCAATCTCATAGCCCACCAATTCCCCACATCTCATAGCTCTGGTCAGGAATACATTAAGGCCTTCCGCTGCTATAGCAAACAACAACGGAGATAAAGAACACCATTGTGTCAAGCCTATGTAGAGTTGGAACATCTGTAAACTATATAAATAACTTAAAACTTTATTTAGATGAGACTTCACCACATGTCATTTATGAATATTTTTTCATTAAGCTATAAAATAATAATTGCCCATTTGTTCCATTGCTGCAAACAACCAGAATTCATTTTAAGTCAAAAGTTTCAGCTCTGATACTTACACTGTAAAATCGGCATATTATGAAAGAAGAATTACCTTGGGCCGATGATATGTACAAAATAGGTACACAACGATCATGTGAAATTTGCATTCACTGCTCAAAGAATCAGTACTCGCTTGGCGATTGCTCTTTGACCGACTCCCGGCAGTGGATAATCTGCTAGTAAAGGGTGTGACTGCAATTAGTTTGGATTGCAAGCTATGTAATATGGCTAATGAATCAGCAAATCACCTCTTCTTCCTATGCTCGGAAACAACGATTCTCTGGAATAAATTGTACAATTGGCTGGGTTGCTCGCGGATCACACAGCAGCTTGATCCATGGCCAAATTTTGAAACCCATATGAGCTTGCTTCATCGGAAATCTGAAGGGAAAATTTGGATTACTATATGGATTGCTACACTCTGGCAATTGTGGACATCAAGGAACCAGATGGTGTTCAAGCAAGGGGACTTCGATCAGGAGGCCATTCAGCAGTGAATCAAACAACGGCTATGAGCAATCTTTTGCAATCTAGGGCTCCTGAATGGCTATTCTTTTCTAGATTGGAGCAGTTTTTCCAAAACCTGCCTCGATCTACACCTGCGATAGATTAGAATTGAATGTCAGGAGAGGAGGTTGAGTAACAGTACTGCTCTTTTTTTTTTTGGACGGTAAATAACCTTATTTTATATATAATTGATATGTCATTTTGCTAAAAAAAATTTAATCCAAAAGTTTGATATATATCCGTCGAAATCAAACACAGACAAACTCTATTGCAATTAAAGATATTATATTATGAATTCATATATAATCCAAAAGTTTGATAGAGGTAGAGCTCATCATTTGGGTCAGCTTAAATTGGTCTGGCCCAACCCACCAATCTAGGTATGAATTAAAAACCAAACTGTCAAAAAGACAATTTTGATTTTGTTGCTGAGTTAAAAACAAAATATTTTATTGAACATTTAATTAGACGACCCTAATCCACCACCATTTCTCCGAGCGAAGCCCAACTGCTCCTACCGTGTAGGTCCAATCTGGTTTGATTTCTTGTTGGTGGTAGATACAGCAAATTGTCAGTGCGACTATTCGTTGTTCGATTCACACCGATACTCTGAATTGTCAAGTTTTTTTTGATAACGTCTGAATTGTCAAGTTGACTCGAGCAGCGATCACATCTGCACAACCCATTGGCGTTACCGACTGGAGAAAAGGAGAAGAAGAAGCCACTCGAATCTGAGTTTCTTATTCGTATCCAAAGGCTCGTATTGCACACACTCAGAAATTGGAAGGATATCTTTGATCAAGAGGTAATGCCGTACACATCTAGCTGTTTTTGATCGAATCAATTTGGCGAAGAAGATACGGTGGAAAAGTTCGAGTTTGATTGTTAAATTATATGAATTCATAATTTTGGTTAAGAATTGTTAAGCTGGTAGCTTTATTTTCTCGCGAAATGTTCAAAATTTATGTCTTGCATTTGAAATGTTAATAGTGGCGGAATTGAATGGGAAAGATGGGACTGGATGTTAGTTCAGTAAAATGAGAGTTTATTTGGAGCATCGTGTTTTAAATTCCAAGGTCTGCAGTACCAATACAAAGAAGGGAACCTTTATAAGCTTTGAAATGGATTTCCGCAAAAAAATTATGTCTTGATGGTTCCATTAGACAGATGAACGGCTAAATGCTTATTCTGTATGCTCGAGGAGGGGTACGGCATTACACCAAAGATTCCTTTGTTATACTACAAACTAAACGTACTTCACTACATTAATTTATTAGACAATCTGCTAGACATCCTAGAAAAGTGGAACTTTGGAAAGTGTCTTTCTTTAGACTCTCCAGTCCATTATCAATTGATGTTTCTATTTATTAGGGAGGATTCTTTCAGTATAGTTTCAGTTGCCTGATCTGGAAATTGCGTTGATTCCTCTAATTTGCGTGTGAATTTGGCTCTGGCGATGTTTTAACCTCAAACAAAAAGTATGTCTTAAATGGCATCTGTGTCATGTATTCCTTCATCTATAATTATCTCAATACGTTGCAGGCTGTACTGTACAAGTTTCAAAATTGTGGCCATTGTAATATCCTTGATGGCATTAGGATCCGTGTTGCCCTCAGTATTAGTGTATTAAATTTCATCAAATGCACTCAAGGGTAGGATGAAGCGTGCCGTGTATATAAACGACGATAGTTTATCGCAAGATCTATATTGTGACAATCGAATATCAAACACAAAGTATACTATATGGAATTTTCTTCCCAAAAATCTATGGGAACAATTCAGGTAAACACATGTGCGTATATTTATGTATATTTATTTATTTCAGCTTAGTAGATTAGCTAGTATATAATGGATGAGTTTTCTTTCAGATCCAGTCCTTAACCTTTAGTGGACGTTGACATTTACTGGAATATGCCAAACACGATTATGCAAATCTCGGATGATGCATCTTCTGCTTTAATTCTTCTTTTTTCCTCTAGACTTGGGTCCGAACATATTTGTTGCATATACATAAAAATTATAAATATTTATGTGCTCGCAGTTATCAAAATTATTTTGGAATGCTTTTCCTATCGTGGATTCTCCATGCTGAGTAGCATATACTTTGTTAAAATTAGAATACATTTCTTTATGACATTTTTAACAACTTTCTTTTGTTTCCAGCCGATTTATGAATCAGTACTTTCTCTTGATTGCTTGTCTACAATTGTGGTCTCTGATTACTCCTGTGAATCCGGCAAGTACATGGGGTCCTCTCTTATTCATATTTGCCGTCTCTGCAACAAAAGAGGCATGGGATGACTACAATAGATTTGAGTCAGACAAGCAGGCAAATGAAAAAGAAGTCTGGATCTTTAAGCAGGGAATCAGAAAGCCTGTATGTGAAGTGCCTTATCTATTTATGTTTTTACTTTTCTCTTTAACTGTGATTTAGCTTGTTTATACTATCGTTTGTATCTATCTGACGAGCAATCATCTTTTACTGCCAAAATACCCGGTGTTACTGGTTTTTATGTCTTAAATTTTCACCCTCAATTTTTCCCCTTATTTTATGTTTATCCTCTTTCAGATTCAAGCACAAGATATTCGTGTTGGAAACATAGTGTGGCTGCGTGAAAACGATGAAGTACCTTGCGACCTTGTATTGCTCGGTACATCAGAGTCTCAGGGGATTTGTTATATGGAGGTAAAAAAATTTCCTGCCTCTCTCTAACCATATGTCTTTGTTCGAACGTGATTTTGGGTGCCCGAAGTTATATAATTCCGTTGTTAGACAAACAATATTTAGATGAAGTCGTCTCCCTCATTCTTGGAAATTTCCTTTCTAAGTTGTGTGTCCAGCTTACAGTTCGGTGACAAATGGTTCTCTGTGTAAATAGACAGCAGCGCTAGATGGTGAAACTGACCTGAAGACTCGGATAATACCTTCTGCTTGCATGGGAATAGACGTTGAGTTTCTGCCCAAGATCAAGGCAAGAAGTGATATAAACTTCTAAATGTAATTATTAGATTCATTGGTTTAAAACGTATTTGTTCTTCCACTGTCAGGGTGTAATTGAGTGTCCCACTCCAAATAAAGATATCAGGAGGTTGGATGCAAACATGCGACTCTTTCCTCCATTTCTTGATAATGATGTGTGCCCCTTGACAATTAAAAATACACTTCTTCAATCATGTTACTTAAGGAACACAGAGTGGGCATGTGGAGTAGCTGTTTACACGGGCAAGTGAGCCACTTTATTTATCAAAGAATTTGCCTTCTTTTCATTTTACCTTATTTGATTGTATTAAAACAAACTCCATTTCAATATTATCTGATCAAATACAATGTTCTCTAGCAGCTAAACAATATCTTAAGACTATATACTGGCATAATTTAGCTGCAGGCAGCTTCTCCTTGAGTTACCTATTTATTGTATCTTCCATTTTCCTAGTGACGTCAGGGTTTCTAGTTCGTTTCGTCATATTACTTTGATAAATGGTTAGCATCTTTAGGACACAGCTTCTGTTTTGTCTCTTTGGATAGGCATATGATCGCAGTATCTTTTTGTTACTATCCTTCAACATCACTGTCTGTAACTCCTGCTATATTTCATTTATAAAGATGCAGTAATATACTTCCTTTATTGAAATCCACATTGGTCTTACTTTCTACTGTGAAATTACAGGAAATGAAACCAAGCTGGGCATGAGCAGGGGTATACCTGAACCAAAGCTGACAGCTGTAGATGCTATGATTGACAAATTGACTGGAGCTATTTTCGTCTTCCAAATAGTTGTTGTTATTGTGTTAGGCGTGGCTGGAAACGTATGGAAGGATACAGAAGCAAAGAAGGTTTGTAGTTTGTTTATTTCCCCTTCTCATTCTTATGTTGGTCTGGTGATTCAGCGTGTCAAAAAATAATTATTCGATCCCCATCACCTATATATTCGTTTCCCACTTTATGCTTATGTCCTTGATTCATCTTTGTAGCTGTGGTATGTTAGATATCCAGAAGAAGGTCCTTGGTATGAACTCCTTATCATCCCTCTACGGTTTGAACTGCTTTGCTCCATTATGATTCCTATCTCTATTAAGGTAAACCGATTTTTCGTTGATCGAATTTTCATATGTTTGTTCCTCCCGTGTTACATATTTTTCACTGGAAAATATTCTTCTATAGATATGGGCTAAAAGCAGCCAGTCTTTAATGATCTTAAATGTGTCAAGAATTAGACAGATTTCTCCTTAACTGACATGCATAACATTCAGGTATCCTTAGATCTTGTTAAAGGTATATATGCAAAATTTGTTGATTGGGATGATCAGATGGTTGATCCAGAAACAGGGACCCGGTCTCATGCAACCAAGTAAGAAGTGTGTAGATGTTCACATGAATTTCAAATTTTCCCGAAGTTTTGTCTTATTTAGGTTTCCTGTATATTGCAGCACAGCGATTAGTGAGGACTTGGGGCAAGTTGAGTACATATTGACAGATAAGACTGGAACCCTTACTGAGAATAAAATGGTTTTCAAAAGATGTTATATCGATGGAAGATTTTATGGGAATGAGAATGGGAATGTATTGACAGGTAAAACCTCTTCAAATCAGTTGATAAAAGTTCACCATCTCGCTAACTCCAGTCCTGCACAGTTTTATATCTTTTTTTTTAATTTCTAACTTAAATATTGCTGCTGTCACGGGAGTATGGACTGGGTGGGACTCAGTAGTTCTTACTTTACAGTGCTATTTTCTTACTTAAGTTTTTGACTGTGCGTCACAGAACTAAAAGATGCTGTGTCCAGTGGCTCTGACAATGTGATTCAATTTCTTAAGGTTATGGCTATATGCAATACTGTGATCCCTGTTAGGAGGTAATATTGCATTGATCGTTTAGCTAAGCCATGAACATGGATCATGGATTTGATTATTCTTAGAAGGGATATCCAGGTAGTGACATCTAATTCTGCCTTTTCATTCTCTACATCTTTATACAGCAAAAGTGGGGAAATCTCATACAAGGCGCAATCCCAAGATGAAGAAGCTCTAGTACTCGCTGCTGCTTGCTCGCATATGGTTCTTGTGAATAAGAATGGGAATCTGATTGGTAAGGTTTGTGAGTATGTTATGTTTTCTGTATTTTCTTCATTTGTATAATGTGTATGTCTCTTGGCTATGCAGATATTAATTTCACTGGTTCACTAGTCCAATATGAATTGCTAGACATTCTGGAGTTCACTTCGGACAGGAAAAGAATGTCCGTAGTTGTTAAGGAATGCCAAAGCGGCAAAATTGCCATATTTTCTAAAGGAGCGGATGAAGCTATCCTTCCTCATGCTCGTGATGGTAATTTCTCTGTCTTTCATGTCTAAGTTTTCCTGTTTTTTTAACTGCATACATGATTTCATGGTAAGCTGCCACCAAATAACGTAATTCTGGTTAGTCATCGTAGTTAGAAAACCAAGACACTCCTTGATTTTGTTTCATTCTCAAACACCGATTCTATGCAACTTAATTTTTTTTCCACTCCTATCACATTTATATATGACAAATTATCAAAGTTGCAACTTTATTATTGCATAAACCTGTCCGTTACCTGCTGCATAGCTGATTCAACCACATCTTCATGCAAAAATTTCATCACTTTTGGTGCACCCGCAATATTCTTTTCAATAATACTGTTTTTTCGCATTGACTTGACATGATGGTTGTGCCAGAGCAACCAATACGGAATTTTTCTGAAGCTGTGGAGCAATATGCTCAACTGGGTCTGCGAACATTATGCCTTGCTTGGCGTGAAGTAGGTGAGGCTGAATATCAAGAATGGGCCTCAATGTTCAAAGAGGCCAATAGTGCATTAGTTGACAGAGAGGTAGCACGATAAACTTGTTTCTTCTTCTGCTTGATGAGTCTTTGTATAATCGTAACTTCTTGTTTCAAAATATACGTGTTCGCATTTCGTTTTACAGTGGAGAATTGCTGAAGTCTGCCAAAGATTAGAGCACGATCTTACGGTTCTTGGTGTTGCTGCTATTGAGGATCGTCTGCAGGTAATTTTGTTTCAATTTGTATTCTGCATGAAATATCGCAGTCTGTTATTCTAATTGTCCTCAATCCAGGATGGAGTGCCAGAAACAATTGACACTCTGAGAAAGGCGGGAATAAATTTCTGGATGCTGACAGGTGACAAGCAGAATACTGCTATCCAGATTGCTCTTTCTTGCAATCTCGTGTCTCCAGGTGATCTTAGCTTACTCTGTAAATTATTCGACACAAAGGGAAAGGAAAGTTCCTGATAAATGAATAGACTAACTTTGCGTACAGTCAACAGTGCCAAAAGGTCAGCTTCTGTTGATTAATGGAAAAACAGAGGATGCAGTTCTAAGGAGTCTGGAGACTGTTTCACTTACGATAAAGACAACAAATTCTGAATCTAGGGTATATATGCATATCCTTGTATTCTCAGTTTCTCGATAAGCTTTAGGCAATGTTATTGTGGAATTGTTGGTAATGTTTGTTGAAATAGGTAATGCTGCTCATCAAGTTATACTTTCGGGATAATGAGTTTTTCATGTTACAGCTAATTGGAGCAAAAATATTTTCTTCTAGCTATTGTTTGTGTTGGAATATATTCTGAGTCGTAAAATTGTCACAGGATATGTCGTTTGTTATTGATGGCTGGGCTCTTGAAATAGCTCTAAAGCACTATCGTAAAGCATTCATGGAACTTGCACTTTTGTCAAGAACAGCTATATGTTGTCGGGTTACTCCATCCCAGAAGGCACAGGTACCATGATTTGAGCATCCGTTTGATTTCTTGTATGCGTAATCTCATCTTAGACGGATAAAAGTTTCATCAGATATTCACATAATACGAAGTTCATTGCTCCATTATCTTCCAGTACCAATTTCAAATTATTCCAGCTATATATACATAATTCTTTAATCAATGGTTTACTCATTTTTTATAGATACTGAATTTTATTGTTTTTCTGCTTTTTTTTATTTATTTGCTTACCAAAATATTGTTTTTTCTCCGCTTTTTTAGGTTGTAGAACTTTTGAAATCATGTGAGTTTAGAACCTTGGCCATTGGGGATGGTGGAAATGATGTGAGGATGATTCAACAAGCCGACATAGGAGTTGGTATAAGTGGGAGAGAAGGACTGCAGGCGGCAAGAGCTGCTGACTACAGTATTGGGAGTAAGATTCACTAGATTAACATGATTATATATCTAAATATCTAGTGCCAGTGGACTTTCCTCGTTTTCTTCTTACGTGTATTAATATTTATGCCAGCAGAATTCAGATTTTTGAAAAGACTGATACTTGTCCATGGGCGTTATTCATACAATCGCACGGCATTCCTTTCTCAGTATTCCTTCTATAAGTCCTTGCTAATATGTTTTATCCAAATCTTGTAAGTAAATTGATTTACCGGTGCAATTTTCTCCTTGATTATTCCACCACCATATTAAGCAATAAATTCAGTTATGTTTTTCTAGTTCACTAACAGCATTTTGGTTCCAGTTTTTCTTTTATTTCAGGCATTTCAGGAACCAGCCTTTTCAACTCTGTCAGCTTGATGGCTTATAATGTGTTTTACACTAGTATTCCTGTTTTTTCGGTCAGCATCCTGGACAAAGATCTTAGTGAAAGAACTGTAATGCAGCATCCACAGATACTCTTTTACTGCCAAGCCGGAAGGTTCCATTTTTACTCTCTGAATTACTATTCACGTTGTTAAAAAAATCTCGCACTTGTATCTCTTGCATCACTTATCTTCATTGCACAGTTCTGGTGCTTTCCTTAACTGTATAAAAACTTAAACAGGCTTCTTAACCCAAGCACATTTGCTGGATGGTTTGGCCGGTCTCTCTTTCATGTGAGTTACTCTCTTATTTTGTCTACATTTCTTATTTTGCTGGATGTGAAGATTGTTTCCGTGTAGTCAAACAAAACATACCCAGTAAACCTGCTTTGACTGTTTTTTACAAGTAAACCTGCCTTGGAGCCAAGGTAAACCCCAACCTTATAGAATTTCTGGGACAAAACAAAACCATGAGTTACGTCGTAATGTGTGTCATTGTTAAGTATATTTGTGCCTATCCATCTCCAACACTATACCAGAGCATAGGAACAAATATTAAAGAAATGCTAGTGTTGGAAAAAAGAAATTCTAGAGACAGGGAGCTCGCTCCCATTCAACATGAAATGTGTCAATGTGAAACCAAAAGTATGAGACCTTTTTTTTTCGAAAAAGAAAAGTATGAGACCTTTGATTGAACAATTTAGAAATTTATGGCTTTCATGCACTCTCTTGCTGCGAATTCGAAGTTTTGATGCTATTTTTTTTTTGTCTAACCTTGATCGAGCAGTTGATAGTGAGTTCAATAATTAATTTCCATTTTCTTCAGGCTATTGTTGTTTTTGTGATCACCATACATGCCTATGCTAATGAAAAAAGTGAGATGGAAGAGGTATCGGTGGTTGCACTGTCTGGATGCATTTGGTTGCAGGCATTTGTCGTTGCACTCGAGTCCAAGTGAGTATCTTATGCTGTCTTCTGTATAGATATCTGTGTAGCTATGAATGAAGTAATTTTTTAGGTGTTACGGTTTTCTTGTATGTGAATCTGAAGTCTTCTCAAGCAGCGAGAGAGTTTACTCGGCCTGTTGAACTTATGTCCGTGCATAACCTCTTTCGTATATGATTTTTACAGCTCTTTCACAGCAATACAACATGTTGCGATATGGGGCAATCTGGTCGGTTTCTATGTGATTAACTGGATTGTCAGTGCCCTTCCGCAATCAGGGATGTACACAATAATGTTCCGGCTGTGCAAGGAACCATCATACTGGATTACAATGACTGTAAGTCGTCATTTTTTGGTTCTTTGGTACTTTAATGACTTCTGCCTCTTTCATACCCAGTAATGCTAGGAATACTTAATATTTTTATACTTAATTATGTATATTATATGAAATGACGTCGTTTTGTATTTTTTTTATTTAGTCCAATTAGTGTGAAACGACGTCGTTTAGTCGTTTCATATGGTATACATAATTAAGTATACCTGGCATTTTCGATTTCATCATCCCACTATAAACTCCCGAGCTGGTAATGTGGGCTCCTTGTTCAACAATTAATTTGATTTACGATTGGCGTTTCAGCTTATTGTTGCCTCTGGAATGGGACCTGTTCTTGCACTGAAGTACTTCAGATACACATACAGGCCAAGCAAAATCAACATACTTCAGCAGTCCGAACGGTTGGGTGGTCCGATTCTGTCGTTGGGGAACATAGAACCCCAGCCGAGAGCATTGGAAAAAGCTCTCTCCCCCTTATCACTGTCGAGGTCCAAGAATCGTAGTACTGTGTATGAACCTCTGCTTTCTGAATCACCAAGTGCCACAAGACGGTCGATCGGGACCGGAGCACCGTTCGATATTTTCCAGTCACAGTCTAGATTGTCGTCCAGTTATGCAAGAAACTGCAAAGATAATTGAAACACCTTATGGTTTGTAGTAGAAGGAGAGAGAGCTTTGCATATTGGTACTTCAATGTGGGTGAAATATACAACGAACTTAATATTGCTCGCATTCTTACACTTCTTTTGATCAAAGATCTTAGCGGGGAGCAGGGGTAAAATTCCAGAATACGAAGGGAAAGAAAACTGGCCATTTTTAGCCAATAAAAAATTCAATGTAATTTGGTGATTTTAGAAAATATAAAAAAAATCGAAAGTCGAATGAGTGGTGGGTTGTTAGAATGATCTTAGGAAACATTTTTATTTTTAAAATAATCTTTTAAAATTTTTTGGAAAAATAAATTCCTGAGATTAAAGGTAAATTAAAAAGTTAATATTTTAGTTTATGTACAAAATGATTACTTAATCACACTCATTCCCGTCAAACTCATTTATCACCGTATGGAAACATGGTCGTTTGAAAAACGAAAAACTCCATTTTATTTCGTGTTTCAATTTTTTCTCCATTCTCAACACAACTTTTTCGAAAAGGCATTTAGACAGAGAGATATCGACGAGCCTAGCATCGAAATGATACATTTTTAAGTTGGTTCTTTTGTTGAAGGTGCATTTGACTCCAAATTATAGGTGATTAAAGACAATATCATTACGCTCGAGAGATGCGTGGTACATTTTCATATGGGTTTACACTTCCGTAGCTTAATTCATCTACTATTACAATATTTGATGGTATTTTGCGGGCCGCGGGCCAAAGTTACGATATTGTCCATCCTTCACGTTAATAACAAAAAAACCGACACCGTTCCTCCACGTTCGCCTTAGTCGCGATAACTTCGCCCTATCCGCTTCAGTCTAGCCCACGATCGAGCAGCTATATGAAGCGTTTCTCCTCTACACTATGCCCACAAATGCCAGCTTCCTCCCTCAACCGCCGCGCCACTTCCTCACCAGACGCC
>JAOYMZ010000014.1:446299-461465 GCA_025802335.1 Pinguicula primuliflora
TTGTTGTGAACTTGTTTATGGTTTATGGTTGGGTTTTGGCTTCATTTTCTGAGTTGTTTCTGTTGATCAGTTTCTGTCGTTTATGTTGCAGGTAGTTTCTATCTGAAAGTTTCTGTTGGTTCTGTTGTTTATGTTGTGAATGTTGCTGTTTGAAAGTTTCTGTTGGTTCTGAAAATGGGACAATTCTGAAGTTCTAAATTTGTTTACTTAACTGGAGTGTGATTAGGGATTCACTTTCAAAATAGGGGTATATTGGTCTTTTCGCCATCATTTAACTGTTTCATCAACCAAAATCCACCTCGAAGTAAACAGACGAAAATATAATTAACTCGATCAAAATCATCCTCCGAAATCTGTTTCCTTCATTTGACATTGATTTGAGCATAACTACTCTAATCAAAATCCACCTAAAAAAATTTTCATGTATTTTCCCCGGTATCCATGATTTTCTGACACGATGTTTCTCCTCCAATTCATTCATTTGGTTTTATTCGTCACGTGTTTTCCCCCACTTCGTTTTCCACACCAACCACAAGAAATGGTTTTCGGGGGAATGCCGTGGGTGGGAGTTGTAGAAGTATACAAATTCCTAATATTTTAGCCATAAAATTTCTCTGTGATTTTAAGAAAATACTATTTGTACATATATTATTGATATCATTTGTAAATATTGTGATATGTTAACCATCACAACCACAATTAAAATAAAATATATAAATATAAATAATAAAACTTGTAGTTGTAATTGTTGCCACATCACAATGCCTACAAATGATGTCAATAAAATGTGTACAAATAGCATTGCTCCTGATTTTATTGTACCCATTCTATTTGCATGTGAAATACTTTTACTTTTCTAGCATATTTTAATGCATAAACTGTGCACAATGGTAAAAAGTATTGAAATGAGGAAAATTGGGCCCAGCCTATAACCAGTATCTTGGGCCGCCCATGAATAAATCAAACAAGACCGTGATTTTCTAAGTTTGAGTTTCGAATGTGTGATTGCGCGTGGAATTAATTTGATAAGAATGTAGTTATCCTCGTCAAAATCCTGATATTAGGGTGACTTGTATCCACAATTCCTATATTTAAACTAATCCACCCAACTACTTCCAAACCTGTGTGGGACGCATACTTTGACAAAAAGCCTCATTCCTCCCTCGTACTAGTAAAACTCGCCTCATTCCTCCCTCGTACTAGTAAAACTCGCCTCATTCCTCCTTGCTACTAGTAAAACTCAAAGCAATTGACTAAACCCAATCAACATACACAAATTTGGTAAAGAACACAACAAATTACTGATAAAAGGCGTGAGTCTTGGGTTCGAATTAAATCATTCTTACAAGCAGATTCCAGAATACATTAGTCAACCTTATGTTTCAAAAGACATTTTAAACCTGGTTGTTACCTATATAACACACAAGGAGCTTACCATAAGACCATCCATGGCTCAAGCATGCTTAACCTGTCTGCTCTCCTTGTTCGTTGAGGGACAAACACGCCTGTAAGAGACAACAAGGAATCAAATTAAACAAGAGTAATTATGCGTTCTTGGTATGATGCGCACGTCGCTAATAATGCAATAAGAAGAAGAGAACCAACATAGAGCCTTATTTACAATGAGATCAGCAGGAAACGCAGCCTCAGTAGACGGCACCAGGCATATCCAGAACATCATCAAAAGACCACAGGTCCATTGCATTCCCACCATCTTGAGTAGCAGCATCGCCGTTGAGGAAAACATCAATGGAAGTATCCCAGTTGCTATCAAGATATGGAATCTGAAAGAGCTTTATCTGGGAATCGAACGCTGAGAGATCATCAGGCAGGTTGTTCATGGGGTTCTCATTGCTAGGCACAGAGTACTGGGGATTGGACTTCCCTTTCTTCGCTGGGCTACCATCCTCAATATATCGAGCTTGATCATCCTCGACAACAGTAGAGAGGACAGATGATATTTCAGGAGTCTTGGCACAGTTTTCACCCCAGCCAAAGTCAGAGCAGTCCAAAGAATCGCTGGCTTGATCAGAGCTGAAGTAGGCATGCGCTGCATCAGATGGCGTAAGAGGTTTTAGACAAACATCAGCATTAGTCTGGAAGGCAACATCGTTATAGCCGTTTGGCTTCATTTCTGGTTTATCTTCAAGGAAACACGAGTCATTGTAGTCATTGTTCAACATGTTAATGAATCCCATATTTTCATTTGCAGGGGGGTGAACTGACTCCTGGTTTTCATTCTGAAGCACTTTCTGTGAATTCACCTTAACTGCACACCTCGATGAAGCAGGCGGACCAACTTCAGGGAAATTTACCTTTGCTTTCTTACCCCTGATCCTTCGAGCCTCATCATCATAAGCTCTTGCTGCTTCCTCAGCAGTATTAAAAGTACCGAGCCAAACTCGAACCCCTTTGCTTGGATCACGGATCTCCGCTGCCCACTTACCCCATGGGCGCTGCCTTATCCCTCGATATTGATTTTTCCTCTTTCTTTTCGAGGACTTTGCAGAATCCTCATCAGATTCAGTAAATTCAGTACATCTAGGCCCTACAAATACAAGAACCATGAGCTGTAGTAGATCAAAAAGCTGAAATAAGAGAAGATGAAATGATAGCTTTGACAGAGTTACGTGGGCTTAAAATTGAGATCTAGTTTCCATCCTATCAAAAATTTTCAGGTAGGACGTTATGTACCGGACAACATTTCTTAGGTGTAGAATTTTAATCCTATCAGTCCAAAGTTGATCTGACAACCAGGATTAGATCACTTAAATGAGTGTTTAAATCCTAATCGTCCACGGTTGATCCGACCATCCGACAGTCGAAATCAAGACCTAAGAAATCTTGTCTCATATTCCACGCCAGAAAATTTCTGTCCAACATATACTATGGCCTCAAAAATTGCCATCCGTCTCATCAACCGAAATATAAATAAATGGGATAAACCCCACTAAAAAAGCAGTATAATGATCGGAAACAGAAATTTCTCGGTTTGCAAAGGGAAAAAAATCTCTCCGGCTGATGGACACAGATGACATTTTTTGTTCTTGATTTCACACAAACTCCTTAATTTCATCAAAAACATGGAAACGGAAGCAAAATGACATCTTACTGTTAAAAAGATAAGAGATCAAAAAACTAACAGAAAGCCCAAAACCTCATCCAGAAATCACAAATCTCATCAAGAAGATTGACTGCCGTACGATACACAGTTACGCAAGAAATCCATAACCAGGACTTCATCAGTGAATCACTTCCCAGATTTAACAAATAAACAACACGCCCAAAAACACGAAGGAAATAATCTTTCAAAGTTAAAATAACCTGAGGAAGCATCAATACCTTTCAAAGCCGAATTGTTTGACGCAGGAAAGGCGACGACTGTTTTATTGGCATCGATCTCGCTATCCACGTCCGAACGATCCTTAAACTCCTGAAAATCAGCTTCAAAATCACCATCCACGTCGATGACCGGCTGAGATCTCTGAGGTTTCGAATAGTAGTTCCCTGGATTCTTCTTCCTGCTGAGATTCGCGCCATCGCTGCCCCACAGCAAAGCCGCCGTCAACTTGCGAGACGATCTGCTCGCCGGCGGTATGAGATCGGAGATAATAGCTCCTCCACACATGCTTGAAATTGAACTCTATCCGAACTTTGTTCTGTAAAAATGGAGACGAAACTTTTTGAGGAACTGGGAGCAATTTTATATCCTGGCGAGAAAAGGGGGGCTGGTAGGTCGACGGCAGGAACGAGGCACATTGAGATAAAACTAGGATATGATTGTAAGTAACCATCACCATAAAATAAAAATTCGCACGTCATAAAAAATATATACGAAAAATTCAAGTCATAAAAATACTTACGAAAATACGTCATAATTAATTAATAAGTACATCGAAACTATATAAAGTCACATGACATATGATAGTACACGACGCGTTGATAATTATGATAATATCTGTTTCACCAAACGAGCGGTCGCGGTATATTTCAGATTGTAATAAAAATAAAAAATTTATTAAAATCATAATAAAAATAATAATATAATATTCCAAAACATTAAAAAAAACGTACATCAACTCGCACAGCAAATGACATGGCATACCAAAACAACACAAATTCCCTGTGGTGAGAGCACCCCTATGTTGTTCAACGACCTCTTTTAATAGATAGATTTCCATTTTACCCCAGGATTAAACAAAAGATTAAAAGGTGTTAACGAACTTTTTATGTCACATTTTTAGCGAAGAATTTTCAGTCGCAAGTCCTGAGTAAATTGTCTTATGTTCCGAAAAAATATTTGCGATAGTCCGATCAAAATCCAATCATCAAGATCAGATCACTTGAAATTTCCCGAATTTAAGTATGCAAGACAAAGAAGGGTGGTAGACTGGGGATCAAGGACCTAGCACAGGTTAATATCTCGCTGCTAAGTAGATGGGGTTATCACCTAATAACAGAAAGAGCAGGCCTATGGAGGTTGGTTCCGGATTCTCTATATGATATGTCTTCTGAAGCTACAAACAACATAAACAAGCATCATTCTATCTGGCGGTGGGATTTAAACAAACATGTGCTATCTAAAAAATGGTTTCGGAAACTCATAAGACATGAAGTTGCTAATGGACATACATGAGATTTTGGGAAGACCTATGGCTGGGAGAAACTACACTTGAAGAGAAATTCTCTAATCTCTACATGAATGCAATTGATAAAAATGCAACTATAGAGGAAAAAGGAAGGCCAGATGATACCTGGAATTGGGCTTAGTTATGGGAAAGTCATTGTGACGTTGAACAAATGCAGGTAACCTTCTGGCACTTCTGAATCAGGCACCGCCTCCTACTCAGCAGGTGGATTCTTGGAGATGGAAAATAAATAACCTGCCCAAATACCCTACTAATGAGATATATATGATGCTTATGGAAGAAGCACAAGATAATAGTGAGTTGATTCTTGGAGATGGAACAAAGACGTACTTGAAAAAATCTCTGGATTCACTTGGAAACTGTTGCATGGTTGAATTCCGATGGCATACAACCTTGTGCGACAGGGAATTATTTCTGTAAGTATCCAATGCCCTCTATGCCAGCTAAAGCATGAATCTATTGATCACCTATTTCTCGCCTGCATAATATCCTGCAAATGTTGGAGGAGTTACTTCAATTGGATGGGTATACAGGCACCAATGATTACAGATTGGAAGCGACTGATAGAATTACCTGAGAACCCATTCTTTTCGAGAGAATTGAAGCAATTCTGGCCATTAATTTGGTAACAAACCGTCTGCCCGTCTGGGAAGTGTGGAAGCTAAGGAACGCGACAATATTTCGCCAGGAAACTCTGAAGTCTGATTTTGCAATTGAGAAGATGAAACTAAACTCTTGGGTAATCTTGCGGGCCAGAAGGAGATTGGGCCTATATATTGACTGTAGTGAATGGTGCAGAAGCCCAGTAAATGCATGCAGTCTTTATAAGCAATTTTTGGTGATGCCCAGTTTGTAAATACTGTAAATATTACAAAATGAAATAAAATTTACTTACCTATCAAAAAAAAAGTCAAAAGATATAATTGTCATTATTTATACTATCAACTAGTTAAATAAAGGTCATTATGACAATATATTATTAATCTTATAATATATAATTTAAATAATATTTTAAATAATCATTTTTTTAAAATTTGCACAAAATACTTAATTTAAAATAAGGACAAGTAGTAGAAATATAAGAAGAGGTAGAAAACTAAGTATAACTTGGAATGCAATCTGGCAGATTTCCTGTTGGGAGTTCTGGAAACACCGAAATCAGTGTATCTTCGATTCTGTTACATGTGATTTAAATCAAGTTCTCGAAGCAGTGAAACTGAAGACATGGCTTATTTTCAGAGACAAGAAAATCATACCTATGGTGTCGGGATTCCAAGAGTGGAGTAGAGAGCCGATTGCATGCCTCGAACACCCAAACTAGCACGAAGAACCTACCCACAGGTTGAAGGAGTCAAGAAATTGAAGCACAGTATGAGATACCCAGACGTTTCCCATGGCTTGCCGGAGGAAATTGATCGAAGGAAATGGGATCTGAAAGACGGGATAAAGCAGATACACAATGATAAGGGACGGATGTGAATATCTGTAAAACTAAGGTGGTGGGTTGTAAATAGCCCATTATATTGTACATAACTGCAAAATTAATAAAAAAAAATTTACTTATAAAAAAAGTATAATAATGTATGCGCAAAACATGGTCTTAATCTAAAAGACAATGGTATAAATTATAATGTATAAAAATGTTAACATGTACAATTCATAGATACATTTTTTATTCTAAATTATCATGTCATACGTCGAAAATGCCTCATCATTAGAAATCAAACAACATAATACCAATAATTTAGTAACATGAGTAATGTTCACTCACTGAACATTTGGCGCCGAATAAATTAGCTATGTGCCGAATTCTAATCATAACCGTTAAGATAATTATTCAACACTTAGATATAACGGCGATAATTAAAATTCGACACATAATTCATTTATTTATCCTTTAACATTTGGTATCATAAGTTTTCAGTTAAGTTAAATAGTTCCCCTTTGGTGTCAAATGTTGAGTCGTGAGCTTCATTAAATGAGAGTCTGATTTCAGTCCAATTTACTTCTTCTCATATTGGGAAAAGATTGCTATGGCAGAACATTCTAGGGAGGCTAAATCTGGAACCATATGCTACATGGATTGTTTGTGGTGATTTTAATGCAGTCAGAAGCGTGGAAGAAAGGTTAGGATTATCTTAGCCTAACTTAAGCGAAATGGCAGAGTTCAATGAGTTTATCGAGGCCTCTGGACTGATAGACTTACCTCTACATGCAAGAAATTACACATTATCATCCAGGAGGCCAGAGTGCAAGCAGAATTGATTGTTTCTTGGTGTCTGGTCAATGGCTGAATATTTGCCCTCATATCATGCAAATGTCAGGGGATAGGCAGTCATCCGATCACTGTCCATTGCTGATGCTAGATGAAGTTCAAAACTGGGGATCTAAACCGTTTAAAGTCCTAGATGCTTGCTTTCAACATAGGGACTTTGAGAATTTTGTGAAAACTTCCTGGGGACAGACCTCAGCCACTGGAACTAAGGGATTCATACTTCTGCATAGATTTAAACAGCTTAAGAAAAAGTTAAGAAGATGGAACAAGGAGGTATTTGGGGATCTCTCTCAAAAAACGAAGGAAGTTGCTAATGTAATATCCTCTCTAGATATTCAAATGGATTCTGACCCACTTTCTGAGGAAGACAGTAAAAAGAGGCATGATGCTGAGGTTGAATACAAGAATCTGAATCGAATGATCGATAATCTGCTGTTTCAAAAATCTAGAAGTAAGTGGAGTAAGGAAGGTGATGGGAATACTAAATTTTTCAATGCTTCAATAAATAAGAACAGATCGAAAAACACTATAACAGGAATCTCTATTGCTGAAGAATGGATTTCTGAAGTGCCTGCTGTAAAGGCTTTTATTCATGAAAGTTTCAAATAACATAGTAAAGAAGAAGTTCAAAGGCCTACTTTGGTATGGGATCTTTCTAACAGAGTTACTGATGCGGAAAATGAATTTCTGATAGCCCCATTCTCAGAAGAGGAAGTCTATGAAGCTATGAAATCATGTGGAAGCAGGAAAAGTCCTGGCCCAGATGGATTTAACTATAGGCTCCTCAAACATTTCTGGCCACTCTTCAAATCTGATATCCTTGAATTTTTCAGTGATTTCTAATCCTGTATTGACCCCGATGAATGTCAGATTTGAAGAGTGGCCAGAAATGTTTAAGGAGCCTGTAGTTAAATCCATCTGGGCCAGGACTTTTCCTGCTTCCACATGATTTCAGGAGGCCTCGATGAATGTTTTCGAGGTGCTCATAATTGTTTTCGGGAAAATCCCGAGTATTGACCCCATAATGGGAGTTGGCCCAATTGGGCGTTATTCGTGTTATTGTCCAAGTCCAACATGGTTTACCTAGTTGGACTTGCGGGGAGTGTTGGGAATTTGTCCCATACTGATTGCAATAAATTAAATTCATGATTGTGAGCTACAATCAATCACTTATGATTTTAATGAGGTTTGTCCACCTCCCTAATTATATTAGCTCACATATGCATACCTATGCACATGAGGCCCGAGCCCAGAGAGAAGCGAGTCTGTTTTTTAACAGTTGCTAATTTCCTTCTGTTTTTTTGGTTTACGGGTTTCATGAAATCTTGTCATAATTCGTTATCCTTCATAAAAGAAGGAATTCCGTTTCAATCTTGAGGAAATCTTCATCTCGTGAGAAAATTTCCTCTCAGACGAACTTCGTCTACGGACATGAACTTTCTTCAAGAATGAAGAAGGTTTCTTCTCCTCGTGAAGAGATGAGAAGGAATCTAAGCCACCGATTAAACCTTCTGAAAGAAATTTTTCCAGACGACATGAAGATTTCTTCATGCTAAAGAAACAAACTTTCACCTCATTTATTTGGCACAACCGAGGTGAAGGGATGAGGAAGGAAATTGTTTTCATTTTGTAAGACGGTTAAGAAACTTTAATTTCCTTCACGTGAAGGAATGTTATCTCCAAATACATGCACACTCCCACACTTATCATGTGAGGACATATAGGTGTATCTCGGACCTCCCTATTTACGAATGTGAGAGGCCCTCTTGGAGGTGCCATGGGCCTCAGCAATGCCTTAATAACATTTTTGGGAAGGTAGATCGATACCAATTGGGCTTCCCAATTGGATAATAGAATTAATGATAATTGACTCAATTAAACTTAGTTGGGCCATGGGCCTCTAAAGAAACTAATGTAATTTGACTTAAAGATAAGGTAAATAGATGGGCCCAAAAGCTATGGCCCATTTATTTTTTCTTTTGGACCACTAAAGATTATTGGGCCTTTATTTCTCTGGGCCAATAATAAATTGGTCATTTATTTGGATTACTAAAGTTTGGGGCTATTAATTGGGTCAGATCATTTTAATTTAATTAATTTGAGCTTGAATTAATTTGGATCGGGGATAATTAATTAAATAAAATTGAGACTGCTCATCAAGAAAAAATAATTGGCCCATTTGGTAATAGTTTAATTATTTTGGAATCGGGTTAATTTAATTTAAATTGAAAGGGGCCTCATTTCATATTAAATTAAATTATACACTAAAGTTATATGTTAATAATATTCACATTATTTCACGTAGAATATAATCAGCACAAAGGAAGGTTATATTTGGGTCGAATAGTATTATCATGATAAATGATGATTTTAAAAGAAGATTCATGTATTTAGTAGATATCTGTTCCAAAGGAAGGCTACTAATGGCTGAATCTCAAAATCATTTTTATCACACATGGTTAATTGATACGTGTTAACTATCAAGTTATTCATGTATATGACACTTCGGCTCAAAGAAAGTTGTGTCATTGACATGATTTTGCTAACAGTATCTTACCTGACTGAAAATATCACTTACAGTTGCTAAATCGAACCCAAAGGTAGATTATCAATGTTGTGCTCGACATTTTCATAGCCCATAAATGCACATTTTATTAATCAATGTGTGATGTTTACTCTAATGTTGAGCATGGTTCTATTCCAACAAATTTTTCTGCTACTGCTGCCAACATCAATAACATTCTGATATTGTATGGCTCAAACTTTAAGGCTTGGAGCCAGCGCATACGAATTTTACTGGGCTGCATGGATCTGGACTTCGCATTATGCAAGGATGAACCTCCTTCGGTGATGGCTAAAAGTTCTGAAGCCGAAATGAACCTTTGGTACATGTGTGAGCATTCAAATCATATGAGTCTTATGATCATGCATAGTGGAATTCCTTATACCTATTGTGATGCTATTCCCGAAGGTACGGATGTCAAATTGTTTCTTCATGCCATCGGTGAGCTTTGCTAAATCTGAAGAAAAAAAATTGAGAAAGTGACCTGCCTGTGTAAGCTTGTCAAAATGCATTATGATGGCAAATGAAACATAAGGGAACACATCATGAAGATGCCACATCTTGTTACTCGTTTGAGGGCACAGAAGTTGGATATAGGTGAGGTGTCCTTGTGTAACTCGTGTTGGTCTCTCTTTCGCCTCAGTTCTCCCATCTGGAAACAATATATAGTTCTTTGAGGGAGGAATGGACATTAATGAGTTTGTTACTCATGTGTGTTCAAGAGGAGGAAAGACTGCAGTCTAATAAGGTGGATGGTGCTCATTTGGCAACTTCGTCACATGGGGGTAGAATCTCGAAAAGAAAGACAAGGACCAGAAAAGGAAAGAAGATAGCTGGTGCTGAGACATCCAAGACTGGAATGCAAGGGCAATGCCTACTGCATACCCGGTGTTTCTTTCGCAAAAAGGATGACCATGTGAAAAAGAATTATCTCAAATACTAGAAGTGACTCGAGAAGAAAGGTAATCTTTTAGGTCTTGTTTGTTCAGAAGTTAATTTAGCTTTAGTACCAACTTATTCCTGGTGAATAGATTTAGGAGCAACTATTCACATAGGTACCACAATGCAGGTCTACGTGAGCAGCCGTCTGCCAATTGATGTTGAAAGACGTATCTATGTGGGCGATGACACAGTAGTTCCTGTGAAGGTCGTGGGTGATTTTGGATTACTTTTGGACTCCAGTCGTTATCTTTTACTGAAACAGATTTATTATGTACTGTGTTTTAGACGTAATCTAGTGTCGATTTCCCAACTCGACTAATCAGGTTATCATGATCATTTTAAACGTGGGAAATTCAGTTTGTATAAAGATTTTGTACAAACTGACGTTGGTTCATTAGTCGATAAATTAACAAAAGAGAATTCTTATATATTGTGGTATAGGCTTTTGGGACATATATCCCAACAGAGGATTCAACGCCTTGTGTCCGAAAGAATTCTCGATGACCTTGATTTTTCGGACTCTGAAATATGCATTAGTTGCATCAAGGGCAAACAAACAAATATCAGACAAAAAGTTTCAAAGTAGAGTTCGAATGTCATGGATTTGATACGTACAGATATTTGCAGTCCATACCTTACAGCTTCTTGCAATGGACAATGATACTTTATCACTTTCATAGACGACTTTTCTCATTTTAGATACCTTTATCTGATTGCCGAAAAGTCTCAAGCATTGGACATTTTCAAGATTTTCAGAGTTAAAGTTGAAACTCAATTCAACAAGAAAATCAATGTCATCAGATCAGGTCGTGGCGGTGAGTATCACAGTCGATTTGACGGATTTGGTGAATGTCTAGGGCCTTTCGCTCAATATTTGCAATAATATGGCATTATTCCTCAATACACCATGTCGGGACAGCCAAGTCAAAATGGTGTATCTGAGAGACGTAATCGAACCCTAAAGGATATGGTGAAAAGCATGATTAGTCATACTTCTCTTCCAATTTCTCTTTAGGGTGAGGCCTTGAAGACTACAGTATATATCCTCAACAAAGTTCATAGCAAAGCGGTGGCTAAGATCCCATATGAATTGTGGACTAGGTACAAACTCAGTATACGACATCTTAATATTTGGGGTTGTCCAACCAAAGTGAGGGTCTATAAACCTGAAGAAAAAAAACTGGACTACATAACAGTTAGCTGCTATTTTGTGGGGTATTCTGAAAAGTCCAGGGGATTTAAGTTTTATGATCCGTCTAGCAGGTCCTTTTTAGAGTCAACCACTTAGGGAGGTTACTTCTGCAATGTTTTTGAGAACTTTGAGGTCAGTGGGAGTCAACCACTTAGGGATGTTACTTTTGAGGAGGAAGGTAAGGACGCTCACCCTGTGGCACTTGAGGATGATGGTACATTAGTACCTGTCACTTATCAGAATGCACATTCGGATCCTCAAGATAACCCTACATTTGTGCAACCACTTATTCCACCAACCAAATTGAAATCGCATGATTCTAAATCAGAAGTGTCACTTAGGA
The DNA here is from genome assembly GCA_025802335.1 of Pinguicula primuliflora. NCBI lineage: Eukaryota > Viridiplantae > Streptophyta > Magnoliopsida > Lamiales > Lentibulariaceae > Pinguicula > Pinguicula primuliflora. Next base: position 458,264 of record JAOYMZ010000014.1, read on the forward strand.
GATTCACCAGAGTCAGGAGATCTACTATCTCCGATGACTATGAGGTATATTTGGAAGAACATGAGTTTGACATTGGGATTGAGGATGATCTTTCATCCGTCGATCAAGTCAAACAAAGTGTCAACTTCCAAAGATGGGTGGATACCATATAGGATGAGTTGAAATCTATGAGTAACAATGGGATTTAGGATCTTGTCGAGTTGCCAGAAGGTGTTAGACCCGTTGGTTGTATATGGATTTTTAACACCAAAAGGGACTCAAATGGCAATATCGAAATATATAAGACACGTTTTGTTGCTAAAGGATTCACTCAAAGGGAATGCATTGATTTTAAAGAAACTTTTTCTGCAGTCTCTTTAAAGGTTTACTTTTGAATCATTATGACACTTGTAGCTTATTATAATTTAGAGTTACAACAGATGGACATTAAAACTGCTTTTCTAAATGATGACATTGAGAAAACAATATATATGTTACAAGTAGAGACTTTGGAGCCGAGTGGTTCTGAATATCTGGTATGTAAACTAAAGAAGTCCATCTATGGTCTGAAACAAGCATCCCGATAGTGGTACAGGAAGTTTGATCAGACTATCACCTCCTATGAATTCATTGAAAACCTTGTTGATCAATGTATCTATAGTTAGTTTAGTGGGAGTAAGTTTGTGTTCCTCGTGCTATATGTCGATAATATCCTACTTGCTAGTAATGATAAGCGGATGTTGTATGATATCAAGACATTTCTATCGAGAAATTTTGAAATGAAGGATCTTGGTGATGCATCTTTTGTGTTAGGTATACAGATTCACTATAATCATTCACGGAGGATTCTTGGCTTATCATAGGAGGCTTACATTAATAAATTTTTGAGTAGGTACGTCATGAAAAATTGTGCACCAGGACAAACTCCCATTTCTAAAGGTGTTAATCTTAACCTCATGCAGTGTCTGAAAAACAATATTGAAGAGAATGAAATGAAAGACACCTTATGCATCAGTTGTTGGTAGTCTTTCGTATGTCCAATGTTGTACAAGACCGGACATTGCATTTGTGGTTGGGATGTTGGGCAGGTATCAGCAGAACCCTGGCATGGCTCATTGAAAAGCAACCAAGAGGGTTATGCAATACTTACAAAGAACCGAACAGTATATGCTCACATATCATAGAGTTGATCATTTGGAGATCGTGAGGTATTCCGACTCTGACTTTGCTAGTTGCTTGAATGCTAGAATGTCCACTTCTGACTATGTTTTTATGTTGACTAGAGGGGCTATATCATGAAAAAGTGTCAAGCAGACATTAATAGCCTGTTCGACTATGGAAGCTGAATTCATAGCACTATTTTAGGCGATAAATCACACATTATGGCTGCGGAATTTTATCACAGGACTGCGCATGATAGATGATCTTGAAAAGCCTTGAAGATTTATTGTGATTATAGGTCCACAGAGATGTATGCCAAAAATAATAGGAGTTCGTCTAAGTTGCAGCACATTGACATAAAGTTCTTTGTTGTGAAAGAAAGAGTGCAAAATTCTCAAGTATTGATCGAACACATTCACACAGACCGTATGCTTGCTGATTCACTCACTTAGGGGTTGCAACCTAAAGTCTTTCTCGAACATTTGGCTCATATAAGTGTTTTGAGTCCAGATGAGACTTCTCTGGCATGGGAAGTCAAAGTTTGTTCGAAATATAACATTTCGGTCTATGTTCGATCATATTGAGTGTACTATATGTCATATGTTGATCAACTATATGTTTTGAGATTCTACATAAAGATTGTATTTCACTACAGTTTAGTTTAAAAATGAGATACAATAGTATGGAAATTAACATGATTAAAGGGCTCAATTATATGTAATTTCCATTCTACTCGATTTTACATTTGATCTATGTCCTTAATGGCTCAATGTTTGTGGTAATTGCTAGTGTCTTGCTATGACACATAATAGCAACGATCCATTTGCCCTAATGTTGATTTCATTAATGGACCAGACTGACTAAAGACTTTGTTCAGTGTGTTCTGTGATATTGAGCTCATAAAGTATGTAACGAACATATATATACAGTAGGTCAATTAAATGTTTAGCCCAAGTGAGAGATTGTTGGCATATTTTGTTAACATGTGTGGGTCTGAGCATTTAGACCATTAGGCGTATATATATTTAGTCGCACACAGTTACATTATGAATAATGTGTTAGATCCTATTATATTATGACCAATTATTTGGTCGGACCTTAAACAAGTCTACGTGTAAAATATCAAATTGTTTCCTGTATAAAAGATTTGATTTTGTTCTTTACGTTGATGGGCCGTATTGAATAAAATCTTCTGGGCTTGAAGTTCAAGCACAACAAAAGGATTAATGAGAAGCCCACTTGACTTATTCTCGATCTGTTTTCAAGAAGTTTGCAGAAAGTTCGAAAGTAGGGTTACAGGACTTTGGATCAAGTGGATGATCTTTACATTATTCGAATATCTCGACAATAATAAATTCAGGTACGTTTTTCGCTACTGCGTGTTTTATCTCAATGCATTCATTAGAGCAAGTAATTATTCTAACATTTGATTCTTCCCAATGGAAGAACGTGGGTTCGGCTTTCTCCCCCATCCCATCAATTTGAGTTATTGGGGTTTGATTTATTATTATTTCGTCGGGTCCGAATATGAACTGGGTTTATGTCGACTAATTTTTGTTTTCGATCTCTTGCATCTCTAATTTATTGAACCGAGTTTATTTTTTTATTGTGTTTGTTGTTTCTCAGGATCTGATTTCAATCTCTTTCCGGAAGGTAATAAATTATCAATTTTTTCCCGGCAAATTATTTTCCCGGCAAATTATTTTCCCGGATTCCTACGGATTAATATTGTTTCCATTGTTTGCATCTTGCGTTCCTTCTGCAGATTTCCCTTACCTTCTTTGTTGATGCTTCTGCTTCGTGTTATACTTTCTGTAGTGCAAAGATCGTCCCAGATCTGGTAAAGAACAAGAAACCAGTTAGTACTTGTCAAGATTATAAAACAGAATCTTAAAAATAAGAAACTGAATGTAATAATCCTGTAGTTTTCGAAGTGCGGAAGCGTGAAGAAGGTGATTCCGGTGACAGAATGCCGGAACAAGTGCGTGGCCGTCAGTTACGGCTCGGTCAACCTCGTTGACTGTTCGGAAATCGGAAACCAATCGGTTCAAAAGACTCGCAA
>JAOYMZ010000014.1:471193-489633 GCA_025802335.1 Pinguicula primuliflora
GATACGCCCTTATGATCACTTATCTTTCGAAATCCCAGAATCTTTTTATGCAGCTTCCAACTCGAGTCAATAAAATGTGCGGTGACACTCATGTAATTAGTATTCTGAATTGACGTCCAAGTATCTGTTGTCAAGCACACTCTAGGATCCAGCTCTACCAGCTGTTCTTTCAATAAGTTGCGCTCAGAAAGGTAAATGCCCATGCAATCACGTGAAACTGTCATCCGTGAGATCATCTTAAAGCGGGGTTCAAGCAAGTTACACAACTTCCTGAATCCAGACCTGTCATGAAAACATTATTCATACACAGTTGTTATGCCTGCTCCTAGGTTAAAACACAGTTTCCTTAAAAAAAATTCATCACTAGAAAATTCATCCTTAAAAAAAAAATCATCAATAAGTAAAAGTTTTTTACTTATGGAATGAAACATCACTAGCAAAGGCTTTAAATAGATTTGATGCAAAGGCTCCTGTTCTTGAACCAAAACAGCAAATCTATTTATCGGGGGGCCCAAATAAATTTGCTGCAAAGCAATGCCAAATCCTGGGTTAAAAAACTTTAAGGAAATTGTGATGTACTTATAGAATGAAACACAGCATTACAATTTACAAGTCTAATCCCAATCAGAATACAAAAACAGCTAGAAAAACTAAGTTCCAGAACCTCTGAACCTTTCACAGTATCCTGACGTGATCGTGGCTTCTTCCCCCGAAGGCCCGCGTGAGAATTGAAATGGGTGGTCCGCATGAGAAATGGGCGTCGAGATGCTTCAGTGAAGAACGACGTGAGAAGAGAATTGAAACGTCGTGTGAGACTGAGAAAATTTCAGAGAAATAGAAGAAACCCTTCTGCGCGAGACTGAGAATTGAAATGGGCCTGATAAGTTTTATTAATTATAGGGTCCGGGTCCGGGTACCGGGTACCCTAAACTTAATACCCGGACCCGGACCCGAAAACTCGGATATGCAAAAAAGGTACCCGAATCCGGACCAAATACCCGATACCCGCGGGTAATGGGTCCGGGTCCGGGTCTGGGTCGGGTACCGGGTTACCCGATACCCACGGGTATTTTGGACACCCCTAGCTTTGTCCAACATCCTCCGCCCCCTTGGGAGGCAATTCAACTACAAATTCCTGTATCAACGGCTGATGTCCCTGTTGGCACTGAAGAGCAATATCGAATTAATCGACTTGGCCGATGGGTTCTACCTTCTCAAGCTGTCGGATGCAGAGGACTATAATTGCGTACTACTCGCTGAACTAAACCTATCCAGGGTCACTGCATTATGGTGTATCCATGGCAGAGAAATTTCAACACTAAAGAGGAACATATCGTAGCAGTGTGGGTGAGAATTTCGGGGCCGCCGGCCGATTTCTTCCATGAGGCCCTGCTTAAAGAAATTACAAAACCCATTGGGGTTTACATGAAGGCGGACGAACACACGGTGCCGGCTCAACGGGGTCAGTTTGTAACATCCTTAAAAATTTGGGATAACTCTAGACTTTTATTCCATGAATGGTCATGACAATCCGCATTCATCACACATATTGGAGGGAATCAATCATCCTCAATACAGGAAAAGTAACTAACATAAACAAAAAAAACGAGTCTTGATGCAACAATATTCAATAAACAAGGAATACAATAACTCATCCGCTCATCCGGCTACAGCGAGCTCAGCCACACCTGAAATCTGAAAATGTTGTATGTAGGGGTGAGCTTAACGCTCAGTAAGGAAACCAATTTAAAATAATACTGGTTTTAAAACATGACATGAGAATTGACCTTATGCGTACAACATGCTCATGTCTAATTATCAATGAAACACACATGCTGTATTAGTCTTAAAAATGGACAGATGACATGACTTAAGGCATTAAACGTGATATGATGACATGATGAACCGTACGCCTTACAGTAACTATCAACCATATGCACAGTATGTTATGAACCAACAAAGAGCAGGATTAGAATGCACAGGAAGACTATAATCCCTCATATTCGAACCAGCCTCATATCTTCATAACCAATCAAACCACATTCTCACTCTACACGACGGTACACCACACCCGAGCTTCAAGCCCAACACGAATCGATTCAAGTACCGTCAACACGAGGTCTCAAATATCCCAAACTCGGAGCCCATGGCTCAACACGGCCAGTGGCCAACATCCATGAACACAGCCATTATATCCCTCTATCACTATCCAATCAACGATACTTTCATATGCAAATCTACATGGAAAACACTCCTCTCACCTTACCTTTAAAAACCACTTGACGACTCCACAAAAACATTTTGGAAAGCTCTAATGCAATATCCCACCCCAATTTTCGTAACCAACATTTCAAGCATTACAACAGTTCACAAGAATTTTATCCTCGGCATGAAAAGGAGTAACTTCAATAGCAAAGTTTAACAAATCAATCTACACTATCAATACGTGTAAAAAAGCATGACTTATACGATTTTTGAAAGAATATTTGAAACGAGATTCAGCAAAATCAGCAAGCAATTCACACGAAATTAAGAACAAGAAACCCATAAACCCTTCCAGCAGCATCCCTTCCAATTGATTCCCTTACCCTTCCGCGTGATGTGTTTCCCTAGCTCCTGGCGACCTCAATTCCAGTCTTGCACGCATCGTCTGCTCCTCTTTGCTCAAATCCCTGTCCCCCTTTTGGTCGCCCCTCACTCCCCTCTTATATATAAGAGTTCTTGGCGATAGAATCCTGCAGCTGGCGGCTAAGAGACGGTAACTACCACTGATTTCAGCGAAACTCGACCCCTCCATGACTTCGTGTTTATTGCCTTAGTGGTTTAATCTCAATGGACGACACGGCGCCAAATGTTAAATCACTTGGCCATTTGGGCTTCACTCAGTTTTCTAGAATACTAGCCCGATTACTTATAAACCCACCCTTAGTTAATAAATCGTATTATACTAAACTAGCTATAGTAAATAAACCATCAATCATATGATTATAACATTATGGTGTATGTAATGTTGCAAAATAATTCCATATAACCGTCACGTTTGATATTATATGATGCTGGATAATAAATCTCCATACCTTACACAGTTTGTCAGAGTTGCTCTCCGGATTGACTTGCGCAAGCGTCTCATCCCCAACGTCATTATGTGCAGTACGCCTTATCCGGTAACATACGAGGACTTACAGTGTATTTGCTTCTCCTGCGGCAAGTATGGTCATCTTTCCGACCAATGCGGCCCTTCTGTGGTAAAGGACATCACTCCAACGATCACAACTAATTCATCCAACCCTGACAATACCAGCTCTGAGGCGGCCACTCCCGCAACCCTAAAGGTTGACCTGGCAGATCCTGGCCCCTAGCTCATAGTGCCTAAGAAAACAAGGCGGCCCCCAGCCGATAAGCAGTACCGGGGATGTCCTTCTTCGGCTTAAGGACCGCTACAGGGAACGACACACTCAGGGCCATCCTACGGGGCTTCTCAGCAGCATAACCTGCGTTCCAAGAAAGGTAAGGAGGTATCCTTTTCCTCTAACTCTCATTTTGACATTCTTGCTTCTCTTGACCAGGATGACGCCTGGAAGTCAACTTCAGGTCTTTCGAAGGATCCTCCAACGCTGCTCTTCTCAGCCCACCCTGCTGCCAGTTCTAAGGCCAAGAGTTCAGCCTCACCATCAGCCAACACCCCAGCTACCTCCAAGCTGAACTTACCAGCTGCATTCTACAGGTCTACCATGGCAAGAGGATCATCACGGAAGAGAATGCTGCCGAGGATTGAACTTTCAGACCCCACTCTTACAAAGACACCCTCGGGTCTGATTCTACTAGAAGTACAGGAAACAAGTCCGATCATCCCCCCTCCCGGGACCCCGGCCGCACCTCAAGCCCCCAGTCCGGATAAGTCAGGGGATCCTCCCATCCCTCCTCTGCCACCGGACAGCTCCTAGCTAACAGGGCATACCGTAGTTCTGGTTCTGCACCCGGCGGGTGCCAAGATCCCACAACAACGCCTCAAGCCCCAAGGATTCTATGTGGGAACCAGAGGCCTATCATCATCTGACCCTCCGAGGAAGAAGGCCAACACCCTTCTCAACCCAGCAGAAGATGAAAACATGATCCAGGGTGAGGAGATGCTTATTATAAAAGAGGATCATATGGTACATGAAGATGAGACCCCTAAAGCTGAGGAGGATCTCATGGAGCAAGAAGAAGGGTCGTCTAACGTCCCTACATCAGAGGCCTAGCCAATCCGGGCTACAGTTTCCTACAATTGATCTATAGTTTAATGGCTGTAAACATTCTATGCTGGAATTGCCGTGGTATCTCGAACAGAATAACTCAAGCGATGCTAGAAGAACTCGTCACAAGCCACAAAGCCAATGTGGCTATCATATTGGAACCTCAGATTAGCGGGATCAAGGCTCTCTGGGCCATAAAAAACTAAAGTTCCTCAACTCCTTCCGTATCGACTCAGTTGGGTACTCCGGCGGCATCTGGATTATGTGGAACAACTCAGTTCAGGTCAAAGTGCACTGCTACTCATGGCAAGTATTACATGTGGCCATCTCATCCGAACAAAACCTACACTTCCGTGCAACTATAGTATATGGGAGCCCTAATCCGATCATAAAGAGAGAGCTATGGGCGGAGCTTTCGGAGATCGCTAGGAGTTCTGATACTGGATGGCTAATCCTAGGCAATTTCAATGCCTATCCGTACCCTGAAGACAAAATCGGGGGTCAACCATCCATGGGTTGTCGACGCTTCTGGTCATGGATCTCAGATCACTGTTTGCTAGACTTGGGTTTTACGGGGCACCATTTTACCTGGTCTAATGGCCGTTGCCATGAGCATCTCGACAGAGCCTTGGGGAACGACTCTCTCATTCGAATGTTTGAAGCAATCCATGTAGCTCATCTACCGAAAGTGGTTTCTGACCATTCTCCACTGTTAGTGTCCCTCTCCTTGGAGAGCCCCTCGATGACAAACTGCCCTTTTCGGTATCTCGTTGCTTGGGAGTATCACAAGGATTGGGATAGCTGGCTGAGCAAAGTCTGGAACCCTCAAGTTGATCTGATCTCGGCCCTGCACTTATTATCCGAGCATATACAGGAGTGGAAGGATATCTTCAGAGACCTAAATAAACTGAAACGGAGGCTGCTAGGTCGGCTGAATGGTATCCAACAGAAGCTGTCGTTCTCCCAGGGTTCTGGATTGAGAAAACTCGAATATAGACTTCGGACACAACTGGAGGAAGTACTATCATAGGAATACAAATTGAAGTGTCAAAACAGGAGAGCTGCCTAGGTCTTTCAAGGAGACCGAAACTCCCGTCTCTTCCACTCCGTGCATAAACCGAAAAGAAACAGGAAGTGTGTCAAAACACTGAAACTGAGCGACGGCACTTGGTCCACGGATAAGGAAATCATCTGTAAAGATGTATCCTCCTTCTTCCAAAACCTCTACACCGCCAACCCATCTGAGGAAACTTTTCAGGGAGGAAATCTTTACTCTTACCAGCATTGTTTTCCTGCTTTATTCGATAGTGACTCTAACTTTCTTTCGCAGATTCTTACTAGAGAGGAGGTAATGAAGGCCCTGTTCGACATGGGTCCGCTCAAAGCCCCGGGTCCAGATGGTTTTCCGCCTTGCTTCTATCAACACAACTGGGCCACAGTAGGGGAGGCAGTTTACCAAATGATGCGCAAAGCATTCGACTCTGGGGAACTAAACCCAAGAATTAACCACAATATCATTGTGCTGCTCTCTAAGACAAACCTTCCGGAAACTACCTCGCATTTCAGGCCGATCAGCCTCATCAATGTGAACGCAAAAATCATCACCAAGGTCCTCGCAAATAGACTTCAAAAGGTAATGTCGCAGTTTATCATGTCGTCACAATCTAGTTTTGTTCAAGGGGGACAGATCACGGAAAACATTGTTACCGTACAAGAGGCGATTCACCACATGATGCAAGCTAAGGGCCCAGAGGGGTGGATGGAAATCAAGATGGACTTAGTCAAAGCATTTGATCGGCTTAGCTGGGCTTTCATTGCGGATACACTAGAGGAGGCCAATCTGCCTGATCAAATCAGGCGCCTAATTCTCAGCTCATTAGCTACAGCTTCAACCCGAGTGTCTCGAGAAGGGCTGATTGGAGATGAGTTCGCTTTAGGTAGAGGGGTATGACAAGGCGATCCCATCTCTCCGTATATATTCATTCTCTGCATGGATCGTCTCTCGCATGCCATCAACTATCGGGTAAGCATAGGGCAGTTGTTACCTCTCACATTCGATCATGAGGTAACCTTGTCCCATCTTCTATAGGCGGACGACTTAATCTTGTCTGCTAAGGTGGATCAGGCCCAGGCCTCTCTTCTCAGACAAGTACTTGATCAGTTCTCCGAGTGCTCAGGTCAGAGAGTGAGCAAGGAGAAGTCTTCTTGCTTTTTCTCTCCCAATGTGGCAAAACAGGTGGCCGAGGACATCTCTCTCATTCTTGAGATCCCAGTATTGCCAGACTTAGGTATATATTTGGGCTATCCTATTATCCATGATCGAGCAGTGCGACAGAAACATCAGCAATACATTACCAGAATGGAGACAAAGCCTGGTCCTGGTCTGCAACGAATATCTCTCTTACGGGTAGGCTCACCCTATGTCAGAGTGTGTTATGCACGATTCCGTCCTATATCATGCAATCTACACCACTCCGGAAGGGGACACGTATGGAAATGGACGGAATTACCAGACGCTTCTTATGGGGAGGATCACAAGATACAAGAGGACACAACCTTCTCAAGTGGGACTCCATATGTCTGCCGAAGGACCACGGAGGCCTTGGATTGCGCAGGATGGCGGATCAGAACCTAGCCCTCCTACTTCGTCTAGCCTGGGACCTCATATCCGGATCCTCCAAATTGTGGAAAACGATATTCCTGGCCAAATATAATTGCTCTAAAGTGCAGCTCCGCGCGTGGATTCCCAAACACTAAAGGCTCTCTTCTCTTCAACAAATTTCAGAGTTTCTGGAATATTGTGCTTGAGTGCATTGCCTGGAACATCGGAAATGGACAGCATTGCCGTTTCTGGCTAGAACGATGGACGGCCTTCGGGGACACCCTCCTCTCTAAGGTATGTTCTCCTGTGCCAATTTCGAACTTGGCACTACTAACTTCTTCCTATGTTTCTGCTGCAGGGGACTGGGGTTGGCCGAGACTGTCTCAAGTCCTACCACCAGATGCCTTACTAGAGATACAAGCGGTCCATCCTCCTCATCCCTCTCTAGGCAAGGATTCCTTACGCTGGCGATGGTCACACAAAGGTCGGTACTCGGCGCGATCGGCTTATCTATTTATCAGACAACCCAATGCAGAGAGACTGGATATAATCTGAAAGATAATCTGGTCCTCCCCCGTTCCAGAAAAAATGCGGGTCTTCTTATGGAAGGTTGCCCGGGGAATCCTATGGGTCAACAGCCTTCGTTGTAAATGGAAGCTCACAACCAACCCAAGTTGTCATCTCTGTCTAAAGGAAGAAACAATCCTACATCTTCTAAGGGACTGCCACCGCAGTAGCAGTGTTTGGAAAGGGATCACGACCCATGCTCTCCCATCTTGGTCTGCTATGGATTGCTACTCCTGGATGCTATCCAATCTGCAATCGGAGTTGTGCTACAACCTAATCCCTTGGAGAATATGGTTCACTGTAGCATGCTTCTCGATTTGGAGGGCAAGGAATCTTGAGGTGTTTGAAAATACCCCAACAACTTGTTCATCCCTGGTTATATCTATCTCCTGCTCAGCATCAAAAATTCACAGGTGTGGGGTGCTAAACTCGCGGCATCGCATATCTCCAGGCCCTACGAACCTAATTGGATGCGATCCCGTACACAGGGAAGACCCTCCAGAGGACATATTCTCCATCTACACCGACGGAGCAGTCTGTAACAGTTCCAACTTGGCGGCTGTTGGGGGGATAATTCGTAATCACGACGGGGTATGGACTGCTGCCTTCTCAAAGAGAATTGGTCGTACCACAGCGGTTCAAGCCGAGTTGTGGGGGATCTACATTGGCATGAAGCTTGCTCACAAGCTCGGGATACAGAAAGTCGTGATCTATTCGGACTCTAAAGATGCACTTGAGCTCATCTCAACAGATACAGATTCCCCTCTTGTCAGAGCGATTCGGATTATCGCATCTTCTCTATGGTTCACCTCTTGGCAGTATACCCCAAGATTCAGCAACGTCACTGTCGATTTTTATGCTAAGATGGGGCTCGACCTCTCAGACGGGAGCACCCATGTCTTCTCCGAAGATCCTGGAACATAAAGACAAGCCTTCTCAACATCCTGTGACGTTCTACTTGTCTCCAGTGGCCCGCACCCTGGGGGGTCGCACGACCACCACAGGGGAGACAACTTTCAGGGAAATCACGATCTAGAGGATAGGCGTGGCGCAATTTTTTCTGTACTGAATCGAGCGAACTTCCGCCTGCCGTGAAAACAGCGGACTCATGTAACCCAAACCGGCTTTAAAGCCTCCCCAATATTAAAAAAAAGACAAATGGCAGATCTATCATTTTTCGCAGTAGGGACATAATTCTCAATTTCAAGATATATACATTAATAATAATTTTAATAATTTTATAATTAAAACTACAAAATTATTCTCTACGGCGACTCAATCTATGATATAGTTGGATGATAACATAATTGTTTTGCTTGCCTAACAATATTATTTTCAATAAATGTAAATAAGTAACTAGGTAAGCATTCATTTCAGAGTCCAGATTTAATAAAATCATTGCACAAAATAATCTTCATTAGATGTAAGAAATAGGTAATATCAATGACAAATTAATAAGTGTATAAATCAAGTGATAAACATTATATTTTGCCATAATTTTCTTGCTAAAGTCACAATCCAATTAATAATCGAAAAATCTGTGAGAAACTACATTAAATGCCTGTTTTGAGGTGCTTTTGATTCTAATTGTGCTTATAAGCACATTTTAAAATAAAATGAGTGTTTTGCATAATACAAATACTTGTGCTTGTGTTTTTTTACAACCTCTCTCTTCTTAAAAATAAGCATCTTATGACATGCTTTTTTCCTTCTTAAAAATAAGCATAACATTTTCGTAATAATATCAAACTAAAAATAAATTTATGACAATATTGCCCTTCAATCTTCTCTGTTGACACCGGTTGGTTACAGAGATGCTCTTATGCAAACCCTATCCCCTTCGACATGGGCGGGTACTATAACCAATCCAAAGAAGAAACCATTTCCCCTTCTATAGAAGTACTAGTGCAAGAATGTTCCCTATAAGGGGAGTGAAAACAGAATGCAATTATTATAAAAAATTGTGTTATAATGAAATGTGGTACATGACCGACATTGTACAAAATTGAAGACGTTCTACACTGGTTGTAAAGGAGAAGGGATGGAAAAAGAATTTTTTATAAAAAAATCGTAAAGAAGACGAATTGTTTGGTATTCGAGAAGGAATTTTTATGTTTTTTTTAAACCAAATTGAATTTAAATTGTAAGATGAAAGTAATTTTTGTAATCTACGATAATTCTGTTATATTAAAATTTTAAATTATTAGTTTTAAGCATTTGCGCAAAACACTACAGGTTCTAAAAATAAGAAGAAATAATAGAAGAAGTACTAGTACTTGTGCGCAAAACAGACATTAAGAATATACGTCTAGTTGATCATCAATTACCAAAATATCGTGTATGAAAAACTCATTCACATGTAACCCACAAAGTCTAGAGACATTTTTCTTATAAAATATATGTAAATGAATTTTTTAGATTAAGACATTCCAACCAATAAAATAATTCATTATTTACCGCATAAAATATAGAGTTTACTTCATAAATAACAGGTCAATCAATAACCAAGAAGGTCATGAACAAGACAATAGCAAGAATAAAAAATACAATTTAATTTATAACTTATGATATTATAAAATAATTAATTAATTATATAATATAAAATTAAAAAAAATCTTTTTTTAAGGAGGCACATGCTCGGCCTCTAGCCGACGTTCTGCCATTGCTAAAGACTATATGAGCCATCCTGCATCACCGTACCTTTGGGGAAGTTGATGGGAAAATGGCGAACCTGCATGCAGGGGGTCGATGTTAGAGTAAAATGTCTTACACTGATGACAAACAACAAAATGGACTAATATATAATGATATGTGGTGTATTATTCTATTGTGTTGATAACTTTGCTTTTAAGAGTGTAAATAGACTCACGCGTACAGGCTCGGGCCCGAATCCATCAGATCAGGTCTATCCAAAAAAAGGGAAAAAAAAGGTAGACCAAATAACACAAGCTACAAAAAAGTGCCACAATTATCGATGGGTCTAGAGATACTTAAGTTAATTGGGTTACGCTCAAATAATATAAATAATCAAGTCTCAGCAAGAATTTTCCAGTTGAATTTGTCGGAGGGTGTTAGTGTAAAATGTCACACATGGATTACAAACAGAAAAATGAACTAGTACCAATGATATGCGGTGCATCATTCTATTGTCTTGATATCTTGACTTTTAAGAGTGTAAGCCCACATTATTATATATTAGTCCACGTGTCACACATGCACGAGCCCGAACCCATTGGATCAGGTCTATCCAAAAAAAGGAAAGAACAAAAGGTAGACCAAATAACACAAACTACAAAAAAGGCCACAATTATCGATGGTTCTAGAGATACTTAAGTTAATTGGGTTACGCTCAAATAATATAAATAATCAAGTCTCAGCAAGAATTTTTCAGTTGGATTTGTGGGAGGGCGTTAGTGTAAAATGTCACACATGGATTACAAACAGAAAAATGAACTAGTATCAATGATATGTGTTGCTTCATTCTATTGTCTTGATATCTTGACTTTTAAGAGTGTAAGCCCACATTTATTATATATTAGTCCACGTGTCACACACGCACGGGCCCGAGTGGGGTCGTGAGTCTTGCTGTCTGATGTGTAATGACCCTGTACTGCAGCCATCATATTGTTAAAGAGTTCTTGTCCCACACCGAAAGTGCAAGTGTGAGAAAAGTAGTTTAAATATGAATTGTGGGGAGAATCTATTACCTTGGACTCAAAGTTTAATGGTGGCACCTACATTCTACCAAATTAACTCTCACACGCACCTGCACACACGAGACCTGAACCGATCATAAACGGTCGAGCTCGCTTCTTCTTTATGGGCTCGTGACCCGAGTGTTGGATCGGTCCAACTTCTTTTCCCTAATTAAAAAAATTAAATGTTAATAATAACTATTATACGCTTCTTTAAAATAACATAAATGTCTAAATGCATATATAATTTAAAAATACTAAATTTGAGTGAATTCAACAAAATAAAATCAAATGTTTGGAAACTAGTATTTATCTTTGTCATATTCCTCTATGGGGACACTTACATACCTATCACATTATCCTTCAATTTTTTTCCCTTGATTCTCACCCCCTTCATTTTCATTATGATCTAATGGCTGCAATTTAATCAATTTAGAAAATCCATTTCACGTCTTCTTCTTCTTTCTTCCTCCCACTTCACGAACCATTTTCCTTTTCACAATTCTAGTAACAGGGAAGAAAAATTCATTCAATTCCTGTTAATTCCATAATCATGAAAGTGGCCAGAAGAATGAAGAAGACGACGTGAAATGAGATTTTTAAGTTGATTAAATTGCAACAATTAGATCATAATAAATTGAAGGGTTAGAGTTGAGGACAAAAAAATTGAGGGATAAAGTAAGGATACAGAACCATCCCCATCATCTTGTAGCGTGATCTTCATCATCCATTATTGACCACCACGCATTAATGACTCAAATTCTTCATCATCGACTTCTAAAAAATTAATGTTGTATAATGTTAGAGAAAAGGTTTAAAAAATAATATATTTTCGAAAAAATAATACCATTGCCTTGCTTCTCTGGTGCCTCCTTTATCTTTTTCTTGTTTATTGTCTAACTTCTTCTTGTTTTTATTATATAAACTAGACTATAATTGCAATTTTATGATTTGTTTTTGTGTATAATTTGTATGTTTTTATATGGACTTATGCACACATGAAAATTTATCTAAACTCATGTACTAATTTAATTTTTAGTTTTTTCATAGTTGCCTGGGAGGACCGGGCAATCACCAATGTGGACTGAGAGGCTACCCAATGGGCTTAAGCCGCCCAACAATGACGCCCATGCCCTGTTCTAAGCCGCCTAGCATCTAGGTGGCATTTAAGCATTCCCTAGGCGTGATTTGGATAACCACCACCCACTTCCAACAACTTTACTACAATAATATCATTGCATTTTTTCGGAGATTAAGCACTAGCTTATTACAATTTTAACGTTACTATCATCTCACCGGAAAGACTTTTGGTCTCATATTAACAAACTTTTTATTAGTTTCGATTTCGGTTGAAGGTATTGATAGTAACTGAAATTTTTTTTGATAGTAACAGAAATTGAAAAATTGTTCTTCAACAAGATGCACAGTTAAGAAATATTTTTTTGGTTAAGTAATTAAGAAATATTTTATTCACAAAATAAAAAAAATACACAATTTGCAAATTATCAAAACTACGTGCTTTACAGTAAAAAAAAATACAAAAGTCGTAACAATTAAATCATTTTTGTACTAGCTGAATTTTGTAAAACTTCAAAATAATGTAGTTTTACAAGTAGACCGTCTAAATATAACATTCCTCATACACATTGAGGGTGTGTTTTGTATTTCTAATTGATTTTTACTTTTACTTCTTATTTTTATTTTCATTCTCCTTTTCATTTTTTCTGTAGGAGCCTCAACCTTCCTACAGAAAAAATGACTTTTTTGGGGTGAAAAAAGGAGAATGAAAATGAGAAGTATAGTTCTAAAACACTAAACTTGAAATAATTTAAAAAATAAGGAGAAGGAGAAAAAATGTTAGTTTTATAGAGGTACAAAACACACCCTGATTATGCACGGTAAAATTAATGTATAATTGATTACTGAAATGTATTATACTAAAATTTAACAACTTTAAATTCCAATCAAATACAGACAACATTGTCGAAATTGATATTATTAATAAAAATTTGATACATTATAAATCAAAAACTCATGTTCCAGTATTACGGCTTCTTCTTTGTCATTAATTTCTAAATCTTAATTACGGAATACTTAACCTCATTGAAAAATAAAACGAAATTACCAGTGATTAATTTGCCAAAATCCAACCAGTGCATATGACTTTTAATACTTAATATATTAATTTTTCATCAATAATAACAATTTCAAAGATAACATGATGTGATTGTAATTTAAATTGTATCAAAATTTGGTAGAAAAAAATAATATACAAATATATTATATACTTCATCTTGCAATTGCCTTGAGGCTTGTGTCATAACATCCAGGAACGAAACCGATTCCAGTTTCTTTGGTTGGAGCAACTTGCTGGAAAGTTTTCGATAACACAATAAGATTGAGCTTTTAAGTAAAATGGCTGTCATGTAGATCTTGCTTTTCAGCAAAATCGATATAAGGTACCCCTTTTTTGGCACCCCTGCGCATCCCCTCTTCTTTCCCCCTTTTTGGGGTTTAGCTCTAGGGTTTATTGGGCTTATTGGGCTTAGCCCAAGGGTTTATTGGGTTTAGCCCTAGGGTTTATTGGGTTTAGTTCTTAGGTTTAGGAGATAGGGTTTTAGATTTTTTCGGCAGCGAAGCGGCAGTAATATTAATTCTAAAATTATAAATTTGTAAGATTCATATATTTTTACAATTTATAACACCAAAAAGGGACGGAAAGGGAGTGGGTGCGCAGGGTGTCCCAAAAGGGGTGCCTCATATCGGGGTTGGCTTTTGTAAGAGGAACATTGTTTCATGAAAGATAGACCAAGAAAATACATGTTCTTTCGTACAATAAATACAGATTCTAATTCTATATCCGAGTAACATTATTGGATTGAGCATCTCTCTAATGAAATTTTCCTATCAAACTTTCCTTCTATTATTACAGCATCATTCGTTTTTCTCCCATGTATCTCACACTGAATTAACATGGTTTCTATCCCAAATCATCATCTTTAAAATACCCTCTAGTAAAAGAACTAAACCATTTCAATAGGAGAATGAATGGGGAAAAGGGTAGTATTGAGATTGGCATGCCACCAATTATCAAAACTAAATCATCAGAAACTACAAAGAAACACTTGTGCTTCTTGAGCTTGTGGGAATTCTGTAAAGAAGATACCAATAGAGTCATATTTTCACTCAAAGTTGGCCTTGCAGTTCTACTTGTATCTTTGCTGATACTCTGTCGGAATCCTTATCGTGTTTTCGGCACCAACATCATCTGGTCAATCCTCACAGTTGCCCTCATGTTTGAGTACACTGTTGGTATGTTCATCAGCATTACACCAAATGGTTGCTGCATATTCAGTCATTGGCTTGTGTAAATGTTAATCCTCTGCTATATATGGTTTAAGGCGCCACATTTAACCGCGGATTGAACAGAGCAATAGGCAGCCTCCTGGCCGGAGTGATGGCCGTATCAGTCTTGCTGTTGGCCATGAAATCAGGACAAGCTGCTGAACCGATCATCATTGGTTTCAGCATCTTCATTATTGGTATAACACGAGTCTCTCGAACCTTAGAGAAAAAAAGAGTATGTAACATGTTGCATCGGTTAGAAAACCGACCCGTATCACTCTTGGGTCGGTCACTTGTAACTTAAATAGGAAGATAGATGTGGCTAGTCTTATTAAAACCTTAAGTCTAAAGTTACTCTAGCACACATCCCCATTTAAATTGGTTTCTAACTCTTTATCTAATTCGCATGTGGGACAATATTTCAACCGCTTCAACCGATTGCAGGTGCCATAACATCGTTCTTGAAGCAATGGCCATCCTTAGCGCAGTATGAATACGGATTTAGAGTTGTACTTTTCACCTATTGTCTGATCATCGTATCTGGGTACAGAATGGGGAACCCAATTGCAACAGCTGTGGATCGCCTTTACTCTATTGCCATGGGAGGAATAGTGGCAGTTGCTGTCAATGTACTCATTTTTCCGATTTGGGCCGGCGAGCAACTACATAAGGAACTAGTCAATAGCTTTGATTCAGTAGCTGATGCTCTTGAAGGTACTAACCAGAACCTAACATTAAGTGTTTGAGAAAGCCCTCCTGGGCGATCAGAGTCCGTCTTGTGCCTAGGTGTCTGCTTAAGAGCCTCTTAAGCGGGTGCTTAAGCGTTATTCAGGTAGGGCGGAGGGCGACCTCCCTGAGTGCCTAAGCGGTGCCTAGGCAGGCTAAGCGACCGGCTTCTCGAAGAGAGAACGTAATAGAACAAATCTTGCAAGTAAATTGTATAGCTAAGTTTGAAAGTGATGTACAGAATGTGTGGCTAAATACTTGGAAGACGATGAATCAGAAAAGCCAGACTTTACCAAGGTTGTGATGGATGATTTTCCAGACGAATCTGCATATAAGAAATGCCGGTCTACATTAAACTCTTCGGCTAAACTAGAATCATTGGTACTACTACTACTACTGGAATGTGAAGCAGCATCTTAGGAGCACATTCCCAATTAATCACATGTTTCATGTATTTTCATGTGATCTGCAGGCTATTTCAGCTAAATGGGAGCCACCCCATGGGAGGTTTCCTCATTTCTTTTATCCAAGGTCTGAATATGTGAAAGTTGGTGCATTACTTAGATACTGTGGATATGAGGTCATGGCTCTTCACGGTGTACTGCACTCAGAAATTCAGGCACGTTGATTTGACAATGTTG
This sequence comes from Pinguicula primuliflora, assembly GCA_025802335.1. Taxonomy (NCBI): domain Eukaryota; kingdom Viridiplantae; phylum Streptophyta; class Magnoliopsida; order Lamiales; family Lentibulariaceae; genus Pinguicula; species Pinguicula primuliflora. The sequence goes on from JAOYMZ010000014.1 coordinate 487,005, forward strand.
AAATATCTCACACGGATTTCACAAATCAAAATGAACCAACTCAAATAGAAATATGATAGTACAAATATAATCTATCACCTTTGGTCTCAAGATTTTAATGAGTAACAACATCTGTGTATTTAAGTTGGACCGCACACGTGCACCTGCGCAAACGTGCCTCGAGCCTGGAGTAAGGCCGGATCCATTTTCTAATATGGTATAGGAGCACGGAGTCTCACACTACCTTCGGAACTCAGATCAAAATGCTAAGAATAGATTCCTATATAACAAGGTTCATCGAATATGGTTGTATCATGTCCTAAGATGAAACTGAAATATCACAAGTGAATATTTCAGCTGAATATTTTCCATTTGTCATGCAGGCCCCCTACAACATCAAAATCACATTCCAGAAGGAACTCCAAGATGCAGCAACAGAGGCAGCCGAGCTACTCCGCTCTCTCTCCAAAGACATAAACAACATGAAAACAAGTGTCAAAACTTGCCTGATCAAAAGGGTCCATGACTCGAGTGAAAGACTGCAGCGTGTTATAGACATGCACTCATATCTCCTCAGGACAGATTATAATCTCTCAAACCAAATGGCAGAGGAGGATGGAGAGTTCATATATCTGAGCTTGTCGAAAATGCGGGGACTTGAAACCACCGGTGCATTGTCGCTTGCAACTTTTGCATTGTTGTTGGTTGAGTTTGTGGCACGGCTGGACCACTTGGTTGCGGCAGTAGATGAGCTCTCAAAGATGGCTAAATTTAAAGAGGATGTAGAAGAGATCAACTGATGTATTTGGATGATTTTGAAGCAAAGAAACTTTAATGCATATATTTATGTATACAATTATACCTTTAATTTCTGTTCGAGAAGGCGATTGTCTTGCTTCCCTAGGCGCTAGGTCGTCACCCTTCGTCCTGCTTGAGTACTGTCTAATCACTCGCTTATGGGCGTCTAAGCCGGTGCCTAAGCCGCCTAGATGATAGGCGAAACCTGACCGTCCAATGACCGGAGTGCTTTGTCTAATTGTGCGTGTGCTGCATGAGAAATGATCTGTTTCCCTGGTAAGATTTCTATCTATTGCAGAATTTTTCAACCTCAGCTCAACCAGTTAAATGATGATTTATGTTATTTTGGATTATAACTAAAATGCCAAATTATTATGTGGAAGTGTACAATTTTTCAATTCCAATGTCTAAATTATCTTTACCGATATCAAATCTGTGTACAATAGACAAAAGGCCCATAATCCTTTGTGATTCCGATAATTTCATTGAATTTTTTCTTATAGTACAGAGTGAACACTTTATAAGAATTTTAACAGCCACGAAGCAACTTGAAATTTCTTCTCCTCCCGAATACTACACATCAAAATTCAATTGTTTAGATCAAAAATATTTTTAAGTGAATGTTAATGAGTCATTTATTGAATTTAGATCCAATGATCCAGATCGAAGAAATGTCGGAGAAACTCTGGTCTGTGTATAAACTTGACCAATTCCACCCGCAGTAGATATCAAAAATTTGTGCACTTAATGTGCACAATAAGAGTTGAGCACAAAATAATAACCCTAACCAAAATCTAGCAGCGTTTGTTCATAACCACGGGAAGAAAGATGCAACCAAAGAAAAGAATATGACATTGACAATTGTTACAATCATCAAACTATAACTTTATTTCTAACAGAACACTGTTTGACCAAAATACAGGCCATGAAAACCAAATAGAGCAAACACAGACAACTATTTACATGAATGGAAGAGCATCCCACCTTTCCAATTTGTACCTTATTGACATGCAAGCGATTGAGCTTCAATAATACCAAACAGATTAGAGGCGATTTTCCATCTTCAAACCACTAGAAGAGCACATAGGGAACAATAGACATTATATCTTGCAGCAGCGTTCCATGACAAAGTAGGGAAACAAGCATAAAGATCCACCACCTTACATCCATGTCTGGTTAGCAGAGAAAGGCTTATTAGACGCGGATGGACCAGCAACGTCTCTGCTGCCGGTAATCATTGACATGAGTTTTCCTCCGTGCACCCTTCCTTCTGAGAACTTGTCTGGTGATGGGTTGTCTTCTGAAGGCAGGTGAGCCGCCTGGTACGAAAAATAACTGGTAATGTCAAGATTAATGCCTTTACTAGCAAGGATTGGCTGAGTTCCGGCACGGTTAATGGCTTTTGAATCACAGGCAGCAGTTCCAATTGTTGCACCACCATGAACCCTTTTATCCTGAACCAGGACACCATGGGATGTGCAGAGACCAGTTTTACCCCTAGCAAATGCTACACAAGGAACATCATTGGTGCCCAGACAGGAACCAGGTTGACCCCAAGAGCATCTCTTCCCTCCACCATGAGCCTTGCAGAATTCGGTGCTACCCTGAGCACTTTTGCAACAACCTTCAAATTTGCATCTCTTTCCCCCACCATGACGAACACAGAAGTCTGTACGTCCTCTGGCACTCTTTGTACACTCAGGAACGGAGCATCTTTTGCCGCCTCCATGTGCTACACAGAATAGGGTCCCTCCATGCACACTCTTTGGGCAAACCCCACCTCCTTCAAATGAACACCGTTTTCCTCCTCCATGACCTTTGCAAAAGAGGGTACTTCCTTCTGCACCTTTTT
>JAOYMZ010000014.1:489733-525444 GCA_025802335.1 Pinguicula primuliflora
TGACCCACGACCCGCCAAAACCCACCCCTACCCCCAACCCCACTTGGCACCCCGCAACACCCCACACAACTCTTCAATTATATTGTGTACAAAACTTTAATCCCATAATGAATGTAATCATTTATATAGGAATATATGAACTTGTAATTGTTAGTAACATTTTTGTAGACATGATTTTTTTTGGTACAATGGATTGGTCATTCGTCCTCTTCATAAGTTCTCAACTGATTTTGTTAACAATCATTTTTAATATGTGGTTGTGATGGTTGTCATATAAGGAGGTTTATGAATTGTGTTAATTTTGAGAGTGCATGTAGAATGAATAGTTCATTTTCCTTACTTTATACCTATTTAAGAGATCCCATGACCCAAGTGCTATAGCAGAAGTTTCACATATAATGTGTGGTTATGATGGTTGTTATATAAGTAATTTATAAAATTTGTCAGTTTTGAGAATACATGTAGAATGATTAGTTCATTTTCCTTATTTTATACCCATTTAAGAGACCCCATAACCCAAGTGCAACAACAGAAACTTCACATATTGCGGCACATGGTCAGTTCTGCACACCCGTCTTCTTCACCTTGCCTTTTAATGTTTTACTATCCTTTAAAATTGCCCATGTCTTCAAAGCTAAGGGTCCGACAGGTAGTTGAATTTTTTGTTAAACCATCAGTGGGAGATGTAAATAGTTTAACAATGTGTCTTTAGTTTGATTAATTAGTCAAATAAATAACCAAGAGTATGGAGATGAATCCAAGCAAGATTGACTTGAGACTTATCTGTGTGTATCACATTTAGTTGTTGACCTGATATGTAATCACTAAAGACATTGTTTTTTTTTTTTTTGGGTAAGTGAGTGATTTTATTGATAAGTATTTACATGTGTATATATTTACAATCTCATCTCTTTCATCTATCTAGTGGACTATACAATGCATACAATTTGAACACCATTCCACCAGTCCAATTTGGAAGCCCAATTGGTGATTTACCCGCAAGATTAGCCAACTTCTCAACTGCACCTGCTCAAGCACTCTTCTTGGATCTGGATTTTCTTGCCGGAATATAGCGGCATTGCGCATCTTCCATATCTCCCAGATCATATGTTGCCAGATTACCGGCCATACCTTCCTGATTTCCCATGGGATGTGTTGATTTAATCCCAATTGTACGACTTCCTCCCAATTTGCAGGCAGTGATAGGTCAATTTCCAGCCAAGCATAGCATAGTCTCCAAGCACTTTCTGCAATCGGGCAAGATAGGAGCAAATGTTCCACAGTCTCATGCTCAATTAGACACAACAGACATTGTAGAGTTACCAAGTTGATGCCTCGACGTACCAGGTTCTCAGCAGTGGGAATAGTTTATGCAAGGCTTTCCATGCAAATCCAGCCACTTTTGCAGATATGAATTTTTGCCACACTTTAGCTGCTAAGTGATATTCATTAGTTGCTCCTTCATCCCCCAGAATTTGCTCATATACCTGAGTTGTAGGATATTTCATTATATTTGCATATTTCCATCTCCAAGAGTCCTCAAGAACTGATGGTATTGGGGCCTCTTGCAGGATATCCAGCAGTTTGTGAAACTCCAAGATTTCAGCAGGATTGCACTGGCGATGCCACAGCCATGCTCAATTCCAAATTGCTTCCGGGCTTCCTTTTTCAACAATCAAAGCTTGCTTGTCAACAACATTGAGGTATAGATTTGGAAATTGTGTTGCAAGATTTTGCTCTCCCAACCATGTGTCTAACCAGAATTGTGTGCAAGCTCCATTTCCCACTGCATGTATTATGCTTTCCTTAAACCATGCACTGTTAAGTAGGAATTTGCATATGTCACTCCACCATGTAGAACAACTTGGCTTGACTCTTTTGCTTGCTGTTATTAAGGAGCCATATAGTGAATGTATTACTTGCCTCCAGAGACCTGCATCTGCATTGATCAGCCTAAATCCCCATTTCCCTAGTAGTGATAGGTTGAACTGCTTTAGTGATCTAACACTTAGGCCTCCTCGAGATTTAGGCAGACAAACTGTTTTTCATGCAATCCACTTTATTTTTCTAGCTCCTTCTGCTTGAATATCCCTAATAGTGATCTAAAGACATTGTTGTTAAATATCAATGAATATGGTATGCTGTCGGAGCCATCTCTTGAAGATGTTAGATGGAACGCGACGCCCGTTTAGCGAGGAGCCATATCAAACATACGACGTCATGGTGAAAATTAAAGTGCTTACTAAACTCAAATCCAGAAGAAGCTCAGTCCACCCATTCAATGTTCATCCAAAATAAGACAAAAATCCATTGTAAATCGTCACCCATTTGCTGGACCACAGAGTCGGACAATTGAACATATAGGAAATTGCATCGATGAAATATAAGAAAATGAAATATTAGCAAAAATCAATATATAAATAGAAGATTGGCAATAAGAATTACCATTCTTAACAACAAAGAGCTTGTTATGGCTGCCGATGACCTCAGTTTGCCGACCGACTGCCACCCAAGGCGCAGACCTTACGTCCTTGGTCTGAACTTATCTTATGCAATAAATCATGTAGCAATTACAGTAGTCTAAGATTTAAAGAAAAATGATTTTACCTTTTGGTGAGGCCTATAATATTAGTTTTCTTATAATAAATCCAATCAACATATAATACTTGGCACACTTTTAAGAAAGAAAGCAACAAAACATGGGTCAATCATCTACTTGTCATCGTTTTCTGCTTCATAACAGCATCCTGGGCAGCTCTTAGAGCTTCCTTTCTAAGTTCAGCATCTTCCGGATCTTCTTCCTCCTGGGGCCAAGTTTCTGAAGAATCGAGAAGCATTTCTTGAACGTTTGATTTTTCTTCTCCTGGTTATATTGCTCCTGAAGCTTGTGATGTCTTATTCTGCATGAAGTGGCTGTAAAGTACTGTCTGTGACAGAAGTTTGAAATGCATCAACTTTGGACAAATGTTAACAGTTTGAAATGCAAACACTTTTGAGAAAAATGCCCTTGTTCAGAAATCTTCATGTTCGTTAACTGGACCCAATTAAAAGAATAATGAAAAAAGCAATTGAAAAACCTACCACTTCTGGTTGAGAAAACTACAACGGGGATAAAATGAGAAACATGCCCTTGTTGAGAAATCTTCATGTTCGTTAACAGGAGCCAATTAAAAGATTTAGAGAGTTGTTTCTAACCTAAGCTACCACCATCTGGTGTCTTTTCTTCATTTCCGTTGATCTATTGAATAACTGGTTCTGCAAATCTAGATCTACGAAGGAAACCAAAGCAGGTGGAAGTGGAACACTGTGAATGGGATGACCCATATCCCCATTCTGCATTCCTGTACTTAGCACATACAGAAGAATCTGTTAAGAAGATTGGCCCGGCCCATTATTCGAGTCTCGGTGCCTTTGAAGAAATCCGGCCCGGTCCTCGCAAGGGTCAACGGACCGCCCGGCCCTCACAGGGGTCTTCGGGCTTTTGAAGAGAATCGAGCCCACATGTTGTGGGTCTCGTGGGTGTGGGTGCACGTGTGGGGTTGATTTTTGATAGTTAGGTGAATTGTCCTCATTAAAACCTTAAGCCTAAGGTATTTGAGTTCAATTCACCTAACTTATTTATATTTGAATATTTAGACTTCTCTATCCGGTGTGGGACATTTAACACTCCCCCTCAAGTTGGCTCTGATACACCTTGGGACAATTGTCCCTAGGTGTATCGGAGCCAATAATGGTCTAACGACCCAGTTTATATGAAATTTATCATGGTATCGGAGTCAATAATGGTCTAACGATCGAATGGCCTGTATACGCTTCCGCTCTTCGGTCGTTAGAACCTATCACCTTGGGCTTAAGATTTTAATGGTGACACCCACATTCCTACCAACTTAACCCCACATGCACACCTGCATACACGAGACCCAGTTGTCCATGGGCTCGATTTATTCAAAGCTCGTTGACCCGAATGTGATGGGCCGGGCGGCCGTTGACCCGCAGTTAGTTCGGGCCGGCCAAGTTTATATAAAGTTTATCAAATACTTCTCGAACACTAGTAATTTCTGATTTGGAACAAATATTTATGTTAAAAATGATGTATGAATGTTAGATAAGTTCTGGAGCATGCATCTGATGGCGACTTTAGAAATGATGCCCGATTTTAATTTTGACAACTAAAAGATATGGTTCGGCCTAGAATCATTATCAACCACATATTTTAAATTTTAGATTTTTTTCGGTATAAATTTCGGAGTCGACATTTGATGGGAACTCCGGAGTCAATATGATTTCCAATCATCCACACTTGTTAGATGAGAAATAATAGGCAACAAGAATTATCTAATCACCTATCATCTCTTAATGAAATTATTACACAAAGAGACCAACAACAACAACCAATTCTCAATCACACCTATACACATTCATAAGTGCATTGGTACATACAAACTTCAAGAAGTTATGTGTTGTTATTCCATTCAGTGCTGGTTGGCATTCACATTAACCTGCATGAGATGAACCTCCTGCGGAAGAAGATGATACCTAATGTTGAGTGTTTCGAGAATTCTCTTCAACTCAAGGATGAGCTCCGTGATCCGAACATTACGATCACCATAGTTCTGATGGTTGATTGTGTGCTGGACATTGAGGGCCATCTTCAACTTGTCCACATTCTCAATCTCCTTCACAACCACTGAATGCTTAGGATTCCAATACTTGGGCTTGCTCTCAATGTACCTGTATCATCAAAGAAAATGGAATGGAATGAAAAGTTGAAAAAGACATTTTTAATCACTCAGTGTATGGTTACCAGTTGAGCTACTTGGAAATCGATGACACCTATAGTAGAGATAGTAGAGTAGATTTACATTTGTATTGCTTTCTTCAGAGCAACTATCGTCTCGATCGGCGTGGAAACATCAATGGTGAAACTTATGCCATCACACATTTCAGGGCTTCTGTAGAAGTTACTGATCGGCTTCGTGATCAGAACCGCATTTGGGTAGTAGATTTTCTCGTTGTCGTAGCGGAGGAATACTGTGGTCAGGATGTTCATTTCTTCCACAATTAGCTTCAACGAAAAATAGTTAGTTTAAGATGAATTTCATATCGACCAACTTGTGATGTGTGTGCAATCCTTTGTCTGAGATGGCAGTTGGGTAGTAGGCGGTTGCCCTCTCCCGCCAAAATACTGTCTAAGCTCCCGCTTAGCCTGATTATACGGGCGTCTAGGCTGCCTAAACGTTGGGTGGCTACTGACCACCCAATGACCGTCCAACACTTTGTAGAATACTAGTCAATCCATATGAGATATTAGCTAATAGCAAAACATGTCGAGAATAATATAAACTAACTTGCAAGCAAAAATCTACCAAAACTATCAACACCAACAACAAGAACTCTAATAATTGAATTCTATAAGTTTGTTACCTGCACTCCATCCACGACGCATCGATCTCCAATGTCGAAAGGATGCATGACGAACACGAACACGATCGATTCGAACACGGTCTTGCACATGTTTTGGAATGTGAATCCGATGAGCAGTAATTGTGTTATGATGAAGGCAATTACTTTCGTGGACGCCAACCCCATAACCAGTAGGGTCTCCACGACGATGATCATGCTTACGAGGGCGCTAGCAAGTTTGTGCAGCTGTTGCACAGCCGTCTTCGTGTCGTTTAAGGAATGTGCAAGAGATTTGCGTTCATGGTAAGCACGTACCTGTTTGTATTGAGGAACAAAATTTGCAAAAATACTATTGCGTAAGAAAATAATACAAGAATTTTGGAACAAAGATGATTTTCATTTGTTGTGTTCTGTTTGTCAATAGAAATATGGAAACCATATCTATACCATACCACCCAATTTCTGAATGCAGATTTTGATATCTTTCCGGTCTCTAGGGCACCTTCGAAGAGTGGGAAAATGGTGTGAATCTCAATTCGTTTCAAGAATCTCATCAGATCATCCTCATCAATGTACCTTGAGGAATGCAAAAACAAACATGTGTAAAGTCCAAACGCAAACCAAGAAAAGTATACCCGAAGTTTTTTGAATATTTTCCGTTGATGAAATTAAAAATCATCAATAGTTTTGGAACGATCATACGAAGATGACTCCAAAAATGAATTTTGATTTCAGAACCTGAAAGATATTATTCTGAATTTGGGTAAGTTTCTTGCATTTTATATTGATTGGGCGAGAACGCTTTTTGGAGGCTGAGGGAGTCAATACTAAGTTGGAGCATTGGAGAGAGACCTTGGAGGCTAAGGGCCTCCGATTGAGTCGCTCGAAGACGGAATATATGGCATGCAACTTTGCAAATGAGACGGAGGAGAGTAGTATGGATGTTATGATTACGAACCAAATCCTCCAACAAAAAGATAGTTTCAAATATCTAGGATCCATCATACAAAAGGATGGATGTGTGGAAGGTGACGTTTTCCATCGCCTCAAGGTTGGATGGATGAAATGGCGGTCGGCTACTGGAGTGTTATGCGATAAAAAAGCCTCACTCAAGTTAAAGGGAAAATTTTATAGAACGGTTATACGACCGGCAATACTATACAGGTCAGAGTGTTTGGCTATGAATCTTGCACATGTGCGGAAATTCGAAGTGGCAGAGATGCGGATGCTAAGGTGGATGTGAGGTCGCACGAGACTAGACAAGATCCCAAATGAGATTTTTAGGGATATACTAGGTGCGCACCTATAAGTGCCAAACTGAGGAAACGAAGGTTGCGATGGTTTGGACATGTATGCAGGAGGAGTTTGGACTACCCAGTTAGAAGAGTCGAAGATTACAAGTCGAAGGTCGATGAGGACGGGGGAGACCTAAGAGGACATTGGATGAGCATATTCGGATGGATCTAGTAGGATTAAACCTCTCCAAGGACATGACCTCTGATAGGACGAGTTGGAAACGTCTTATTACGGTTAAAGATACATAAGTCTATATAGAGTAGTTATTTGCTTATTGATCTCTATACTGATAGTTAGTTGATTATTTAGTTTGATCGTTGTATACATAGGCACCCATTTATTTCGCTATGTACGTAGTGCATAATTGGGGTAAGAAGGTATTTCAGTCGTACTTATTTCTCCTTTTCGTATTCTATTATGTTTTATGTATTATTATTATTTTATTTTATTATTATTATTATTTTATTTTATTTTATATTTATTTATTTATTTTATTTTTATTTTTTTATTATTTATTTTTTGTTTTTGTTTTTGTTTAATTTTCGAACTGGGGGTCTCCACGAAAACAATCTCTCCATCATTCTGTGGGGTGGGGGTATGATTGCATACATTCTACCCCCAGACCCTGCCTAAGAGCGGAATTTACTGGGTATGTTTGGTTTGGTTTGATTTCTTGCATTGTACGAATAAGATTCGTGATTGGTTCCAAAGTCACTTCCGCACGAAAATTTAAAAAATGGTCATGAATTTTGATACTTGGCACTGGAAATGTCCCAAATGAATTGTATACTGAATTCGGTACACAATACCTTCCGTACATATAGCAAGATTCAAACTATTTAGTAATGTATGGAGATCCACTCTGTGGTGGTGAATAAAAAATTCATCCGAAATTGAGGGAGGGAGATCCTACTCTTTTTTTCAGCGTCGGGCCTCTTGTGTGCAGGTACGCGATTGTGGCCAAATTTTATTAGGAAGGTGGGTCACCCTCATTATTATTCAGCGATCTTTACAGCTTAACTACTTTGAAGAACACAACAGTACTTCAGGTAAAAGGTTGCGCATGAGCTTCTGATGCATGGCGTCATTCCGAAGGCCCTTGCGCTCTTGGGAAAACAATAGATATCAGCAATTGCGGGTGCAAGTAGGACAGCAAGCTCTAAACAATTTTGGAAATGATACATGGAAATGGGCAGAGGATGGTTCATGAAATTATACAGTATCAATAGCTTATAGAATTCTTCAGAGTACAGCAGCAACTGGTACACAAAATGACAGATCCTACTTAGCAGTTGCCTGGGGAAAATTGGCTCCTCTTCGAATCCAAACATTCACCTAGAGGTTGCTGCAATAAAGAGTTGCTACTGTGGATAAGCTAAGAACGAGAGGCATCAATATGACGCCAGCTGTGAGACGCTGTATTTGGTGTGGTCAAGCTGAAGAGAGTACTGCTCACCTTTTCTGCAGCTGTACGCACGTTAAAGAAATCTGGCAGGAAATCGAAACATGGATGAACATTAAAATGGAATCTAAGACAGAGGTGCTTCGACATTTTCAGGCTTCGTCAAAGAGTTTGAAGGCAAAACATGGAAAAACATCGGCATCACTACTTGGCAAACGACTGTATGGTATTTGTGGAAAGAGCGAAATTGTGTAAGGTTTGATGAAGCGGGAATGAACAATATTATGGAGATTATTCAAACCAAGATCTGGTATTAGATTGATTCGCGTAAGTTATAGCCAGCTCCTTCAACAATGAGTGACTGGATGCGTGAGCCTGCAATCTTATTTACATCGTGATTCTGATTCCGTAATAGAGATATAGTTTTAGAATTTTGCCTTTCATTTACGTAGTGTAGCGAGCATGTACATAACTTACATTTTCATATTAGTGGATTCCCATTACCCATAAAAAAGGTGAGTCGCCCTCATTAAAACTATGAGCTCATGTTAATTGATTGTAGCTCCACAATTTTATCTATATTAGTAGAATTTGTCTCTCACAATCGATGTGGGATAATTAACAGGTAGGATACCTACAATAGATAACATATGATGTAAAGGTGTGATATTAGAGGATCAAGTGGTCCAATGTGTCAACCCAGACTGGTTGTCCCAGTGGTTGAGGACCTGAATCTCACAACTGGAGATATAGGTTCGAATCTCACTAGAAGCAAAATAATTCAATTGGGTCATGACCTCGGGTTCCGGCCCGCAGGTCGCGGTCGCCACATATGAACCTCTATTGGGATTAGTCAGGCCGAAGAACTTGGATACCCAATAGGCATAAAAAAGTGGTCCAGCGTGTCTCATGTCTGGAGGAGGTGTGAGGCAGGGTAGCGACTATTTAAAGAATTTTTGAGGGACCTTAAAGGGAAAACATGGAAAGTGGTCGGGTGGCTTATTCATCATGCAGTTGTTCAATACATATAAAAAGAATGAAATTGTGTTAGATTTGGCCAGAAGGTATAACTGATATAAAACAACAAAAGTATCAGTATGGCATTGGATAAAGGCACATGAATTTGTACATGCGACTAGCTCGATCAGTGACAACTAGCTACGATGCCCGACAAAACTATTTCACAGAAAACTATGAACAAATAGCTGGGAGTTAGTCATGTAAATATGCCTTATGTGTTATGAGCACCATTGTAGCTGTGAATCTATGTGCATAAATCTATGTGTTGGTTAATTGAATCACACATTTACCAAGATAGAAATGGTCGATAACTCGACTTAGATGTATCCGGTTTGGATTCACCCATAAGGAACTTTATCCGAAGGTGTCATAAGGAATGGCCTCCGAATGCCAGTTGTCAGAATTAACTCCACCAGTGGGTAGCTTATGTCCTACACGGATTAGAGAAGTAAAAAAGAACCAACTTAAATAAAAATATGGTGCTACAATCTATCACATTGAGCTCAAGATTTTAATGAGGGTAACCTACATTTTACTATTTAAGTTGACTCAGACTACATAAATGAGACCCTAGTCCAAAAAGATGGGGCTATTTTCAATCCCTAGTGGAAGAAAAGTGTTGGAAATCGGGGGAGTGGACGTATAGTCAAGTTGTGTTAAAGTGGGCAGCACCATATGTGATGGAGGCTTCATAGCCCATAACACCACTAAAAACACCATGAGAACCACATGGAAAATGGGATGTACCAACTTCGAATTACTAACGATCATAATTGAGAAGTAGACTTTTCAATTGTTTTGCTTTTGGTCGTGGTGGGGGTGGGGGGCGGCAACACAAGTAATTTTGTGGTCTTTTGCTTTCATGTTAATTTTTATGTTTGCATATAGAATTTGGAATAGGGAGTCATGATCTTGTAATAAGTCATACACCATAATTTTGCACTACAACACATAATATTATAATTTCAACAAGGAAAATTGAAATTGGCCATACATTTGAAAAGTTTATCATAGGAGCAGTGTTCGAGAAATCGTTAGGCGAACTCAGGGCGTCTAGGGCTCGTTCAACACCTAAGCGGCCTAGTCGCTCGCCTAAGCGGGTTTTTAAGTGGCCTAAGCGGTAATTCGGGCAAGACGGAGGACAATATACTAGCGCTTAAGCGGTAGCTAAACGATATAGGCGGTCTACTTCTAGAACAGAGCATTGGAGATCAAAAGTCCCGACAATTTTGTGGTCAAAAATTTCTAAAACTCAATTAAGGACTACTTAACATAAAGAAAAAGTTAAAACAAAATTACCGATGACTAAGTCATCAGAACCGCGACGGAACATGGTATTTTTGTCTTTTATGTATAAGTTTTGCAACAGTATAACCGATTTCAATTTTTATTGTCAGAATTGAAATATTATGCACTATAGCACAAATTGTACATTTTATAAATGACCACATCTTTTAGGTTGGATTAGGTAATATCAAGGTATTACTCAGGCGAGTTTCACGTTCGCTCCTATTTTATTTTATTATGAGCACTGTCATTGTACTTTTACAAAACAAATATTTTTTTTAACTTTTATAAAAAAAATATGATAGGTCCTAAAACAATTTATTCAGATTTTTCTGGTCACCTATCATTTCTACTTCGGCAACTCACCGGAATTTGAAGAACTTCTGGAATGGAGAATGCCGATCCGACAACGATTAAAAACCGGTGTCCGATTTTGATTCCAACAACCGGAATGTATGATTCGCCTTACAGTTTACTTTTTTTTATGTGAATCGAGTACTTTATAGTTTTTTCGCCAACAATGACGTCATAACGAAAATCTAATATCAATTTCAGATCATTATCAAATGTGCACTCCAAATCAATCTGGTTTCCGGTCATCTCAATTTAAAAAAAAATACAAAATTATGTATAATTTTCAAAAAAAATGTATAATTTTCAAGTCAGCGGAATCATACTTCATCACCGAATTTGGGATTTATGTGTCGAGATGATTTCAGAACTAGTAATGAATTTTTATTTCGACGGTATACTGTTTAACTTGGGTTAAGAGTTTTGCAAACCTAATACATATTCATAATTTGGCATCGAATATGATGAAATTAAAATATGTGACCGATTGGGAAATTGTATCGACATGTCAATTTCGGAACCGATCATTTATTTCAATTTATTCGACTGTTACCTTAAAAAAAATTGAGATTAACTAGTATTACTCACGCAAAGGAAAAGACACAAAACTTATTGTCCCGATTAAATTGTTATGGTCCTGACTTTTAATAGTAACCGTCAGGTTAAATCTGACGGTCACGGTGAGATGGTCACTTGAATAATCATGACCGTTAGATCAAAATATAATGTAAATATTAGAAGTCGGAGACAATAAATCCACGAGTTGTAATATTAGAAAACAGACCCGCCTCCCTGGACTCGAGTCTCGTGGGCGGGCTAATTTAATTAGAAATGTGAGTTACACTCATTGAAACCTAAGCTTATAGTGATTGGTTATAGCCTGCTTTCCTATTTATATTTTGTAAATTTGACTGCTTGCAATCGGTACGGGACATTGGTTTCAACATCCCCCCTCAAATCTAACTAGGTAAACCCTGTTGGACTTATTACCACACGAATAATGCCCAATTGGGCCAATAGCCATTCTGGGATCAATACTTGAGATTTTTCCGGAAACAATTACGAGGACCTCGGAAACAATCATCGAGATCTCTTAAAACAATACCCAAATTGGGCCAAACCTCCCATGGGGTCATCGGGCCTCAGATCGCCCGCTCCGATACCATACTAGAAAACAGACTTGCCTCTCTCTAGGTTTGGATCTCATGTGAACCCTGTTAGACTTGGATTACCACACGGATAATGTCCAATTAGGCCAATTTCAATTCTGAGATCAATACTCGGGATTTTTCTGGAAACAACCATCCTCAGACTGCTCGTTCCGATATCATGTTAGGAAATAGACCCATCTCTCTGGGCTTGGGTCTCGTGTGCGCATGTCATCGTCAGACCGCTCGCTCCGATATCATGTTAGAAAATAGACCCGCTTCTCTGAGCTTGGTCTCGTGTGCGCAGGTGCGCGTTTGTGGTTAATTTAATTAGGAAGGTGGATTATCCTCGTTAAAATCATAAATTTTTAGTGATGGATTGTAGCCTAATTTTTTATTTATATTTTTTTGGATAACCATGGTATCCAGAATCATTTTTGGTCCGACTAATCCATGTGATTCATGAAAAGCGACCCCTCCACATGAACCAGGTAAGTCTCGGGGCTTTGGCCCGCGGTCGTGACCCCAAAGAATTATTTGCACCGAGTAGGAATCGAACCGGAGACCTCATCCCTCTTTAGAGACTTAAGTCCAAACCTCTAATTTTCTATTTATATTACTTTGACTTCTTACACTCGGATATTGGTATCAACAAATTTCTCAAAGAAAAGGTTGCTTACTTGTGTCCTTGTTTTGCGACATTCTTGAAAATTCTCTTAGCGCAGTTCCTTGCTTCCCATTCACTGTTGATCTCCGACTCCGTCCTCCCAAACTCATCGACAGTCTTTGTGATCGTCGTCAACCCGAACGACCTCACGTAGTTCACCAGTCTCTTCACCGTCCACGCAGACGCCGTGTTCTGCATGCTCAGCTTCCTCAGCTCCTCCATATCAATCTTCCTCGTACCCATTCTCTTGGACATGGACAGAACACGAGAGGCGCGCAGTTTACCGGGAAGGGACCTGGAAACGCCGCCCAAGTGCGGGCTGTGCGCCGCCTCATAATCAGCCGCGTCCATCGGCGGGCCGGAGAGCGATTCCAGCACGTAGTGATGGAACACGCTCTCCTTCATGCGGTCGAAGTAGGTCTTCACGTGGAACGACGAGGCAAGAACCTTGACGAGCACGATCTTCACGAGCCAAATAGTGGCGCCGATAAGGACGGCAACCAGAGCCTGATTGACGCCATAAACAACTTATCAGATGAATATAACTTCATTATTGGATAAATAGAAAGAATAATTTCGCTTAATTTTTGTAAGTACATTCCGTTTTAATTTGAGAAAAAGCTAAATGCATCCAACAAATTTGATACATTCAAAATTTCGGGTACTTTCGACCAGTGGCGGATCCTGTGGTCTAATAGGGGGTGCACTTCACATAGGAATACATATCGTGAGGGTATCCTGGGATATAACTGGGGGGTGCGACGGGGTGCAGATCCAAGCATAAATTTTTTGTTGGGTGCACCTGCACCCCCACCGCCTTAAGAGGGTCCACCACTGTTTCAGATTGTCAAAATTTAAATGTGAGATCGAATTCTGAATCTTCATATCTAGATGATTCCGGAATCGGTCATGAATGTTGATTTTGGCAACGGAAAGTGGCCGAAAATTTTATTTTTTGGGTTAGCTTTTTACGGTGTAAACTCATTCTTATGAAATTTTAGATGTTTTTAGTGGCTATCGTCTTAATCCCGCAGGACCGAACCCACCGGATCGGGTCTATTCAAATTTTAACTTGGTATTGGAGCATGGTCTAAAGGCAAAAAAAAGATCAATGAGTCTCGTACGCCTATCCACAAAAAAAGAAAAAAATGGTACACCTAATAGGCAATAACACAAGCTATTCTCTGAGGTTAATTGGGCTATGTCCAAATAATATAAAATAATCAAGTCTCGACAGGAATTTTTCCGTTGGTCTTGCGGGAGAGTGTTAGAGTAAAAATGTCCACACGGATTACAAACAGAAAAATTGACTAGTATATAATGATATGTGATGCTTTACTCTATCACCTTGATATCATGGCTTTTAAGAGTGTAAGTTCACATTCATTAAATATTGACCCATACACGCACACACGCACGGACCCAAACGGCCAAACCTACTAGATCGGGTTTGTTTCAAATCTTAACTCGACATGTATAAAACACACACAAATGTGTGTGGCGCACGACTAGGGCTGCATAATCGGATTTCAGGTCTGGCTAATCCAACACCCGGGCCCAATATTTAGATTTTGAAAAACATTACTTATACCTGATCTCGAGCACCGGATACCCGAATTAGGTGGTTATTGTTTTTTTAATAACCAATTTGACTACCCAGTCCTGAAAAAATGTCAAGCATTTTTAGACTGATGATTTTGGATTTTAGTCATCCAAAACCCAATTATTTTTTTAACAAAAGAATCGGGTTCACTAAAAAACCCAATATCCGCTGGGTATTAAATATGGGTCAGGTTAAACACGAACCGGCGGGTTTTTGTATGCAACCCAACGTTAACGTTAGCTTGATGTCATGCTGACCTTATATTCAATCATATTCTATGCGATATGGACAAATCGTTCTGCTCCCTGCTATATTTTTTGTAATACCTGGAATAGTTTCTCGAGCAGTTTGTTGTTTTTGTGTAGCTTTGCGTTGAATATGAATGTCCATGAGAGTAGTACAAGGCCTAGCCATACGCAGTTTTGTATGCTCTTTCTGAGTCCGTACACGAAGTAGAGCACTTTCTCTCTCAGCATGAAGTTCCTCTCGATGAAGAAGACGACGATGCGGATGATCCATCCAGACAGGAGGCGGCCGCTGAATATCACCAGGATCATCAGCCACCACCGCCACAAGGGCAGGCCGTATTTCTGCCATTCGATCAGGGATGGGACGGTGAGGGAGCAGATCAAAATGGTGGAGAAAAGGATGAAGAGGATCCACTCCACGAGAATGCGAACGTTGACTCTGAACATGTTCTTATTCTTGTTCTTACGCCGGGGAGTTTCGACTCCGTAGCCTTCTTCGTCGTACTCCTCCTCGCTGTCGTCGACGTCGGTGTCGCTCACGGGATTCTCCTTGAGGGATTCGAGATCTTCTGGTTCGGAGATGAATTTCTGGTTGACGGGGAGAGAGAACTCGACTAAGCGGGACTTGGGTTTGGAGAAGCTCAGGCGACGGAGGGTGCGGGCGGACTGGAGGATCTTTGGCGGCCGTGATTCAGCCCACTGGGCGGTGGCCGTGGAGCGAGTTTGATCGTCCATGAACAGAATTACGTGATCGGAAGAACCCATGTCCATATCCATGTTTTGGGGAGAGTTTCATGATTCAACTCTCTGCTGGCTTCCACTTATATAGATTGATGTGATGAAGAGTCAGGTTGACTCATGGGTGTGGAAAGGAAAAGAATAAAATATTTGGCCATGCGTTCAAATCTATTTATTATAATTAATTATTTTTTAATGTCTTCACAATTAATATTAAATAAATTTAATTCTTAAAAAATATTAATAATATTTTTAGAGCATGAGTTTACAAAGTTTAACATTTATATATTTTAGGGTTTATAACATTTAATTTTTTGGGTTTGTATGATTGGGTTTTAGATTTTTTTGACAGCGAAGTCGCCGTAAAATAATTTAGAAAAAATTAATATAGTAACATTTTTAGAGTTATGGTTTATAAAGTGTATAATTTATAGCAATTAACCTTATGGGTTAATAGAATAGGGCTTTAGATTTTCGGCGGCAAAATCGCCGTAATATTAATCTACTAAAATTTTAGATTTTAGTATTTATAAAGTTTAGAATTTATTACATTTCGCCTTTGGGGTTTATAGGATAGAGTTTTAATTTTTTGGCGGCGAAGCTGCCGTAATGTTAATATTTAAAAAATATAAATAATACTTTTTGTAATATTTATAGGTTATATCAAAGAGTTAAACTAATATTATCAAAACACAATGTGGTCTAGTGGTTAGAGAAAGTTAGTGAAATGGGTGAAGGAGGGGAGTAAGTCACGCATCCAATCCCGCTAACAACAATATTTTTGAAAAATAAAAAATTAAATTTTCAAATAGAGACAAATGTTGGGGCCATGTAACATCTCCGAAAGAAAAAATTCAGAAATTTACTATATGGTATGAATAGAGATATTTGGCCCCATACTCTTTCCACCATTTGTTGGACAAAGCATGGGGCGCCTTTTGTGTATTTTAATTAATTGTTTTTTAATATTTTTAAATTTAATATTAAATAAATTTAACATTAAATAAATATTAATAATATTTTTAGAGTATGAGTTTATAAAGTTTAGCATTTATATATTTTAGGGTTCATAACATTTAATTTTTTTGGGTGATAGAGTTTTAGATTATTTCGATGACGAATGATATTAATTTTAAAAAGAGTAAAATACAATTTACCTCATGTGGCTTGGGGTAAAGTCATTTTACCCCCTTATTATTTAAAAACTAGCAATTTTACCCCTTGTGGTTTAAAAAAAAAGTCAATGCACCCCCTTAGATAATTTTAATTAAAATTAGAAAAGACAAAATACTCTTAATTAAAAAAATAAAAAAAACTCTTTTAACCCAAAATATTATTTATTATTTTTCTTAAATTAATATAAATTACTTAAATATAAAATCTGACAAATTGAAAAAAATAAAATTAAAACATTACAAAAATAAAAAAAATAAAAAAACTCTAAAAATCCAATAAAAAATAGAAATAAACAATTGCAATTCTATAAAAATAATATAAAAATATTTTTAAAAAAAACAGAGAAATTTCATAAAAATTTGGAAAAAATTCCGTTACAAAATTAATAAAACCGTAAAAATTTAAAACAAATAAAAAAATAATCTTTTTAAAGTTTTTACATATTTTTAAAATAGTTATATCCAAAAAATATTACAAAATTAAATATTTATAAAATATTGTATTTAAAAATATTTTTAGCAAAAGTATATGTAATATATTGTATTTGGATTGTGTTTATAGTATATAATGTTAATATATATTTGATTCTTCATATGTATTTGAAAAGTAACAAAATAACAAAGAATTAATTAAATCTCGTTTGTAATTTTTTAATTATTAAATAATAATTTGACCACTGAAAAAATTTTAAGAGGAAAAAAATAAAAATTCTATTTTTATTATTTTTAAATAGTATTTTTATAATATAAAATGAATAAAATTAAATAAACTAATTAAGGGACAAAACAGTCTTTTTTGAACATTTTTTCTCGCCCACTCTTGTTACCCGCGAGTGCAATGTACGCGGAGATAATTATCTCTTTTTTTAAACCACAGGGGGTTAAATTGCCAGTTTCTAAACTATAAGAGGGTAAAGTGACTTTACCTCAAACCACAGAGAGGTATATTGCATTTTACTCATTTTAAAAGTATTAATATAGTAACATTTATAGAGTTATATAAAGTGTAGATATTATCGCATTTAACTGTTTGGGTTATAGCATAGGGTTTTAGATTTTTGGCGGCGAAGCCGCCGTAATATAATCTAGTAAAATTTTAGATTTTAGTGTTTATAAAGTTTAGAATTTATAACATTTAGTCTTTTAGGTTTATAGAATAGGGTTTTAGTTTTTTGGCGGCGAAATTGCCGTAATATTAATTTTTAAAAAACATAAATAATACTATTTTGTAATATTTATGGGTTATATCAAAGAGTAAAACTAATATTA
This sequence comes from Pinguicula primuliflora, assembly GCA_025802335.1. Taxonomy (NCBI): domain Eukaryota; kingdom Viridiplantae; phylum Streptophyta; class Magnoliopsida; order Lamiales; family Lentibulariaceae; genus Pinguicula; species Pinguicula primuliflora. The sequence continues at coordinate 507,341 of JAOYMZ010000014.1, forward strand.
TCAAAACGCAATGTGGTCTATTGATTAGGAAAAGTTGGTGAAATGGAGAGGGAGGGAGAGAAGCAGGGATCGAATCCCACAAACAACAATAATTTTGAAATACAAAAATTAAATTTTCAAATTTGGGACAAATGGGGGACAAATGTTGGGGGTCATGTATCATCTCCGATATGGTATACACTAAGTTGAAAACGACGTCGGTTTGACGTGTAGTGGGTTGCGCAAAAATGTTAAACATACATCTTTTAGTTGCACCAATAGTATGCAGTGAGAAACTCTATATACTATGCAGTGATTCCAAAACGTGCAGTGAGCCCGCGTAAAAGTATTAAACACATTTTTAATTGCACCAATTCGATCGTGCCACTTAGGCACTGTATGCTACAAAGTGAGAACCTCACTTTACGCCCCTACTCCTCTGGGGATTTTTTTTCGGGTAAGGAAAATGATTTCATTAAGCAACATTCGAAAATTACACGGTTGTGTACATGTTCTCGTTCGGATGTAATATCCGCAGTACATAGAGAGAAATAGCTAACTATCCAAACTCATGTATTCTTCTAGGAGGCTTAAACGCATAAGCAAGTCCACACGTAAGCAATGGGCATCGCATCCAATCTGAAATCTGAAAGTCGGGCGCCGGAGGCGGGTCGGCCACCAGCCGACCAGCGCAATCCCTTCCCTCTATTTTATATATTTTTTAATCAAAAAATATATAAAAAAAGGTTTAACATAAATAGAATACAAAAATACCAAAAAAAGAAGCCAAAGTTTTGCAAAACAATATTCAAATAGTTTAGATATCAAATTTCATTATTAATCTTCATAGGTAGTCCTTCTTCGTCAGCCTCAGTCTCACTTTCAGCTAGGCCAGTCCAATCGGTATTCTGGTATCGAACCTGGTACCAGGACCGGTACCGGACCAAAAAGTACCGGTACCGATACCGATACCGGTTCTATTCGGTACCGGTACCATTTTTAAATTTTTTAATAAAAAAATAAAAAAATATTTTTTTAACTGAAAAAATTTAAAAAATATTTTAATTTATATATTTTTTAATTCTTATCGGTACCGGTACTAGTTTTTAAGGTACCGGTTACGAAATTGGTACCACCCTTGGGTCTCGGTACTGATCGGTACCGATAACCGGTCTCGGTACCGGCGGTATTTTTTGGATAGTCCTACTCTCAGCCTCGTGTTCCAACTCAAACTTTTTTTTGTTAGGTTAGAACTTTTTTTTGTTAGTTGCGTTAGGTTAGAACTTTTTTTTGTGTTAGTTGCGTTAGTTTAGAACTTGAACAGTACAAAAATATGAAATTAGGCCGTTTTAAAAGAAAAAGGAAGAGAAAATTTAACAAAAATTTAAAATTGGACAATTTTGGGCCGAACAGACTGGGAGCAGCTGACTTATCGGCCAGGGCGGCCGCCTCACCGCACGGGCCGCCCAGTCACGCCGATTAGGCACAAAATGGGATGCCAACGAGGTTTTGGCCGACAATTCGGGCAACTTATCGCCGGAACGGCCGACTTATTGAACATTGCTCGTGACAAATAAAATCTGGAATCTAAACTGAACACAACTTTCGACTTGCAGAGTTTCACGAGTTGGATCCTATGCTTCCTCCGTGTTGGACCGCTTTCTTCCGGATCTACAAGGGAGAACACAAGAAAAATATTAGTTTCCAAAAAAACTTTCGAAAACCGTAATTTAATTGGTAAAACACTATGAAGTCGTGATGAAGAATCAAGGTCTTCAAAGGAATGTAGCCCGAGGTTCTAAAATCATCGGTTCAGTCGGAATATCAACCAAACAGCAGCTATAGTCCCACAACTACACAATCCAACGATGATAGAGGTGGTTTCCGGTGAGAAGTCGGAATACCGAAGCAAAGAGTTGCTATATCGTGAGAGAGAGTTGTTGTGGAAAGGATTTGACCAAATCCTTTCCATATTATGTGATCCCTAAATTATAGGGATCATGTTCCATATTGGTTGGGACTCTAGAAGACCTTTGTAGCTATATAAACCGTGTATCTGAAAGAAAACACAATACAAAAAATACAAAAATAGGAAGAGCTCTTTCCGTGGAGTAGGCTATTGCCGAATCACGTAAACACTCGTGTTCTTTACAATTCCGCACATAATTCCACTTATTATGGTATCAGAGCATGTTACTTCCTATTCTTCATCTTCATAGGGATATCCCTAATTCTGGAAATACTGTACATCATGGGAGATAAAGTCCAGTACTAGCGAATTCCAACTGCATCTTAGCCGAGCAGTTTACTCAGTTCTTGAAGCACCAAGCCAAGAACTTTTCGTCATCCGTCGATTCACACCAAATTGGAGATCTACACACTGAAGTCAATGGCTGGGGCCATAGAGTCCGGCTGTCAGCCACCTGTGCCACCCGTGAGTTCCAAGTGACAAGAGAACTCAGATTTCGTTCTGCCGGAGAGACCATCGAGTGGATCCTATGCCACGGATTACCGTTCACAAGTGACACGACCAACACCCGCGCCATTCCAGCAGAGACAATCTCCACCTCTGCAAACCACCTACCGCTGTCTTGTGCGATGCCCGCGTAGCCAATGTTGATACAAAGGACTCCATTAAATCTGAGCTGCCAGTCCAACTTACGACATGGCGAAACCAGTGGTGACAATCACTTTTACTAGTTTAACGACCCTCGACAGGAAGTGCCAGCGACGCTCAGGAAGGAGTCGACATCCTGTCATTCTAGGAATTCTTGTAGCCGTGATTTCTTTCCAAATTACAACAAGTGTTATTATGATGGCTTTGGGCCAAAATCAAGCATACCAGCCATAGTGGGCTCCAAAATCAATTACACCCGCCGTCCCACTTCACAAAATTGGCCAAAATTGATTAAATCAGGTTTGGTTGAAAATATTATTTTACAGGAGGAAAATAAATTTGATGCAGAATCAGTTGCAGTAGCTGGGCTGAATATACAGGCTGGATCTATCACTGTCGCCGTACAGTCCAATAACGAAAAAAATGCGCAATGGATCTTCGATTGTGGAGCCACCGATACAATCACATATGAATTATCGAATATTGTAACTGTGCAGGATTCGAAGAAAAGGGTGATACATACTGCTAATGGAGAATTTGCCACCGTAAAAGGGCCGAGTATTATTGATATCTCTTCTTCCATTCTCTTGTCCAATTGCTTATATGTGTCGTCCTTATCCTATAAACTGCTATCTATCAGTCATGTATCGAAGGAACTAACTGTGTTGTGATGATGTACCCGTCTTTCTGTATCTTACAGGATATCCGTTCGAAGAGGATACTTGGGCGTGGCATTGAAAGGAATGGTTTGTACTATGTTGACGAAGTAGATTCAACACCGGGAAGGACTCTGTTGACTCATGGATCCACCCAATCTCAAAGTTGGTTATGACACCGACGTCTTGGCCACCCATCTCACAAATACCTTCGTCAATTATTTCCTCAGGCATCTAGTACCCCTTATCTTGGGAGACTTGCATTTTAGCTAAAAGTCATAAACATTCCTTTCCAGTTTTGAATACTTGTGTGGCTGACAATTTTCTCACTGATACATTCTGATGTTTGGGGCCCTGCTCCTTTGATTGGAGGACAAGGATTTTGCTATTTCGTACTATTTATCGATGATTGCACTTGAATGATATGGATTTACTTTCTTTGCCATAAATCTGAAGTGTTTGAGAGATTTTCCACCTTTTATCATATGATTTTTACTCAATTCAAGACCAAAATCCAGATTCTCCGTTCCGCCAATGGGGGAGAGTTTGTGAATCAACGAATGTAGGATTTTTGCTCTCAGAATGGGATGATACATTAAACCACGTGTTCTTATTCCCTGCAACAAAATGGTGTCGCTGAAAGAAAAAATTGCTTCCTCATTGAGATTACTAGGGCACTTATGTTTGAATCACGAGTTCCACCGAATTTTTGGCCAGAAGTAGCATCTACTGCCACATATATAGCCAACCGGCTTCTTACTCAAATCTAGAAGTTCTGGACCCCCATCCAGGTCCTCTCTGAACTATCGAAAGTACCGCCCCCCTTGACTCTTACTCCAAGGATATTTGGTTGCTCGGTATATGTACACGTTCCCAAAGTGAACCGATCAAAACTCGACCGTTGTGCTGAAAAATATGTTTTTGTAGGGTATGAGACCTCTCAAAAGGGGTATCGCTGTTATACCCCCTGACTCGGCAACTCTTTATCACCATGGATTGTGACATCGTAGAGATCGAGTATTTCTATCATGCACCTACCCAATCCAGTCGTCAGGGGAGATACATACAGACGCACTGGATTGGTTGAGCCCTTCCATCAGCAAGATGCCCCAGCCTCCGGGTGTACCTCACATACCCTTCTCATCATCTACTTCGTCCCAATTCCCATCCACATCATCTCATGTGCCTCCCACACGAGAGCTACCTGAGCCACATGATTCAAGTAGACTGCCCACATTGGACTCTCCAACGACATAGTACAATTAGACCTAGTAGTGCAACCTCAAGGGTCACCTTCGACGGATGTTCAGGTAAGTACACTATCTCCTGATCCAGTACCATTGGATATTATGGCCTCTGATCATGCTTCTTTGGATATTGGCCCTCTGACCATGATGCAGGATCTCTGATGATTCCTATTCGAGTCCTACCTGATCGCTATACTCGAGGAGTCCCGAGGAAGCGTATTACTCCAGAACATGATCTCAAGACCAAAAGGTATCCCATCGCTGATATCGTCAGGGGGAGTATGTCTGCATCCGCCCAAGCATTCTCCATTGCAGTATACAGTGAGGATATTCCTCGAAATGAAAAGAAGCCTTAGAAGTTTCGGAATGGAAACATGCTATGGAAGTGGAAATGGACGCCCTAAAAAAGAATGAGACGTGGAGGAAATGTGACTTGCCTCCCAGAAAGAAATCTATTGGGTGCAGATGGACATACACTATTAAGCGCAAAGTTGATGGTTCGATCAAGAGATTCAAGGCCAGATTGGTAGCCAAAGATTATACTCAGACCTACGGTGTGGACTATTCAGAGACTCTCTCCAGTTGACAAACTCGACACAGTTCGAGTCCTATTCTCGTTGGCCGCAAATCTAGATTGGCATCTACACCAGTTTGATGTCAAGAATGCCTTTCTTCACGGTGACTTATCTAAGGAGGTATATATGTCTCCTCTGTCTAGTTTTCCCACTGAGTTTCGTCCCCATGAAGTGTGCAGACTACGCAAGGCGTTATATGGTCTGAAACAGTCACCCAAGGCATGGTTTGGGAGATTTACGGTGTTTATGAAGAAGTGTGGGTACATCCAGAGCAATTCTGATCATACCCTATTTCTGAAGCGACGAGACCAGGGCATTACCTGCCTCATTATCTAAGTGGATGACATGATTATTACAGGAAATGACGTTGATGAGATAGGAGCATTAAGGGTGAATTTATTTCGAGAATTCGAGATGAAGGACTTGGAGATGTTGAAGTATTTCTTGAGCATAGAGGTGTTTAGATCTAAGAAGGGTATTTACATATCTCAGAGGAAATATATTCTTAATCTTTTAGCAGAGACAGGATTATTAGACTGCAAACCAGTGGACACACCTACGATGCTTAACCATGGGCTGAAGATAATAGAAGGAGCTGAACTAGCTGATAAAGGGAGATACCAATACTTGGTCGGAGAATTGATCTATTTGGCACATACACGACCTGATATTGTATGCAGTAGGAGTGGTGAGCTAGTTTATGCATAGCCCTCAGAAGGATCATATGGAGGCAGCTTTCAGGATTTTGAGGTACCTGAAGGGATCACCAGACACTGGAGTTATGTACTCCAAAAACGGACATTTGGATATTGCAGCTTATACTGATGCTGATTGGGCAGGGAGCCCTATGGATAGACGGTCAACTTCAGGGTACTTTACCCTTGTTGGACGAAACTTGGTCACCTGGAGGAGTAAGAAGCAGAATGTAGTGGCGAGATCTAGCGCTGAGGCAGATTTCGAGGTATAGCCAGAGGAATGACAGAGGTTTTATGGCTTATAAAGTTGATGACTGAACTTGGCTTTCCACCCAAGTATGTGTGACAGCAAGACAGCTATCCACATATCGGAGAACCCAGTACGCATGATCGAACAAAGTATTTTGAGATCGATCGACATTTCATTAAGGAGAAGATTGATGGGAAGATTGTGACACTCCCATTTGTGAGATCAGAAGACCAGCTGACAGATATTTTGACGAAGGCGGTCAATGATCGGTCATTTCAAGAAGTATTATTCAAGTTCGGTGTCGGATATCCACCACCTAACTTGAGGAGGAGTGTTATGAAAAGGACTTGACCAAATCCTTTCCATATTATGTGATCCCTAAATTATAGGGATCACGTTCCATATTGGTTGGGACTCTAGAACACCTTTATATCTATATAAACCGTGTATCAAGATGAAAGAAAACACAATACAAAAAACACAAAAACAAGAAGAGCTTTTCCCGTGGAGTATGTTATTGCCAAACTACGTAAACACTCGTGTTCTTTACAATTCTACACATAATTCCGCTTATTAAGAGTCACTAAAATGGTGAGTTTGAGAGAGTTTCCAGCGAGAGAGTTCGAGAGAGAACACACAGAGAGATATCGAGAGAGAACAAACAGACAGATATTGAGAGAGAACGACCGAAAAGAGAGACAAAAGTGAGAGATCTGAGTTCAGAATTTCCTTATATATGAGAACCTAGAAACTTTGACCAGAAACCCTAGTCACACGGACCAGATAGGTAAGTGGGCTTTAGTTGCTTTTTGGGCTATGCACACAAATAGAATTTCGGCCTAAAAGTCACAAAATATGACTTTGGTCGATAATTTGAAATGTGCCCACACATTTGGTCTTTATGGCCCAAATAAGATAACCTCCAAATTTTCCTTGCACATTCGGATTTTGTATTTTATTTAGGGCCACAATTTAGTATGGATAAAAAATTTAAACCTTTTTGCCCAAAGTTGGACATGGCCCAAATAATCCGCAATCTCCACGTTTTGAGCTAATAGCCCAGCTCCTTATATCAATTCCTGCAATAAATGTTAGTGCAAACCAGAAAACATTTAGCACATATTCAAACCTCTAACTTCTATCAAAATTTATACTATTCATGCAATTACATGATCTGTAGAACAACAGTTTATGCAGAAAACAGAAGCCATTAAAATTTTTCACACTTAACAAGTTGTTTCCTACATTCAAACATACAGTATAGATACATGCTCAAACTAAGATTGAAAAATATGACTAGAAGATTATGTAACCACATTCAAGGAATCATAAGCTTCAACACTGCTTGTATAGATATAACAGAACACCATAGTAACCAAAAAACAACCAGACATGATGAATACACAGCAATCACAACACATCACAAATTATATGCATAAGTGAATGATACATCCCTTAGGGATCTGTTTGCATGTACTTGTTAATTGAAAACTAGCAGACTAATAGAATATTTATCAAACAGCATAGCAACAAACTATTAGGGACGTAATTCTCATTTAGAAAATTCTCCCATTTTATTTCAAATAGAATAGCAGTAAGTATAGTAATGAGACAATGTTACAACGATGCAACCTACAACATTATAATTGTAACAGAGAACTCTGCAAGGAAAGTAATTGCTCACGTATGACCATATGCTTGAAACAAACAGTTAAATTTATACTCATAAAGCATCTATTATATTGACCGGATTATGAACTGAACACTCTACACATGCCAATATGCACTAAACAAAACTGAAACTTCAAATGAGTTATAATTTTCGTCCCCATATATGCGGAATCCAGGTTAGTATCAATTTTCTCAAGCAAAATCAAATTTTCACCAATAATATCTCTAATAAAATGTAATTTATAACATCAATATGCTTAGTCCTTTCATGAAAAATAGGATTTCTACTAAGATGTATTGATGATTGGCTATTACAAAATACAGACCGATTTCATTTAAAATACCACACTTACTCAATAAACCATGTAGCCATATGGATTCCTTAAATCAATTAAGGCTATATATTCAGATTCAGTGGTTGATAATGCAACAATATATTTTTTTTAGGTAGGTAAGTTGGGAGAAGTATTCCCGCTCCTCCCCAGTATCCGAAAGCTTTTTACACTTCGGACAAATCTAGGGGGCCTCAGTCCAAAGGCTTTTATGGATTAGGCCTGGTCAAGCGCTTTTGCTGGGACTTGAACTCGAGACCTCTTATTCAGGAGTTCACCTAATTGCCACCAGACAAAGCTGTCTTGGTTAATGCAACAATATATTGTAATTGAAACTTCCAACTAATGCAATTACTCCTAATAAGAATTGATAGCAAGTACTGAATCTCTAAGAGTCATAATCATCAGTAAAATCAGAATCAACTAAACACAAGACCTAAATCATATGTTCTTTTCAAGTACCTCAATACCCATTTTAAAGCTACCCAATGTTCTAATAAGGAGTTGGACATGAATCTACCAAGGAAAAAAACTGCAAAAGATAAATGTACATCTTCAAAACCAAATTTTTCCAAAACCTTTTCAACATAATTCATTTGATACAACTTTCAAATCTCATTTTTCCTATCGCTTTCTAATTTGGTTTGGGCTCTCTGGCTAATTTCTGTTGAAGCTGCTGTGTGGGATTCCAATGAATTCATCATTCCAATTTTATACGATCCGAAAATCTGAACTTTAAATTGTCGCTCAAAACGAACTTGGAATAGTATACGTATAGTATAACCAAACCAAACCAAACATACCCAGTAAATCCCGCCCTTAGGCAGGGTCTGGGTATAGTATAATATAACCACCCTCACATATTATTAGACACCCTCACATATTATTAGACAGCTAGTTTCCAAAGAGGGTGCTGAATTGAAAGAAAGAAAAAAGCCAATACATGAACAGATAGTATGGATCATGCAAAAGAATACAATATATATGTAATGTAGATCAAGAAGATGAAGTAAAATCTAGTAAAAATTATAAACTGGTTATTGGATTTGCCGTTTCTTATCCATTTGAAAGAGGTTTGTTTTTGAAGCTCAACAAACGAACCGTTGCTGTGAGTCGTATATCCAAGCTCTTCTTCTATATCTCTTCAGCAACGAGTATATATATCTGTATCTCCCCATGAAGCACAAAATTTATAAAGAATCGGGATGTCTGTCTGCACAACTTGCTCACAGAACCGTGTATAATTTTGGTGGTATCATGAACTTTGTTTAGAGTACCAGAGCTTCTTCTGGCAAATCAGTAGCTTTTCTTGTTCAACACCGTATTCTGTGTCTTCCTTACGGCAACCCCATTTCATGCCTTTGGCTGTGGTAGCAATGGCGTCGATTAAGTAACCCGATTCGCGGATGATGGCATACCCGTTGGGACGAAGAATGCGATCCATCTCAATAAGGACATACTTCATTTCACACCTGCACAACCACATAATAGTTAGTGATGTTAAGAACTGGGATCAAAAGAAAAATGTTTTGTTGTTAGAAAACCGACCCGTCTCTCTCGAGTTCGGGATACGTGTGTACGCAGGTGCGCACACGGGACAACTTACATAGTAATATGTGGGTTATTCTCATTAAAATCTTGCGTGATAGACCCTTTAACTCATTCTCTAAGCCTAGGACAATATTTCAACAGAAGCCTTTACCTGTGACTTTCAGCAGTGAAAAGACCATCCACATGAAGTAGATCATATGTGCGAGGGTATGTCGAGAAAGCCTCACACCTGATAAGAAATGCAAGTCATCAGCATCTTCCACCAGGCAAACAAAGTTAACAAATGAAAACAAGAATCCAGCAAGCAAACGAAAATATTACCAGTCATGGTATGCGCCGATGAGACCCCTGTCGTAAACGACAGGAAGTGTGTTTTGTGAGTACGAAGAGACTACATTCAGAACCCACAGTGGGTAATCAATCAAGGCAGCAGCGAAACCCCCATAGAGAGTGTTCATATCCATGACATTTCTGATCTTGTCGGTTCCGATTGCAGGGAGCAGCTTCTTGTAGTGCTTCACCCGTGATTTCCATTTGCTGTCATCGTGCTTGAAGGCGCCGCTGCTACCCCCATGAACATCAGAGACACGCTCAGGAGCAGTGTGCAACCGCTCAGGCCACTTTGCAAGGGAGTTGAGGGCTAGTTTTTTGTATTTTTGGTCAGTAGCAACAACACATGGCCTAATGGGCGTGTACCAAGCCGAATCAGGCTCTGTCCCATCATCGCATTTGGGCGGGTAGTAATCAGGGGCCTCGAGCTTCTTATAGCACGCATTATCAGATAATTTCTGCCATACCGCAATATCATCTTTCTTGTCATACAATTTGAAGCACATTGAGGTTAGCAGTTCTTGCAGTTTTTCAAAATCTGATCTTTGAGCTTCAATGGTCGTGTTCCATCCCTTCCAGTGATTCTCGTAGTTTACAGGCGGCCCTGATAGTACCCAAAAACCTCCAGGCCGGAGTATGCGGTGCATCTCCAAGAGGTAAATTCCACCTGGAAGAAAAATGAACAAAATTTGAAGAGATGCTGTGAAAAAAGATGCTGATAACATGGAAGATTAAAAATGCGGTTACCGAATTCAGTCCATGGAATAAGGCATCTGGAGCAATGTGCCATGTCAAATGAGCTGGATGGAAAAGGCAATCTCTGTGTTGAGATGATGCCAAGAACTGCAGGAATTCCACGCTCTAAAGCAAACTGAACTTGTGCCTCGTGATTGTCTCGTGGGGCAAGAGAGACCGTGAGGATCCCTCGATCTAGTAAATCACCTCCCCAGCTAGCAACCTAAACCAAGAACAAGGTAAAAAGGTAATCACACAAGCAACCACAACATATACACTGTTTTATCGTATGATCTAACTCACCCCACATCCAGTATCAATTGCAGTGCGGATTGTTCCGTCCTTCATTTCCGGGATCAAATCTTGCATCAGATCGACATATTCACCAACGCCGTTAGGGAACATAGTGCCTCCACCAGGGAAGAGGAATTTTTCCCCCACTTTCTTCAGCCAATGCTGATTTGACTTTTGTTTGTTAATCCAGTCATATGGCACATTCCTGAGAGGTCCAGGTATTTAAGGATGTAAAATTGCTATATAGCCTCTATTCGAGAACGCGGTCGACTAGGCTGCTTAGGCGCCGCCTAGTCATTAGGATGTCCTCCTTCGCCTAGACCGCTTATATGCCCGCTTAAGCGGGCGCCTAGGTAGCCTAGGTGCTGAGCGACCCCTGGCCGCCGCGGGTCTGTTTAACGCTTTCTCGAATACTATAATAGCACAAGTAAACATGAATTCTCATGTAGGATCCTTTTAATACCTGTACCAGCATTCATCCTTGCTCTTTGGCCATCTAATAGGTACCTTATAGCCATCAGGAGGTGGGACTAAGCATTCCAATCTTTCTGCTGCTGGAGGGCAATGCCGCTCCATGAATGAAAGTCGATGAACACTGTACTTCCTCCACCTCTGTGACATTTAAACAACTTATGTTCTAATGAATACCTTAAAATAATATCACAAAAGACAACTTCAAATGTCTAAGCAAGTAATTAAGTTACTCTGGGATCGGTGCATGGTGTATAATCTTGGAGATCAGGACTGCACTGAGGAAACGTTATAGGTTTGATTTGAAGAAACCCTGCAACTGCATTCTCAGTTTTCTCAGGAGTTTCAGCAGTTCTATTGACATCTCCAGTTCCGTAAGTTTCCTTGTCCGAGAAAAATATCCCACCGAGATAGAATGAAAACCCACATAACACAACAATCATTATCGCCATGGGAACTTTCCCAGAACTCTTATCTGGATGATAAGTTGGCTTCTCATCTTTATGCTTCATGACACCTAAGATTTCTCTCAAAACTGCACATAGAAATGCACAACATCAAACTTAATTGCTTTGAAGAATGAAGAATGATATTCTTCCGAACAACGCCGCGCAAATATGAAGGCAATTAATAACCAGAAACACCAATTCAAATTACCTTACCAGTGAAAGAGACACGCTTAATGAGATCCAATATTACAACAGAATCGTATTCAAAAGGTCAAGGTTGATATAATCTAGAAACAAGCTAATTTTGGAGATCTATGTCAAGAAAAGCCATTGTTAAGTGGCTTTAAGAACTGTAAAAGAAAGCTGTAAATCTAATAACAATGTGGACACAACAATTACAGAGTTTTCGAACTTTTTCATTTCCACATGGTAAGGGACCAAACTTTATATGAAATCTCAGTAGCCTTTTACGAGGGTCCTTCCCCACACTATGTCCGCGTAGATTTGGGAGAATAAAAGGAACAGATCCATAGATCTCACCTAACTCGTAACCATGCAAAAGATGCTAAAATTGGATAATCGTGAAGAATCATGCGCATCAGACAGACAAAAACAATAAACATCTTGAAAATCCTTTGCCGGAAACTTTGATCTGTATACATACACTATATTAAATTGATATCGATGCAGATTCACAAATATCCAAGTAAATTCATCTCGAGAAATGTCAAAGTCTCCAAGAGGCGGGAATTATGAGAAAGTTTTAGTTCAAGCAACGCGTTCTGTGCTACGTGTGTGGAAGTGGAAATAGCAAGAACAAGGGCCGATCCCTCAATGGGTAAAAATGCAATCTTTGTAAGAAATTACATCACCAATGCCTACCTAAGATATGCTTCCGGACAACGAAGGCAGCCCAGAAAGCAATGAGGTGAATTTTCGAAAATAAAGGAATTTATAAGTGAAAGTTTCTCATTTCAATCATACATATGTCTCTGAACGAATGAATAGGGAAACATGTCATTTAAAGAAGACGATCGAGATCCGAGAAAGAAAGCACAGAACTGAATAGTAAACATACAAAACAGATTTCACGATTAGAATAGAAGCATATAAAGTACCTCTCCTGCAGAGAATGATTATCTACGACAAAATGCACACTCTGCCTTCACCAAGAAAGCATCAAAACGGAAAGAGCACAGGGGGTTACACCGTAAACAATCTAATGTGCATTCAAGAATCCACCCCACGACCCCAAAAAAATGTTTTCTTGACAGTATGAAAGACAAGAGGAAAGGATGAGGAGAAACTCTAGATGTTAGGACCTCTGTCACAGCTCATACATATAAACAAGTCGCCTATGCATTTACGCTAACATTTTCTTTTATTTATCTTACATGTACCCGAATTCTTTTTTCCTCTCCGCGTACGCCGCTAGCTGTTTCTTCACTGGGTCTTTTACTTTATAATGTCAACTGTCTTCCAGCAAAAAGAGGTGTGGTGCCTTCCTTCCTGCTTCCTTCTTCTCTCACATCCAATACTTCCCCATCTCCCTATATCTCTGTTGTTTCACCTGGGTGAATCTCGATTCCCATTTCCATGCCGTCAAACCAGGTAAAAGATGAAAGAACAAGAACAACGGTCAAAGTAAATGGTAACTGGAAAAAAAAAAAGTAAATGGTAACTGCAGTCAACAACGACATTTCCAAAAATTACAGAAATCAATATGATTTTTTTATAGAAGTTCATTGAGAATCATCGTTAAAATCGATTAGATTCGTGTTGTTCTTGTTAAATAATTTGAGTCATATGTGGAGCGTGAGTAGTAACTAGAGTGGGTTGGCAAAAAAATGCATGTTGCAATATTTAATGGACTTTAATTAAATTGACGTAAAATAATGAATGAGAATTAGGTATTGTCTTTGTTTGGCAGGAAATAGAGAGTATGTGCTGACTAACTTACTACACACTATGTTATTGCGAGATTGGACATGTCAGAGATCCCACGGAAAGATGTTAAACACTCATCCTCATACCGCATCAATTTCGTAGTGCTACATGAGCACTGCATAGAATGTGGTGAGTAATCAGCGCACACCCCTACTCCCCTGCTTGGCAAAGGGAATAGGTATTGCCCATCTATATCAAGAGTGAGTTGTATCCAATTCAGTATATCTCTACTCTAGTGATATCCAAAAGTTATTTTCACTATTAACCATGTTTTTTTATATGTAATGTCGTTATGTTGATTTGAACTCATGATCTCTGAGTGGAATTATTACTCACACAATTAATAGGTCAACCTCTCGTTAATCAAGTATCACCTCATGTACCAGTGATTAGAAACTTCTTAATTACTATTATGAATCTCAATCAAAGTTAGGAGTGGGACACATAATGACATTTCAATGGGGGATACTTTAACTTTTATTGGCTGATTTAAAGTATTTGTCGTGCAAACTGCCAAAGCACATGGAGTCATGCAAAGAAAATTTGATAAAAATAAAAAAATATTTTTAATGAAATTAATTTACATTCAAGCTCAATTATGATGCTATATGATCGCAAAACTCAGTCAACTCGGAATATGGATTAATTGGAAGTATACTTTTAAGGATTATTTGGGAGTATACTTTTAAAAATTATAAAGGAAGACTAATGATATGGTTTGTTCATAAATTCTCATATGCTCACTTTGTGTACAAATTTTTAAATTTGGCTATTGCCACCGTCTCTTTGTTGAACATAGCACAACCATGAAAAACTTGTATATAAGAGGTCAAAAACTTCACGTTCCAATCTGATTCTCACGATTAGTTTGCGGGAACTTTCTAAAGGGTACATCAAAATTATTATCAATGAAGTCACCGACATCAATTGTTTTATGATTTTAATATAATTTCCATTTCATTTTATCTTTATTCTTTGCTTCTCAATAATTAAGGTCATAAATTTATTCTTGTTCTGTTCTTTTCCTTTATTCTATTCATTTCTTGAAGTTGAAAGGGAAAGGCGTTTGGGACTTTTACTTCACTCAATATGAAAATTAAATTTCATTTGTCTTTGGTCCCTTTGGAAAATTGGAACATTGTCCACTTGAATTAAGATCTTGAATGGTGATCACATGGTGGTTTTGTATACTGTCTCCACCGTCACGATGGTGCAATAAAATCGCTCGTAACGGGAGCCGGTGAGACACATGCGCCGATCATTAAACGAGTTTCCTTGTAGGTTAACTCCGTACTTTCTTATTGCCCTTCTATTACATTTTTCTATTGCTATTGTTGCTAATGATATGATAGTGGCTTATCGATATTTTGTTGGTTCCTGTTTGGATTGTGACAAGCATGTGATCGTCCATGTGCACACAACGAGACTTTTGTTGGTAACTCAACCATTAGGTGCGCGCGCCGAGTCATGAGGGCTCAGACGCCTACAGATGGTAACCGACAGGGAAGGGAATTAATGGAGTAGTGATATAAACACCGTTTTCCCCGGGGAACGGCTCTTCGAGGCAGATAAATTCTCTTCAACTACGATCTGTGTTATACCCGCTCCGGACTGCTTGTTTTCTACCGCCTTGAAGCTGTACTATATTTAGGCTTTTGGTTTTAATTGTACATTGCTTTGACTATCTCCCTTGTAGTAAAAAAAATGGAGTAGTGATATAAACACTGTTCGAGAGTTTGGCCGTTTCGATTGCTTAAACTCTGCTTAGAAGGCCAAAAATGTCATACCGTCCTGAATTTACCCTGGATGGTCTGGCTGGACGCCCAGGGGCGGAAGGCTGTCGCTCTGGGGTTCTGGGTGGCCGCACTGGCCACCTTGGCAGCCACTTAGGGCACATAGGAGACCGTCATCTTGAACTCTTATACTAGCGCGAAATATTTTGAAATGAATTGTGTTAATTTTTTATATAAACTTATAACATTATATCTTGATGTATCGTAATCTATTTTGGATAATTGTTTTTGATTTGTGATAGAACAATAATTAATACCCAGCTTGTCCCTGCAGTGACAACACCAGATTCGCAAAAAAATGACTCTAATTATATCAACGTTAAATTTGCATCATCGATGATAAGTTTATAATACACGAACACGGGGTAAACAACCACATATCTGCATGTTTTTGATATCATATAACTCCACTTAATAGTATTTGATAAATAATTTGTGTATACATTCGCACTGGTATTTTTTTTATTTTTAATCATTTAAATTTATTTATTTAATTAATATATGCTAATAAAATAAAATGAATTTATCGGCGGCTGTGCGCCGCCTAGGCGGCCGCTTTGACCGCCCAGAGCGCCTAGGAGACCCCTAGACCGCCCAGCATACAGGGGACGCCTAGCGCTTTCTCGAACTTTGGATATAACACACTTTTAGGGGGTATTTGCAAGTTCTTGTGCTTATGTAGAAGTAGCTTTTCAGAATGTCTTCTGGAAAAGGAACTTCCATTAAAAAACTGAAAAGTATTTGCAAAATATACTTGTCTACAATAAAAGTCAAAATAGAGCGTTTACATATTATTAATTTGAAAGTTACTTTTGTAATATAAATTTAACAAATGACAATAGTTTGGGAATATTGAATTGTTTAAGAGGGTAAAGATGCTTTAAATTTAATATTTTAAGTTTTTACAAAAATGTCACCGCGAAAAGCAATCCAAAAGCAACCAAAGAGATGCTTCTGACTTTTAAATTTTTTTTATTTCTCCACTGCAAAAGCCAAAAGTCAAACAACAAAAACAAAATTTGCAAACACTCCAAACTGACTTTTCAATCGCAAAAAGGCAAAAGGTGATTTTCTGTAGAATTTGCAAACACCCACTTAATATCACACTTTAAACACACTTCTACAACGTGGCTGGAGGCAGGGGCACATCCAGGAATCTCGTACTGGGGGTGCTCAACCAATCTTTATGACAATGCCACCATCTCCAACACTTTGTAATAGCAATAAAGAAGTTATGTATACCCCAGATGAGCTACTCTCTATCAGGGGACGAAACGAATCTAATATGAGATTCGAAAATTTTTTAAAATGCTAATTATACCTCATTAATAAATTCATTATGTGTTAAAAATTGTTGTCTCATTATGAGATTTTGTAATTATGTTAAATATCAGGATACAAATATTACTCTCCGAAATTTTTTATGCATTCAGTATGTATACAATTTAAAGTATAATTAAAAAGAAATGGTTGTATAAATATTACTAGTTATGATTCCTAAAATATTAGTGAATATTTTTTAGTAATTATAAGTAGGCAAAAAATTAGCCATATAAAACTCAATACAAAAAATATAATGTCGGATCTTACTAAAAAAAGAAATACAAATAAAATATATAAATTAACATATGATTAAAAAAATATTATAGCTGTATTTAGTGAACTACTTGAGTTTAATAAGTCAAACAATCCCTTTGGTCGAAAAGAGTATTGAACGGAAATGGAGGACCAAATGCTTCTTCTTCTTCCCCAAACATCTCCTTCAAATTTTTTGTCAAGATATAAACTTTCAATGCTTTTTGGATCTATAACCTGAAACTCGCCGGACGTAGTTCAATCTTCTTGCAATAGAAGTATAAAATAAAAAGTTTCAGTACCCTCTTCCCCAAAAGTCCGCAGACCGCAGGCGCAAGACAGGATTATCTCTGGTAAACTCTCTTCTTCAAGTCGCAGGCGATGAGGCGAGGGCAGGGCTTCTTCAAATGGGCCTTTAATTTTTTTTCAAGCCTTACTACTGCTTTTTTTTTCTTTGGGCGGGGTGCTCGGGCCCTCTAGGCCCTGGGCTGGATCCGCCCATGGCAGGAGGGTATTGATGACTGCTAGGGTTTTATTTTTAACATTTAATCAAACTCGGTGATATATCTAATAATATGACGATACGTGGCCGAAATGTATATAAAGTGTCTAATCTAAATTATGCTTGTGAGGCCCGAAAAAATCTTGGCTCAGATCCTAAATTGTAGAAACAGGAGCGTTAGTACAGCGAGAGAACTAAAAACAACAGTATAAACAAGATCGAAATGTAGTATATGAAAACTCAAGATCCTGAACGCCGTGTGTAGCAAGAGCATAGATCCGTTGATTTCACGAAGAAATCTGCAAGTATAAGCCGTCAGTCTCGACGAACTCAGATTCAACCGTCGGTCAATGCGAGAAAAACCACAATGTAATCGGATCAAACGAACGAGAGAAGGACGAGGAGTCCAAATCTGTACTCAGATGTGAGAAAGGA
>JAOYMZ010000014.1:543241-558217 GCA_025802335.1 Pinguicula primuliflora
ACTCGACCTTGGATTGTCTTGTGCTTTGGGGACATCTGAAATAGGTATGAGCAGGCCCCAGGATGAGATAGAGGCATCAGCGGATGAGTTACGTGATACTGATTGGAGTGATCTTAGTGAATCTGAGCTTGAAGAGCTCGTTCTAAGCAATTTGGACACAATTTTCAGGAGTGCAATAAAGAAAATTGCTGCTGGTGGTTACAGTGAAGAAGTTGCTACCAAGGCTATTTTGCTGTCTGGACTTTGGTATGGCTGTAAAGATACCGTGTCAAATTTAGTGGAGAATACGTTGGCATTTCTTAGCAGTGGACAAGAAATTGACCCTTCCAAGGAGCACTACTTTGAGGATTTGCAGCAGATGGAGAAGTATATATTGGCAGAGCTGGTTTGCCTTCTGAAAGAGGTTAGACCTTTCTTCAGCACGGGGGACGCGATGTGGTGCTTGCTGGTGTGTGATATGAATGTTTCCCATGCTTGTACAATGGATGGCGATCCTTTGAGTAGTTTTCTCAATGATGCAGCTTCAAATGTGAATTCGCCACTTTCTTCTCAACCTCAGTTAAAAACAGAGCTCAAGAGTTCTGATTTTAATACCGCAGTTCCTCATAAGACAATTGCTAATGCTCGGAGTTGCCAATCTGAAACTCCGAGCGTGGCTTCAGTTCAACATGGACATGGCTTGCCATCTGAAGCACTTAAAACAGCAAATGCTCCCAACTTGAAAGTGAAGACTCCTTCTGTCATAAATGGTCAAGTTCCGGATAGAGGCTGTCAAAGTTTTTCACCAAATATTAATGACAAGCCCTTCAACGTAGGAGGAATATCCCACACTACAGGTACTGATGAGAAGTTTGTGGGAAGTAGAAAAGTTTCTGGGATAGCGAAACGGGATTATATATTGCGCCAGAAGTCATTGCACTTTGAGAAACACTACCGTGCGTATGGTTCTAGAAGCATATCCAGGACTGGTAAACTCAGCAATTTTGGTGGCCTGGTCTTGGATAAGAAACTTAAAGGGGTTGCAGATTCGACAGGCTTATATGCCAAGAATGCAGCTTTTAGAATTAACAAGGGCATGGGATTTGATTTGCCTGTTGACAATTGCAATCATAATCTCTTAGGAATCACTGGATTTACTACGGCACCGACTTTTGGTCTTGAGAGTGTCGATCCCAGTTCTTCATTACCTAAATCAAGTATCTCATCTAATTTGCCTTTGGTGCCAGTCAGTACTTCTCCATCATTACCTGTTGCCGACACGGAGCTTTCTCTGTCATTCCCTGCCAAAAGCATTGCCAACCCATTGCCCATAAGCTATAATATCGAGGCTTCCAATTTCGGGTTTAGTAGCTCTTTAGATGATAAGTCTCTTAGGCAGTGTTTCTCACCTGATAGGAAGGATGAGATGATTGTGAAACTGTTACCTAGAGTCAGAGAATTGCAAAATCAGCTCCAAGACTGGACGGAGTGGGCAAACCAGAAGGTCATGCAGGCTGCACGACGATTGAGTCAGGAGAAAGCTGAACTTAAAACCCTTAGGCAAGAGAAAGAAGAAATAGAGAGACTGAAAAAAGAAAAACAGACATTGGAAGAGAACACTATGAAGAAGCTAACCGAGATGAAAAATGCTCTGGGCAAGGCCAGTGGGCAGGTAGAACGAGCTAATGCTGCTGTGCACAGACTTGAAGTTGAGCATACTGCATTGCTGAGGGGAATGGAAGCAGCAAAACTGTATGCTGCAGAATCGGCAGTAAGTTGCCAGGAGGTGTCGGACAGGGAGAAGAAGACCATGATGAAGTTTCAGTTGTGGGAGAAGCAGAAGGCTATTTTCCAAGAAGAGCTTTCAGCTGAGAATATGAAGTTGATACAGATGCAACAGAAACTACTGCAGGCTAAAGATTTACTAGCTCAAGCTGAGGTATGTTTAGATTGTATTAACATTGTAACATTGTGACGTCATGAGTTGTTGAAACTTGAAATATGTACATTTTTTTTGAAAGGCTTACACATTAACATTGTCACATTGTGTCCGTTGCAGGCTAAACTTTCTCAAGAACAGAAGATGAAAGATGACTTGCGTTCACAGATCAGTACGCTCAGAAAAGAACGGGAGCAAATTGAATCCTCTAGTCAATCCAAAGAGGATACAATCAAATCAACAGCTGAAAGCAACTTTCAGAAATACAAACAAGACATTGAGAGGCTTGAAAAAGAAATTTCACAGCTGCGATTGAAGACTGACTCGTCGAAAATAGCTGCCCTCCTGAGAGGTATAGATGGGGGTTATGCCACTAAAGTCACGAACGCGAAAGATATGTTACTACTACCCTTCGAAGATCCTTGCATTTCAAGAACAGCCACCACAACAGATTCCCAAGACTTCACCTGGGGAGGAGTAAAACGAGAACGGGAATGCGTGATGTGCCTGTCCGAGGAGATGTCGGTGGTTTTCCTTCCATGTGCTCATCAAGTGGTCTGCACCATGTGCAATGAGCTCCACGAGAAACAGGGAATGAAGGACTGCCCCTCTTGCAGGAGCCACATCCAGAGACGTGTTTCAGTACGTTACGCTCACTCTTGAGCCTTTTTTTTTCGTTTTGTGACAAAACGAGTTTGGTCAATAACGTTGCGTGCAGTGCAGTGAGTGGCCATAAAGTACTCCATCCGGATGCTCTGTCTTATGAGAGTTTCAGACTGTTATATTATAGCTTGCATTTGTCGGGCAACCAAAAAGAAACATAAGAGAAAGATTGACAAAAGATTGCTCTGGGTCTTGGTTTGTACATGCATGTTCCCTGTTGCACATCGAATAAAGGCTGGTTTTGTTCTTGTGTTTATAAGTAGATGAGTGAGTTTGCAGTACAGTGATTAAGACATCGGAAACTGAAATTCATATTACATAAGAGGGGCTGAACCCGTGACCGAGTTGACACTGATTAAGACATCACAAACTGAGATTCATATTATATAGCATAGCATAGTCAGAGAGAATTTGGCTTAGTGTTATGAAAGTGATAATTGCAATTAAAGGTTTCAAATCATATATAAGATAAGACATAAGAGAGAAAACTACATCACTGTTACAAATCTGAATATAAGAAACTTCATGCAGAACTCCAAGAACAGAGCTTCTAACCAACCGCTGCAACAACCTGATTGCTGTGGCTTCTCTTGTTGAAATAGAACCAACATGAGAAACAACAAAAACAGTTGCCAACCAAGGCCATGGTGGGGGAGGAAAATAAAGAAATAAATAAATATGGGAAAAGGGTAACCACAGAAACAATCCTCACCAGTAGATTGGATCTTGAAAAATAGACCTTATTTTTTGTAAGCTTGTAAGAAATTCAAATACCAATTGTCTTCTCCCATTGGCTACGTTGTCTTCATGCATGTATAACACATTATGTATCTATTACAAAAAAAAAATTAAGAAGGAATTTAAGTTATTTGTGGCACTAGTTAGGATAAGAAATGAGGAAAAGCTCCCTCCTGTGTCCAAAAATAAGCCAAGTGTCAATGACAAAAGAAGGAACAAAATCAGAAATTTATTCAAATTGTGATTCAATACAATTCATTTTTTTTTCATTTGTCGGAATAAGTAGGTTGAATATTCCCAAGTCAAGCTTTGAACTCTGAGGATCACCCATTTTGAACCTACATAAAAAGCAGCAAGATCAATCTGAATCCACCCTTTTTCGTGGGGATTCAGATTTTCAGAAGGATCTCTGATTTCCAGACACTTCAATTTTCTTCCCGGCTCCTTCATTTCATTAAAATAAGGTGACAGATCAATATGCTCTCATGTGTCTGAATGTCTTCTTTTCGTGAAAGCTGAGATCCTTTTTTTTTTAAAACTGAAACTATTGCAGAAAGCTTCAGCTGTTGAGATGTCTTCTTTAGTGAAAGACATTTTGGCGAGGCCAGCAGCAGGTGATGTGTATACCAGAAGAATTAACAAGGAGAAATGGGCAGCGGATCATCATAGCATTGATCTGGTGAGCCACAGGGTCCAACTCTCGAGCACCAGGGCGAACCGGGTTCGAGCCGGTGGGCGAGGTGAATGCAGGGTAATCAAGATGGAGCCCAGATTGGGACGGAGGAGGCTCTTGCCGCAAGCAGTGCTAGCTCCGGTATCGGACCCGACCCCGACAACTACAAAGGTAACTGAAAACTAGAAAAAAAGACATCATTAAAAAAATTACAGTGATATTTTATACGGTAATAATAGCTTTACCTGTATTTTCCCATACTGGGCAAAAAATTTGGGTGCTAGCTTCGTCGGGGAAAAAAATATGATTTTTCTTTTGGAATATTCAATTTGAAATATTTTGGAACTGATTCTAAAATTTATTTTTTTAATGATCCAGTAATGCCGTTTAGAGTTGGGTTTAATTTGTTAAATATTTAAAGCTATATTTATTGGGATTTATTTTATTTGCAATAGAACTGTCAAAACCAAATTCTACAACTTATTTTCAA
The DNA here is from genome assembly GCA_025802335.1 of Pinguicula primuliflora. NCBI lineage: Eukaryota > Viridiplantae > Streptophyta > Magnoliopsida > Lamiales > Lentibulariaceae > Pinguicula > Pinguicula primuliflora. Next base: position 547,724 of record JAOYMZ010000014.1, read on the forward strand.
AAGAATTTCAACAATGGAATTCCAAAAACATAATCAATTTTTTTTTTAAAATACTCCGTGTACCGAAATGAATTCGTTACACGGAGCAAAACGACATCATTTCATAAAAATGAAACAGTGCCAACTATGTTAAACACAGTGGGCCCCGGCATTTCATTTAATGAAACGGTGGCATTTTACAGAGTTGTTCTATACACCAAGAAAAAGCACACCAAAAATCCAAGAAAAACACGTGGCGGGATGTAATTCGCAACTGTTGTGACCCACACTTAGAGGGCAGCCTATAACGTTTTCTTGGATTTTTGGTGTAAACTTTTTCTTGTGGTGTATCAATTTTCCATTTTGCAGCTATGCGTACTGAATTCGTTTCAGTACGCGTAGCAGATCCGTTTTTTTCATCAAACCGAAGTGTACAAAAAATTTCCCATACCGGGTTCTGTATGGAAAAAATCGAGAAGTTCTATACCACGAGAAAAAATGATACCAAAAGCACAAGAAATGTGATGTTCCAACACTTCATTGGCCAAGTGATTGGCCCATAACTTTTGACCAACCACTCACATCATTACACATCACATTTCTTGTAATTTTGATGTTAATTTTTCTTGTGTTATAGAATTTCTCGAAAAAAATCCGGATAAAGATAGCATTCTCCTATTTTATAATATTTTTTAAAGCGATCTATATTAGATTTTAACTTTTTTTTTGGAATAATATTTGACCTTGGTTTGAGAATTGACAATAAAATATTATTTAAAAATTTACATTTTTCATCAGATAGGTAAATATTAGAATTTGTTTGGCTCTTCTCACATGGATCTTAGAGTGTGTGTTTTTGGGGTAAGGTATGAGAAGTATAACGATTGATTAATTCAATGTTCTATTCCAATAGCATGCAAATTATATTAGATTAGAAGAATTGATACCTACCAAAAAAAAAAGATTACAAGAATTGAAGTCATTAATTTTGACTGCGTTGCTCTCATAACTATTAGTGTCATTCTCTTAAACCTCATACGAGAAAAGTATATTCAACCGCTCAAAGTACATTTATCGAAAACTATTAATCATCAAAGAGAGGGTGCCACATGAATTGTTCGACAAAATGCTAGACGATCGCTGGATGGCCAGGACCTGCCTATCTCCTGGATGGCTTATGTGTCCATTTAAGTAATCCTAATCGGATGCTTAGACAGTATTCGAACAAAGCGAGGGACAATCTTTGAGCGTCTAGATATTAAGCTGTGCCACCTTCTCGAATAAAAACTACATGTGAGCTGTAGTTTCATGGAATTTTATGCATGAGAATTGACAAACATACACCTTGTGGTTTATTAAATTTACACTTTGGGACTGTCAAAAGATTTCTAGATTTCCGGCGATGCAATATCTTTATCCCAATCCCATGTTCTGAAACCGGTGCGGTGACAGAGCGAAAGACCAGGGCTAAATTGGTTCATTGAATCAGCCGATTTTCTTGAACAACGAGAATATAGATAGAGTAGAGCTCTTGAAGGTCGATGTGGCACCCTGAAACCTGGACACATTTCTTTCTATTCCTATTATAAAATAAAGCCACTCCTCTCAGAAAAACAAATGCACACCCATACTGTAACATATCCCGTTGTATTATTGCCTGAATGTCTCTCAAAAATTTGTAGTGGGTTATTCAGAATACGCCATGAAGGTAGGGAAAATTCTGTTGTTGTATTGTCTTTCCATGGAAGTTCTTCAGACTTTTTCCTTCGTTGGTATTTGATTGCTCTATGCCCTGACCGTACACTGATTTGGCCTGCAATTTTTCGTTTATGATGTTTTTGCAAAGAGGGTTTTCACTTTCGGCAAGGGAAGGAGCGAGGGTAACAAGGGTATGAAATCCCTGGTAAGAATGAATACAATACAGCTCTTGTGTTTGTCTTCAATGAGAAAGATTATAGCTAGACGACTAATGAGTACTTTTTTGTGGGGGGTGTTCAACAGTTGGGAGGGAAGGGTGCAAATCTAGCTGAAATGGCTAGCATCGGCTTATCTGTACCGCCTGGGCTCACCATCTCCACAGAGGCATGCCGCGAGTATCAGGAAATCGGCAAGAAGCTTCCAAATGGATTATGGGAAGAGATAATGGATGCTTTGAAGATCGTGGAGCAAGATATGGGAGCCACACTCGGTGATCCATCCAAGCCTCTCCTACTATCTGTTCGATCCGGTGCTGCTGTATGAACTGAGTACCCTGAGTTTTCTCTGTCACTTAGGCTCTTCTGTTCTTTCTTGTGAATTGCCATTCAAAATATGTTCCAACTACAGATTTCCATGCCTGGAATGATGGACACAGTTCTCAACCTTGGGCTTAACGATGAAGTGGTGAGCGGCTTGGCTGCAAAAAGTGGTGAGCGGTTTGCGTATGACTCGTACAGGCGTTTCTTGGACATGTTTGGAGATGTGGTAATTTATCAATTGCTTGGCATCTTCTGTTCTTCTTAGCCCTTATAAGTTCACACAATAAATTAAGAATCTGGTGTTGGGAAACGATTGAATTGAAGGTCATGGGTATTTCACATTCTCTGTTCGAAGAGAAACTGGAACACATGAAGATTGTAAAAGGCGTAAAGGAAGATACTGATCTAACAGCCACTGATCTGAGAGAGCTGGTGGAGGAATACAAGAGCGTCTATGTGGAAGCTAAGGGAGAAAAATTCCCATCAGGTGCTTGCTTGTTCATTTGCGTTCCAGGTTTTTTTTTTTTACTATGTAAACAAAACTCTTTTATCAAGTAACGTTGCATTCATTTATAGATCCGAGAAAGCAGCTCGAACTGTCTGTGAAGGCAGTTTTTGATTCATGGGACAGCCCCAGGGCCGTAAAGTACAGAAGCATCAACCAGATAACTGGTTTGAAGGGAACTGCTGTCAACATTCAGACAATGGTGTTTGGAAACATGGGAAACACTTCGGGAACTGGTGTTCTGTTTACTCGAAATCCGAGTACCGGGGAAAGAAAGCTCTACGGGGAGTACCTTATTAATGCACAGGTTCAATTATTGGCACATCATTGTTTATGTTTCGTGCTGCTTGATGTTTGGTTTGGTGTAAGAATGAGCTGATTGGATTCTTGATTCAGGGTGAGGATGTGGTTGCCGGAATTCGGACACCACTGGACTTGGAGGCCATGAAGAGTGCTATGCCCGATGCTTACAAGGAGCTGGTGGAAAATTGTGAAATACTAGAAAGACATTACAAAGACATGATGGTAATCCATTTCGCTATACTGTTTAGTGCCCATAAGCTATTATAATGTCCTTGTTCTTGCCTTGTGTTCTCATGATTAGAAGGAACTGGTAGTGATACAATTTTTTTTTTCAAAATCAGGATATTGAGTTCACAGTGCAAGAAAACCGGCTATGGATGCTGCAGTGTAGAACAGGGAAAAGAACTGGAAAAGGTGCCGTGAAGATTGCCGTTGACATGGTAAACGAAGATCTAGTTGATACTCGCACGGCTGTGAAGATGGTGGAGCCTCAGCATCTGGACCAGCTTCTTCATCCACAGGTGATTAATGAAGATACAAGTTTCCCTGAATATTTTTCCAATCGAATCCTGATTCGAATTCTTAATTCATTGCATAACTTCATGTAGTTTGAGGATCCATCAGTCTACAAAGAATCTGTCATAGCCAAGGGGCTTCCAGCTTCCCCTGGAGCAGCCGTTGGACAGGTTGTGTTCAGTGCGGAAGATGCGGAAGCATGGCATGCACAAGGAAAGAGTGTCATCCTGGTACCATCCATGATCGTGTGATCGAAAAATTCCCCTGATTTTGGTTCTATTCTGAAACTGAAAGAATGCTGATTTTCCGTCCGTAGGTAAGAACTGAGACGAGTCCGGAGGATGTTGGTGGCATGCACGCGGCGGCCGGAATCTTGACTGCCAGAGGCGGAATGACATCTCATGCAGCTGTTGTGGCCCGTGGATGGGGAAAATGCTGCATTTCTGGCTGCTCCGAGGTTCGTGTCAACGATGCCGAAAAGTTTGTATTGATCGGAGATAGAACAGTGAGAGAAGGAGAATGGATCTCTCTCAATGGCTCCACCGGTGAAGTGATCTTAGGGAAACAGGCTCTCTCCCCTTCACATCTCAGTGGAGATTTGGAAACTTTCATGGCATGGGCAGATGAGATCAGGAGAATTAAGGTAGTTCAACGACTCATTAACTTGAACGTAGAAGTTCGACGATGGTGATAAACTCATGCTGGAGTTTGTTACAGGTTATGGCCAATGCCGACACGCCGGAAGATGCACAGAGAGCTCGGAGCAATGGGGCTGAAGGGATTGGCTTGTGCAGGACTGAACATATGGCAAGTTTTCTCTCCTTCTCAGGCCGTTTTCCCACAGGCTAAGTTTCATTCAAGTAACTTCATTACCGGCTTCATCCTTTTCAGTTCTTTGCTTCTGATGAGAGGATCAAGGCAGTGAGGAAAATGATAATGGCAGTCACACACGAACAGCGTAAGGCTGCTCTCGACTTGTTACTCCCTTACCAACGAGCTGATTTCGAAGGAATCTTCCGCGCCATGGATGGTATGTTGTTACTTCCTCCGCAACTTATCAAAAAAATGCAAATACATTTTAAGCTTTCAGGGGCATCATCCTTTCATTGTTGATTTCTTCGTTTCCTCAGGCCTGCCAGTGACAATCAGGCTCCTTGATCCTCCACTCCATGAATTCCTGCCCGAAGGTGACATCGAGCAGATCGTTAGAGAAGTTACAGAAGACACTGGCATGAGTGAAGACGAAGTATACACAAGAATTGAGAAACTGTCCGAAGTGAATCCCATGCTTGGTTTCCGCGGATGCAGGCTCGGGATATCGTACCCCGAGCTGACGGAAATGCAGGTCCGTGCAATATTCCAGGCTGCGATTTCTTTGAGCAACCAGGGTGTGAAGGTTCTGCCAGAGATCATGGTCCCTCTCACGGGGACACCCCAGGCATGTTTTTTCATCCCCGTACTCTCCGTTGTGATGTATCAATCCAATTGAAAAGTATTTCCTTCTTTATGTTATCCTATGGCAGGAAATGAGCCATCAGGTGAAGCTTATTCGTAGTGTTGGTGAGAAAGTGTTCTCTGAGACAGGTTCCACCATTGGCTACAAAGTGGGTACCATGATAGAAGTGCCGCGAGCTGCATTGGTTGCAGACGAGGTATGTATGTATGCCTAAAACTAGTGCTCTAAAAGGTGGCGTTGCCGCTTAGCCCACCCAGCCCCATGGCCTCTGCCCAGGGGTCGTAACATAACACTGCCTAAAACTCTAATCATCAACATTGTTCCTGTAGATTGCCAAAGAAGCCGAATTTTTCTCATTCGGGACGAACGATCTCACGCAAATGACGTTTGGGTACAGCAGAGATGATGTGGGCAAGTTCCTTCCGATCTATTTAGCTCAAGGCATTCTCCAACACGATCCATTTGAGGTTCTTGATCAGAAGGGTGTGGGTGAACTCATCAAGATGGCAACTGAACGAGGACGTGCTGCGAGGCCAAATCTTAAGGTGAGTTGATCACAGGGAAAAACAACTCTTGCAATTAATTGCAAACTCCATAGTTTGGAAGTAATGAAGCAAAACTGCAGGTTGGGATCTGTGGGGAGCACGGTGGGGAGCCTTCTTCTGTGGCCTTTTTTGCCGAAGCTGGACTCGACTACGTCTCGTGTTCTCCTTTCAGGTACTGGAGACTGATACACATTTTGTGGCTGTTTTTAAGACCGAGACCTGACTTGGCTAATTTGTTGTGTTCCCCCAGGGTACCGATTGCAAGACTGGCTGCTGCACAAGTTGCAGCATGAAGCAAGCACACTGAAGCGAAAAACATAGCATCTCGTTTTCCATTTTTCATGCTCTGTTTTGGGTTTTCATAAGATCCTCACTATTTCAACAACGAGGATGCAATAAATTTCTTGTAAATGAACTTCTGCGGTACCTTCTCTACACAACAAAATATCCACTAGTGTATCTATTTGAGGTTTGCCTGATTAATACCTAATAGGGAAGTTTATCCATGTGGCCTCTAAAATTGCATAACACATTACGAGTGAAGGCGCCGTCTGCCCTGTACTTTGCAGTAGGGATCTAAATCAACGCCATTGCAAAGGGTATAATACCTATTTTCCAAACCGTAGCGCTTACTTTTCTTGCGGTATAAACATATGTTGCTGTAGCATGGAGTAGATACTAGATAGTCCGACTCTACCGGTGAAAGAAATTTTTACCCCTGTGCAAGCAAAGAAAAGAAGAATGCACACTCCCTACGCAGGCATTATCCAGTTCAGGTACAAAGGGACTTTCTCAGCCTGATCCACCGGAGCGGATACAGACACCCCCGGTGCGTTTTTCATCAATCAACGTGAAAACAAGCAATCGCAAACCGTTCAAACAAATGTATTTTACAAAAGAACTAGACCATTTATTAAAACACAATTATCCCATAACATGTTTATAAAAAAATAAAAAATAAAAAAATAAAAAAAAACGTGTTTATCAAAAGCTGATTCAACAAACTTGAATAAATATAGTTTACTCACCTAGAGCTGGATGGATCACTGAGGGCTTGAGGATTCTTCAGCTTCGAAACTTCAAGCATATTATGGGCTTTGTTGTGTTCTGGGATGGAAGAAAACCTGCCATGGAGGAGTGTGGAATTTGCTGATTGGTAGTAAGAAGAAACTTTGAAAAAAATATTCAAGTGTGTGGATTATTATGTTCTCACCAATTAAATCATCTTAGATTTGACATAGTCCTCCGGTAAGTAGATTTCGCCCCCAACCTCACCATGTTGTTCCCCACTGACGGTTTTCTTTGCAGCCAAAAATTCTGCACTCATGGCCTCCATGCCATGAAGGACTGCTTCCTCCAGGTTCCCATAGCCATGCTCCTCAGCATACTTCCTAACATCCTCGGTTATCTTCATCGAACAAAATTTAGGTCCACACATGGAGCAGAAGTGTGCAACTTTAGCACCATCTGAGGGAAGAGTTTCATCATGATATGACATGGCTGTCATGGGGTCCAATGACAAAGCAAACTGATCCATCCACCGGAACTCAAACCTTGCCTTGCTAAGTGCATCATCCCAGTCCTGGGCTAGCGGATGACATTTTGCTAAATCGGCAGCATGCGCGGCTATCTTGTAAGCTATAACTCCTGCTTTGACATCATCGCGGTTAGGCAAACCGAGATGTTCTTTGGGGGTCACATAGCAGAGAAGGGCTGTCCCAAGGGCACCAATGTTGGCAGCACCAATGGCGGAGGTAATGTGATCGTATCCGGGAGCAATATCAGTTGTCAAAGGCCCCAAGGTGTAGAAAGGTGCTTCATTACACCATTCAAGCTGTTTTTGCATATTCTCAGGAATCTTGTGCATTGGAATATGTCCCGGCCCTTCATTCATTACCTGCATGTTGCAATATAACTTAGGCCAATAAAAAAGAAACTAATAATCAATAGCGGTGTCTTCAATGGTTCACACATCTGACCAGGGAAGCGATATATATTTTTCACTTGTATGGCAAATCATTCACAGTTTGAGAAATCATTAATAGATGAGGAAGAGGCTCACTCAAGCGTCGAACTCCAACGTGATTGTTAGCACCCAAAGAGAAAAGTAATTGCTCAAGTTTTAATGTTGAGGAAGAAAGGGGCAATATTTTTCAAAAGAATCCCAGATACCTGCACATCCTTTTCCCAAGCTCTGCGAGTCAGTTCTCCTTGAGTCAATAGCTCTGCAAACTGAGCACTATCATTTGCATCGTATATAGATCCAGGCCTTAATCCATCACCAATCGACAAGGATATGTCGTATTGGTTACAGATGTCTACTATGTCATCCCAATGTTCATAGGCAAAGTTCTCCTTGTGATACGCCAAGCACCACTTTGCATGGATTGAACCCCCGCGAGAAACGATCCCCGTCATCCGTCTAGCTGTTAAAGGAATGTAACGGAGTAGAACTCCAGCATGAATTGTGAAGTAGTCAACACCCTGCTCAGCTTGCTCGATCAAAGTGTCCCTGAAAACTTCCCAGCTGAGATCCTCAGCAATCCCATTCACCTTTTCCAAAGCTTGGTAAATGGGAACAGTTCCCACGGGAACAGCAGAGTTACGGAGGATCCACTCACGCGTTTCATGAATGTGACGCCCAGTTGAAAGATCCATAATTGTATCTGCACCCCACATTGTGGCCCACTGCAGCTTCTGCACTTCTTCCTCTATCGAGCTTAAGACGGCTGAGTTGCCAATGTTGGCATTTACTTTCACCAAAAAGTTGCGTCCAACGATCATAGGCTCCAACTCCAGATGCTTCTTGTTTGAGGGAATTATTGCACGTCCACGAGCAACCTCAGATCTTACAAATTCGGGATCAAGTTTTTCACGAGCAGCACAGAATGTCATTTCCTCAGTTATGATCCCCTGTTTGGCGTAAAACATCTGAGTGTACCTTGGTCCACCCGCGTTTTCCCTTCTATCAATCCATGCCTTCCTCAGCTTTGGAAGGCCTGTTTAAGAAATGGTTTTACATCAGATAATCAACTGGAAAATGTAATTCAGCTAAAACAAGAATCAATCACCAAATAGTACTGGAAAGAGTAAACTACCAATTCTTGGACTGATGTTTTGTGGACCGCTGGTGTCATAGGTGTCAAAATGTGGCTCTCCACCTGAAAGGTGAATTCGCCTAAACGGGATGCGCAGTACATGACCAGACTGCTCATGAACAATTTCGCTGAAGATAAAATTTCCTCGAGTTGGACTTCTTTAGAAAAAAAAATTACGGATGTAAACACTATAGTTGTATCTTTGCACAAAAAAAAATTACTTGAACTGCTTTGAGCTTTTCGGGAAGCATTCCTCAAAGGATGGAAGTGGGAGAAATTCTGGAGCATTAGGGTCCACGGTGTGCTTTCTCTGCTTACCCTTGTCTTGGTTAGCGACTGAGGTATCGAAGGTTAATGTAGCTTTGGGGACTGAAAAAGAATCCCGGCCTTTCTCCTTCATCATTAAGGTAGAGGACTTTCTATCCATATCGATCCCATGAAGGAAGGGCCTCCTTGCTGAGGCATGGTGGTTTCCGTTGTGGGATGGGGATAATGCAAGATTAACTTGTGACGCCGCCATGACTACAGTACGTAACAGAATAGGACACAATAAGTACGTAACGGCGTGAAAACTAAATGAAACAACTAAAGATGAACAACAAGAATTAGATCAAGCAAACGAGAAGAACCGGATAACAATAAAAATAAGGATACCAGGACCAGCCTGGATGGACACCCATTTCATCATGTAAGTAGCAGCTAGTACAGAATGGATACCGCATAAAGAAACTGAACTATGCAATTTGGCAATTACTTCTCTTACTAAACACAAATTAAGCATTTTCCATACAATCTCTTACAATAACTGGTCTTCCAAGGAGTTTTCAGATCAGATCTCGTACCCTAAAATTCTTAACAGCATAGTTTATTCAAGTATCCTGTGCAGTCATATTCTCCGAACATTTTCTCACAGAATCAAAGCTGAATTAAATGCTGCAAGTATACATGAAATATTCTCGAATGCTTATCATATTTCTGAATAACTGCATGAAATTGAATCTCGAGCGAAATATGACTAAAAGGGAACAAGCGAACCTCAACTTCGACCGTAGAATCGTATCACTCTGAGATATTTTTCTCCTTTGATTGAATGATTCTTCTGTACTCAGCGGCGGTTTTATCTGATGAGATGGCTGAGTCGGCAGAAAATGCGAAGCTTGACTCCGTACAAATGACGGTTTTATCGAAGGTGCTTGAGTCCGTTTCGGTACAAACGACGCCGTTTACCCGTTGAATCAATCTACAATTATAATATTGAGTGGTGTTTTTTGGGCCGCGGGCCAAAATATCGGCCCGAACTGTTAGATTTTTCCTGAATCGTCGGGCCATATCGTTTAGGTGGGCAGGACGCCACGATCTCATGTTCACTCCTCCTCCCACGATCTCCTTCTCCCTCGATCGATCTCCTCTACTTCCACTATCTCGAGCCCATTCTCGCCTTTAACAGTTATAACCCTTCATCTCTCCGATCATTCTTTTTCTACTGTCGGCCGGCTGACGCAAAATTTTGTTTTCATATACATTTCTTGATATAAGTTTTCCAGTCGGTTTCAGTATTCTTGACTTTGTTTGGAGATTATAATTCTGTTTTCGTATACATATCTTGATATAAGTTTGAAGAGATAAGAAAGTTACCGTGATGAAGAGTGAGGTTGGTGAGCCTTCGACTTAGTTTCCGGAGTTTTTTTTATATTCTTATAATTTTAATAATTTTGTCATTCCGTCTCTATTGTTTATTTTGACATTGATTTGCATTTGCCCTATTTATTGGTTCATTGCGAACAAGTAGTGTTTCATTCCATGTGATGTTGACAGTAGATGAATTGATATTGGATGATGTTATATGCCATGGATT
>JAOYMZ010000014.1:572975-585573 GCA_025802335.1 Pinguicula primuliflora
AACCCACCTACCTACGGCCACGTAAGACACTAAACGACGCCGTCGCATCGCGTTTCGAAACCGCCCATTACATGAATATAGTCATTGCGAAAAAACATTTCACCAAAATACCCCTGCTGCCAAAAACATTTGTAGCGTAAAAGAGAGAACAATAAATAAAATGTTTCGAATATTGTACCATCGCCAACCTCCTCATGTTCCCAACAAACTGTACCTCTCCGCTCTCCCACACCATCTTCTCTTCTCTCTATATATCTTCGACAGAAATTGTGAGGATGGAACCTATCTGAAGTTTTGTGCTTGAATACTGGGTGTGGGTTTTCTATCCGTTTTTTTTTGTTTACTCATGGCGGTTGGGCTTTTCAAATGCGTTTTGTTTGTGAGTGTTCTGCTTTCAAATGGGTTGGCATTTGGGAGTTCTGACCGGGATAGTTTGCTGGGTTTCAAGGATGCTCTTGAAAACCCAGAAATTCTGAGTTCGTGGAGTCCTTCGTCTCCTCATTGCAACTGGACTGGAGTGTTCTGTAATGGAGACAGGGTGTCGTCACTAGTTCTTTCACCTCACACTCTGAACGGCAGTCTCGCTGGGCCTCTTTCAGCTTCTATTTTCTCCCTCACCGACCTCATTATGCTGGATCTTTCTGAAAATCAGTTGTCTGGCGTAATTTCACCTGAGATAGCTTCTCTCGGGAGGCTCACTTTCTTGGACTTGGGACATAATAGCTTGACGGGTGAATTGCCGGGCCAGATCGGGGAGCTGACTCGGTTGCAGACGCTGAGGCTCGGGGCCAATATGTTCTCCGGCAGAATTCCACCGGAGCTTGGGAGACTGGTAAAGCTTCAGTCTTTTGACCTTTCTGGAAATTCATTCACGGGTAATATCCCACCCCATCTGGGAAACTTAACTCAGCTGCAGATTTTGGCACTCGGGAGTAATTTTCTGACGGGCTCCTTGCCCCAAAATCTATTTGAAAAGCTACATTTTTTGTCTTCGTTTGATGTTTCGAACAATTCTCTCTCCGGAGAATTGCCGCCGCAGATTGGAAAATGCACCATGCTAACGGAGGTTTACATTGGAGATAACCATTTTTCTGGTGTGTTCCCTCCGGAGATGGGCGGGCTCACAAACCTTGAAATTTTGTCTGCCCCGTCTTGTTTGTTGAATGGCCCTTTACCTGAAACATTTTCTGAGCTGAAATCTTTGAGCAAGCTCGATCTTTCCAACAACCCACTACGCTGCTCGATTCCGAAGACCGTCGGTGAAATGCAGAATTTGACGGTCTTGAATCTCATTTACTCCGAGCTTTATGACAGTATTCCACCGGAGATTGGCAAGTGCAGAAATCTGAAAGTTTTGTTGCTTTCGTTCAACTCCCTTTCTGGAGGTTTGCCTGAGGAGTTGTCTCAATTATCACCAATAACATTTGCTGCTGAAAAGAATCAACTCTCAGGGCCATTGCCTTCTTGGTTTGGGAAATGGACTGAGATTGATTCTATATTACTTTCGGGGAATAAGTTTTCCGGGAAGATACCACCGGAGATTGGTAATTGTTCAATGTTGAGCCACATTAGTTTTTCCAGTAATTCGCTCACCGGTGAGATCCCACCGGAACTGTGTAATGCTTCTTTGCTTGCAGAGCTGGAGCTCAACAACAATTTTCTCACTGGCAGCATCGACAGAACATTTCGCAACTGTAGAAACCTGACACAGTTAGTGTTGGTGGAGAACATGATTGTTGGTTCAATTCCTGATTATCTATCGGAGCTGCCCTTGATGCTTCTTGTGTTGGATTCAAATAATTTTACCGGCCAAATTCCTTTGAGCATTTGGAATTCATTGAGTTTGATGGAGTTTTCTGCTGCAAACAACCAGTTAGAGGGCTCTCTTCCTGCTGGGATTGCTGAGGCTGTATCACTGGAGAGCCTTGTTCTGGCCAATAATCGTATTACTGGTAATCTCCCAGGAGATATTGGGAAACTGCGGTTTCTCTCGGTCTTGAATCTGAACTCGAATTTTATTGTGGGTAATATCCCGGCCGAATTCGGGAACTGCACCAGTCTTTCCACATTGGATTTGGGTAACAATCGACTCAGTGGTTCAATTCCTGATGAAATTACTGATTTACTTCAGTTGCAATGCCTTGTTCTTTCTTATAACAATCTATCAGGAAGTATTCCTTCCAAAGCTCCCAAGTATTTTCGCCAGGTTTCTTATATTCCGGATTCTAGCTATATCCAGCATCATGGATTGTATGATCTTTCTTACAACAGATTGAGTGGTACGATTCCTGAAGAGTTGTCGAGCTGTGTGGCACTCGTAGATCTTCATCTCAACAACAATTTACTCTCCGGGGAGGTACCACCGTCATTGTCTGGCTTACCAAATCTGGCAACACTAGATTTGTCTGAAAACATGCTTACTGGTGCAATCCCTACTGAATTTGGTGATTCTGTTAAGCTACGTGGATTGCATCTGGGGAACAATCAGCTCACTGGTTCGATTCCAGATAGCCTTTGTAAACTGAATTCATTGGTGAAACTGAATTTCTCTTCCAACATGCTATCTGGTGCAATCCCTCCCTGTTTTGGGAACTTGTCTGGTCTTACTCATCTGGATTTGAGCTCTAACTTGCTAACCGGAGAGCTTTCTGAATCTCTCTCAAAAATGGTAAATCTTGTTGGCCTTTACGTTCAGCAGAACAAAATCTCCGTTGGTATCCATGGACTGTTCAAGGATTCTGTTGTTTGGAGAGTTCAGGTTGTGAATTTGAGCAGCAATATGTTGAGTGGGGACTTGCCGAAACCGCTGGGTAATGCTTCGTACTTGTCGATCTTGAATCTTCATGGAAATTTCTTTGCCCAATATCTTTACTGGTGAATTAATAGGAACACCACAATTCCGATGAAGAAAGAACAAGAACAGCAAGGTGTTCTTTTTTTTTTTTGGTTTGTTTCCGGTACCGGTCTTGAAGTTTGGTCTTTGAAAGACCGATATGTTAAAATATCGGTCTTTGGAAGACCGGTTGGTCTTACCGGTCTCCCAAAGACCGGTATGTGGCATTTTCAAAAATAGGAATCAATTTTGTGGCAAGACCAAAAATTTTCCCTCAAGAAATGGTCGCGGGCATGATTTTGTATGATATCACACATTTATATTAGACAGTTCAAACATCTGATGATTGAAAGTGAGTTCGATATTTAATACTTTTAAGCGAACCCGTTGATCAACCAATCCTGCCCATATAGTATACTCCACAATTTCCTGATGGAGGCCTAGTCACCGTCTAAGTACTGGGCGGACCTGTCTGAATACTATCTAAACACCCGCTTAAGCACTATAAGCGGCACTTTAACCACCTAAGCACCAAGCATATCATGACCGGATCACTTAGTGCTTTCTCAAACTTCAACATACACAAACTGCTCCTTTTGTAATTTATTCTAATTTGCAGACGCAGTTCTCTTCTAGGTTTGTTTCAGTGCAAAGACGAGGGTCTGATAATCTCTGAAATTGAGATATCAGATGGCCAAGTCCAGCTCATGAGCAATCTCATGTCCATGGGGAATAAGAAAGCGACACAAATTAGAAAAGATATTGGACAAACACAGCGGCGGATGCCATTTAGATTACGAAAGTTCAGATCTTGTCTACAATAATCTACAGATAAACAGTAAACTATCTGTACACATCTTCAATGTTTCAATAACTTGCGTGAACCATTTTGACTTTGTAGACAAACAAGATAGTCATACAATTTAGTTGGATTTCCATTTTACAATTCATTCATCAGACCAAACTTACTTGGAAGGTTGGGGGGGTTTTCGGACAAACATTGGCACACACTTGATTCATGCTGTGTCTAGATTCTGATCCTTGTCAGTATTAACACGTGCCAAAGAATTGTAATTCTCAGCTATTACGGACAAACCATCTCGTGCCACCAGCTCTTCTCCTGCAACATCAGGAACTGAAATTGGAGAGTCAACAGAAGCACTGTCCTGTGGATGTTCATCAGCTGGTGGTACCTCATATTTATCATCAATTGTTTCTCCGAATACCTCAGACATGGTCTTCGCAGGATCTATCGCTTCAGAATTATCATCTAACCTGTTGTGCGGAGTATCTTGTTGTATCAAAATTTCACCTGCAGCTTCACTAAATGGAATTGGAACATCCAGGGAACTGTCATGTTGATATTCATCAGCTGCAGGTTTCGCATTTTCATCAACAACCATTTCTCCAAGTACCTCATTAGTGGTCTTTGCAGCATCGATTGGCTCAGAATCGCTATCGTCTAACCCGTCGCATCGAGTATCTTGTTGCATCAACATTACACCCGCTGCTTCACCAACAGGAATTGGAACATCCGGGTAACTGTCATCTGCATACTCATCAGCTGCAGGTTTCGCATTTTCATCATCAAACATTTCGCCAGGTACCTCATTAATGGTCTTTGCAGCATCGATTGGCTCCGAATTGTTATCATCTAACATGTCACATCGAGTATCTTGCTGTATCAACATTTCACCTGCAGCTTCACTAACTACAGTTGGAACATCCAGGAAACTGTCATCAGCTGCGGGCTTCTCATTTTCAGCATCGACCATTTCTTCAAGTACCTCGTTAATGGTCTTTGCGCCTGGCTCAAGATTGCTATCATCTAACCTATCACGTCGAGTATCATGTTGTATCAACATTTCACCTGCAGTTTGACTAACTGGAATTGGAACATCCGAGGAAATGTCATCTGGATATTCATCAGCTGCAGGTTTCTCATTTTCATCATCGACCATTTCTTCAAGTACCTCATTATTAATCTCAGAATTTTTATCACTTAACCTGTCATATAGAGTATGCTGTTCTACCAACTTCTCACATGCAACTTCAGTAACTGGAATTTGAACATCCTTGGAACTTTCATCTGGATATTCATCAGCTGGTGGTTTCTCATTTTCATGGTCAACAATTTCTCCAAGTACCCCAGCGACGGTGTTTGGAGATTCGGAGTTAATATCGTATGCCTTGTCAGACAAGGTGTCTTGTGCTGCTGACTCTTCAGCTGGAGCTGCAGAAACTGGAATTAGAACATTATCCAGGCAACTTTGATGTGGAAGCTCCTCTATTTTTCCGGCATCATTGTTGACTATTCCTCCAAGCACCTCAGCTATGATTTTCGGCGGTTCAGAATTGCTATCATATACCTTGTCGTACGAGGTACCTTGTGCTATCGACTCTTCAGCTGAAGCTGCAGCAACTGGAATTGGAACATTTTCTGGGTCACTTTCCTGTGGTTTCTCCTCTAGTTTTCCAGTCTCATCATCAAGCATTTCTCCAAGTACCTCAGCAATGGTCTTCACAGCCTCGGAATTGCTATAAAATTCCTTGTCGGAAGTAGAATCTTGTGCTATCGACTCTTCAGCTGTAGCTAAAGCAACTGGAATTGGAACAACGACTGGGGTAATTTCCTGTGGATGCTCCCCTAGTTTCTCACTCTCATCATCAAGCATTTCTCCGAACACCTCAGCAATGGTCTCCGCAGCACCTAATGCTCGACCAGGGAAAATTTCTGGTACCACCGAATCATCCAGAGTAGGAAGTTCAGCAATAGAAACAGATACACAAACTGGATCACTGTCTACATGATTACCAAGATCTTGAGTCGAATCTGAAGGCAGAATATTAGAAGACTGAGGTTCTGACCCTAGGACTTCATCTATGAGATTTTCAGTTTCCATCTTGTCTGTATCTTGCTCCTGAGATCCGTCAGATTTAACCACGGGAATCTGTGGAATCACAGTCAAACCAAGCGAGGCAGAGGTTAAGCTATCTTTTCTGTAACTCAATTGCTTCGTGTTATCTTTCTCAGCATAATTATCAATCCCCTCCACAGAGATACTTGCAGCAAACTCAGAAATTCCTGAAGTCGAGAGATTCATAAAAGACCCCATAGGCATGCTTACTGCCGAAGTAGACTCGGGCTTTGACACAAAAGCATCATCCCCGACATCATCTTCCTGCTGATTCTCTCCCGAGTTATCGTTTATACCTAGATGAGGCTTCATAGCTCCAAATGCAGCCTCCGCAGTAGACGCAACCTCAACCGGATTAATGTTGTCCTCATGTTTATCATGTCCCAGTGGACAGAACTCATGTTTAGATTCAAGCACTTCAACCACATTTTCTCTTTCCAACTCATCTGTATGTTTTCCCTGTGGCTCTTCTACTTTGTCCTCAGGCACCTGGATCCCTTCAGCTGAACTGAGTGAGTCCAAGATAGGACTATCTCTGCTTTCCTTCATTAATTTCACGTCATCTTTCATCAGATCATTTTCAATACCCTTTGTATTCACAGTCGATCCTACTGAAGTTGAAAAGATAGCAGAAGACACATTAGGCGTAACTGCCGCCGAAGTTGACACAACCTGTGACTCAAAAATCTCATCCCCAACCACAGTTCCGGGCCCTTTCTCTCTAGCGCTTCCCTTTTCATGCAGTTGAATAGACATCTTCTGATCTGGCTCAACAATGGCAGATGCAATATCAGTAGTAGAACCAGGATCCTCAACCGCGTAGGTAGCATTTTCATGTTTATCCAAAGGTAACTTTCCAGATTCAGTGTCGGCATCTCGTAACATCTCGTAATCAGCATCTATTACTTCTTTTGGTGACTTTGCCACTGTTTTTGATTCATCCTTATTTGGGCTCTTGGATGAATCGATGATCTCACGAGGAGATTCGCACTTGCAAGAACCATCAGTCTCAACAACAGGACTCTTTAGATTTTGGTCCCTGGCCATATCAACAATCGTGCTACTAAGCACTGGCAAAGACTGAGAATCTTCGGATGCACATTGGATACTGTGGCTTTCAAATATGTTCGGATTTGAATTAAGAGAAACATAATTTGTGGCTACCTTCAATAAGTTATCTGATGCAGCCAATTCATCCGTGTCAGTGGATGAGCCAGAGCCAGAGCCAGAGCCAGAGCCAAGCTTTTCTTGATCTTTTGAAGCCACAGATATCGAGTTGCCATGTGTTGATCCAAATTCATCAAGTTCTTTCTTGTCTTTGATTTCTACACTCTCTCCGGGAGAGTCATTCCAAGACTTTCTAACTCCAGAACTGGCTGCCCTTATTGCTGGATCCAAGGTTGTATAAGATTGCAGGTTACCAGAATGGGGTGCTGATGCAAGGACTTCACTGAGAGAATTCTGGCTTACTTTTTCATCTATATCTTGCTTTCGAGGAGCGCCATCTAATTTTTTCACACCGGTGTCCGCAGCTGTAAAACAACAGCCATGTATTCAAATATCAGCAAACAATAAGAGATGGGAAGCTCATCATTACATGACAGAAAATGGGGAAAAAAAAACACCAGCTCCTAATGTGCAACCGATACTCTAACATGATGAAAAGCAAATGGTTTGTGTTTAAGATACTAAGCACTGCGCCGGGCATCATTCTCCATACTGCATAGGTTGCTGACATTTACAACATTCAGAAAGTAGTCATTTACATATTAGTAACATTTATACTCAGATAAAGGAAGCAAGTGAAAGATTAACCACAATCACAGTCCTTAAACAGTGGCTATAAAACATTATGAGATGCATTTTCATGCATGAGCAACTCATCAGAAAGCGTAATTAAGGAGATGAATCATTTCATACCAACTACTGTCTCACATACCATAATTGATACTGCTGTTTCTGAGGTCATAAAAGAAACTTCTTCTAAGGAAAAGGCAGTTATTTTAAAACACATGCCTATATCACCAAATTTTAATGATAATCTAATTTTAATGATAATCTAATTTTAATGATAATCTAATCTAATTTAAAAGCTTCAATCTAATTTTAATGAAATCCCATACGATGGCTGAATGAGTGTGGACAATGACTTAGGTTTGAGTGGTCTAGGGGTATATGCAAGATATTTATAGCACTAGGTTGAAGCTGGTTTGATAGAGTAGCAAGGAAATTCAAAGTTTCGCACGAAAGGAAAAATAGGGAATATTGACGCCCATGCCGAAATTTCAAAAAAACGGTAAGCTATCCCTTCCCTTGGAAGTATCAAATAAATCAATGGATTACAATAAACACATTTCCCTAACTAAAATTTACCTGTTTCTACTCTCCCACCCTCTGTTTGTTTTCATTTTCCACCACACTCAAGCTTCTGATTCATATTAATCACGTTCACATATAAAATTTCTTACAAATGAAGAAATATACAAGCTCCCCCATCTTCATTCCCCCCACCCACATACACCAATTTACTATTTAGAATAGTCATGATGTGCACCTTTTTACCAGCAGTCAAATGTAAAAGCAACGGGGACGGTATCTGCCTATAAAAAATTTAAAGGAGTTGCTATGTTATAATAACTGAAGCCTACCGTTGGAGATTCCAATTGGAGATGGATCTGATGCACTTTGGGCAGAGGACAGATTTGTATTTACCAATTCTTGAACCCCACCACCACTTGTGATATCCTTCTGTCCAACAGAAACCCGAGTTTTTTTCAGGGAAGGTTCAACTGGTTCTAAATCCGGACCAGTTACTGCATCTGGAACAATGGTAGATATAGTCTCCCGAATCCTTCGTCTGCGCTGTGGAATCTCTTCTCGGGATTGAGAATCTAGTCCACGTCCGCGACCCCTACCCCTACCCCTACCTTGTGCTGTTATAGGGGATTGAGAAATAATAGTCTGCACGACAGGTCTAGCTGAAACTAATGGACGGAATCCTTGGGAGCTTAGAGCAAGCATAAACACAGCATTGTCTACAGACACTGACGAGCTAGGTACGGCTCCTTCTGAGACTACATGAACGCTGTTGGTGTCATCTGCTACTGGATGCGTGGAAGCAGGTTCAACTGAACTCGTTTCATAAGACACTTCCTTTGGAGTTATAGTCACAGAATCAGAAACTTCTGTACTGGTTGCCGTAGCTGAGCTGGAAAAAGTTTCTCCTCCCAATCCAACAGGCAACTTTTCCCCCGTGGCAACTGAGGCACAAACTGAACCAGTTTGCAGTGTTGTACTTTGCCTTTTTCCACGGCGTCTGGGACCAGGGGTCTCTCCACTAGTATGAGGCTTCCGACCTCGTCCTCTACCTCGACCAGATGTTGGAGAAGCCATAGTTTGAGGAGAAATGGAAGTACGAATAATCGAGTCAGTGTTGGGAGTCGTAGATAAGTCGACTTCTTGCCTGCTCCCAGTCATACTTTTAACAGGAGTGCTATCACCTACAGAATCAGGTACAGATATAACAGGTACCGTTTCAAGGTTGGAGCTGTATTCAGCTTTTCCAGATCCCAAAGGAAAAGGAAAAGAAGCCATTGAAGAAACTTCGACTACTCTTTTTGGCCTTCCACGGCCCCTTTTTAATGGGGGAATAGACTCTGTTTTGTGTAAAGCCGCACTTGGAAGCTGAGGTACTTGAGGCTCTGCTGCTGGTGGTGCTGGTGCCGGTGGTGGTGGCCGAGCCGGTGCTGGTGGTGCCAGTGCCGGTGTTGGTCCTGGTGCTTGAGCGTCGTCCATGGCCACAAAGGAACCGCTTGTATTGACAGGTAATGTACTCCCAGTACCTTCTTCCATAATTACTGGAGATTCAGCTTGGCAAATCCTTTCAAATTCTTCCTCTGTCCATTGCTCTTCGTAAGAGCGCACCTACGAAAAATAATCAGAACATAAGACACACTACTTTCTGTGATCCCAGTGCCATAAAATACTATTGCCTGATAGGGAAAAGTAACAGTATTAATTATTATACACCCAAGACTAACACAACAAGATCACACTACAAATTATGTACCAACCTCTCGAGCACGTTTGCCTCTTCCATAATGCTGCGTATCCGGGCCTCCAAGAGCTCCACTTCTTCTCTTCATTTCACTATTAGGCATTACAGCAGAAGTTGGTGCGTCTGAGATCTTCATCACTTCACAAAATGATCTTAAATCTTCACGTGTTAAAAGTCGAGAAGGCAATGGAGGTATTTGCTTCCATTTCTCTGAACTTTTTCCAACAAACATGTTTTGCCATGCAACCTGCGGAATATACTGCCGTTTAAACACTTGAAAGAAGATGTTCTAGATCTGACCAAAACCAAAAGGGTAAGTAGTATATATAGGATGTCAAACACACCATTTCTTCCATGCGCCTCTGTTTATCAACAGCCTCAAAAATATCAATCTCTGACTCGCTGCATACAATTTATTATTAGCAATTGCTAAACAATAACAAGAAGAATAAGCAAAGAAGGATAGATAAGCAAAGAGAGAGAGCTCATATATTAATGATCAATTGAATTTCTGAATGACAATATGAAAACTCGTTAGCCAAATAATCAACATATGCGCAAAAGAACGAAAGTATGGCTTTCCCATTCCAGATCAAGTCAATCATGTCAGGTACCTTTCGCGCAAGGTAATGAAAAATTGAAGTGCTACAACAAGAAAAAACAACAATACCTGCGCGCTATAATATCATTAATAGAATCATCATCTAAAACAGGTGCAGCTTCCTCTGTCTTACATTCTCGCAAGAGAGCCTCCAAGTATTCTCGTCGATCCTCCGCGCTGACAAATGTAGTGCATACTTCATTTACAGCATAACAGGGAACTTACATGCAAGTGTAATGTATATTACCAAGTACTAGAGCATACCTTGTATTGTTGTCAAAAAAGCCAGCAGTTATGCTCTGATTCGCAACCCCAAGTTTATGTTCAGCAGAAGCTCTAACTTGTTCCTCCACAGTTTGAACCTGTATAAATTTTTTTTTAAAAAAAGGATGCACGCTCAAGAATCATCAAAGGAATAGTGTTGCATGAATAGACAAAAACCTTGCAGATAGCAGGATGTATACTAAAAATTCTCAACAAAAATCATGGGAAAATGTAATGAAAGTAACACAAATCACTCCAAGATATCAAAAGTAACTGTGAGCACTAAAGCAGCAGGGTAATGTTATCCTGACAAAAAGAATAAACACATGTACCTAAATTGAAGTTCTGATCATGCATTAAATGTAGTCAACATCAAGAGAAGACATTTAACCAAACATGATGCTCATAATCTCTTCATGATGAGAATAAAAAAGAATTAGAAGCCGAATATGTTAAGCTCAAACCATGGTGGAACTGGGAAGGAGTCAACGAAATAACATTTAAGCATTCCACTGGATATCTGAACCACATTGCCAAAGCGCGTGTGCCTTCAATTAGTATATAGTACCATCAAATTATAAAATTTGGAAATTTATGAATTACAGTTTCTAAGCGTAGAACAAGAACATCCTTCTTTTGGCCAATCCTGTGAGCTCTTGCCTGAGCTTGCAGATCAACCTACAAAATGACAACAATTGCCCTATAAGAACATATTAAATTCACAAAAGCTTACAACTTTTTCTAAGAACAAAATGAAACATTGCCTGCGGATTCCAGTCCGTGTCAAAGATGATCACAGTATCAGCTGCTTGAAGATTCACACCAACACCTCCAGCCCGAATGCTATATACACACGAAAATAGTCAGTTCCAGAGAGATAAATCTAGTAAATAACAGTTAATTATCCTCAATAGCAGCATTATTTACTAATTCTATAACACTAGTTCCCAATCGAAACCAAACAATATATATACAAGGTTTCAGAAAGCAATATTTTCCAACATGTTTTTTGCGGGATATGTTTTCCCAACATATGTTGCCTCACACCCTCATTGGTCCATAATCATATGGTATGTTAGTCAACATGCAAGAAGGTTTCACTCCTTGATTTCATTTTTCTTTCTTGTCCTTTTTCAGCCATCAAGTAAAAGCACATCGACAACGAATCGCAACTTAATTGGTAAGATGCTTCACCTTGACCATATAGGGGTAAGTGGAGAACTTGATTCTCATTTAACATAAAAATAAATAAATAATTAAAAAAAGTTTTAAAAAAAGTAAAAAGTAAAAAGTAAAAAGCACATCAGCAGGCATTATAAAATATACATGTAGGCATTATTCATTAAAAAAAACACCAAGCACATGTTCAATGAACAGAGATGGAAAAAAAAACGTGGCATGACCAGATCATGACACACTGACTATTTAACCAGTTTGTACTAGCTGCTTCCAAAATTGTGTCAACAACATTTAAAATTGTAGAAGTCGTGTCTACGCAATACCCCACATCTAGATGGGCTCAACAGTGCCCAATAACTTATATTCAAAATTTTATCACATGATCAAACTGTAAGGATTCGAATTTTTCCATTTTGGGATTTCAAATATTAATTTGGACCTTTAGGTTGGATTATAGAAAATGGGTCCTAGATCACAGCACGGTAACCATAAGTTGGGCCTCTTTAAATAGATGGGCCTGGTAAACAGGGCTGTGATTTAATATTTAGGATCCAGGCCCTGTATCATTTGAAAATCCTTTCTCATATATTGTCGCTCGACAGAATTTCAGGGGGATGGAGGAAATCCGACAATCTGTGAAGAAGGGTTACAGACGAAAATGAGGAAGTAAGGTTGAACCGGCAAGAATCAGCAACGGTGAAGGTAGGTGGTTCGGTTCTATTTCACGGCGATTTGGGCATGGGATG
>JAOYMZ010000014.1:595991-607548 GCA_025802335.1 Pinguicula primuliflora
GTCTTCTACATTCTACTAATCATCTTCTGGGCTTTGGCTATTTTGCAGTCAATCACCAGCAAAATGCGCATTGGTTATCAGGTATTGGTGGCTGTTATTGCATTGCTCTTGCTACTCAGCACAACTGCAGAATCTAAACATCGCCACAAGAAGTTGAAGTCTAATGAGCTGAGACCGAGAGTTAGTGAAGAGAGTTACTTGAAATGGGTGAGAAGAATGAGCACGCGCAACCACTCTGGTTTCATGGAAGCCAAGAACAAACTCGAGCCTTGCAAGTTTATAAAAGTTCACAAAAATCCCAAATTGGGAGATTTCATTACATTGAACAAGGCTATTCAGTCCATCCCTCTTTTCAATCCTTGCCGGGTAGTTATTTCTGTTGGTCCTGGTACTTACAGGTAAAGGGATCATCAGCATTTAATGCATTGAGTTCAGTGCTTCCTTTTATGTGCTTCTATCTTATGTAACCATCTTTTGATGTACAAATAGGGAGAAGATTGAGATTCCTGCGACAATGTCGTATGTTACATTGCAAGGATCTGGTGCTAGAAAGACTATTATCCGGTGGGACGACACAGCGGATAAGATTGGATCAAATGGGCAGCCTTTGGGGACTTATGGCTCTGCAACTTTTGCTGTCAATGCTCCATATTTTGTTGCAAAAAACATCACCTTTAAAGTTACTCTGTTTTTTGTTTTCTTCGTACTGAGATTCAGCGTTGCATTTTTCAGTATCTGATTGATGATGTTGTGTTCACCTGCAGAACAAAGCTCCTCCACCACCAGCAGGAGCCACCGGGAAGCAAGCGGTGGCTCTCCGGATCTCAGCGGATATGGCTGCGTTTGTGAGCTGCAAGTTCGTGGGAGGACAAGACACATTGTATGACCACAAGGGCCGGCATTATTTCAAGAACTGTGACATCTCAGGCTCTGTAGATTTCATCTTTGGAAATGGGCTCTCACTGTATGAAAACTGCCATCTACATGCAAGAACTCAGAACTATGGAGCTTTAACAGCTCAGAAGAGGGAGAGCATGCTGGAGGAAACCGGGTTCTCATTTGTCAACTGTAAAGTAACCGGATCCGGGGCGCTGTATCTAGGTCGGGCTTGGGGCACTTTCTCAAGGGTGGTGTTTGCTTATACGTACATGGAGAAGATTATCACTCCAAGAGGATGGTATGATTGGGGAGATAAACAGAGGCAAATGTAAGTCTAGAGACTGTTTTCCTCTATATTCTTCTTGCACAAACTATCTAAAACCAACGTCATACTATACAATACAGGACTGTGTTCTACGGGCAGTTCAAATGCTCCGGCCCCGGGTCCGATTTCGGCGGGCGAGTAACCTGGGCAAGAGAGCTCACGGAACAAGAGGCTCAGCCATTTATATCTCTTAGTTTCATTGATGGCCACGAATGGCTCACAGATTTGTAAGCTGCATATTAGTGGTGCGGCTCTATGTTACTCTATAATAACGCAGCACACTTTGCTTCATTTATTGTCAGCCAGTCTCTATAAGTACTCAGAAGGATTGAATAGAATGACCATTTTCAGGCACTGCACAATATATACAGAGACTATAAATGTGAGATCTGTACATGCAACACTTTCAGTAGGTATTCACAAACCCAGAAGGACGTATACTTCAAGGATCTTAAGACTGAAAAAGCGTTACAGTTGCAACATAGCCATTCCTCATGACCTATATACATCCAACTTACGGCATTATTTGTGAAAAAATGAATCATAAACGAATATGAAGTAAAAGGGTTACCTCGAAAGCTACATTTTGGCACCCATAGACGAGTGTAGAGCCAAAAGGATTGCTGGTTGAACCTTGAGTCTGAATGGCAGGTTGACCACAATCACCAAGAATTTCCTGCATACATATATATACATTGAATTCAATATCCGCAGTTTATTTTGACCAAAGAAACCATTATCACCTTAATTTGTTCCCATTTCGTGCTAGGCGTGATGCAGGTATGAACATCCTGATGAAACGACCCACCTAGAGAGAAATGAAATGATAATTAGCTTACAACTTCCCTTCATGATGGGAATATAACTGGAGAAGATGAATAGCTTACAGTCAGGACGGTATATCACAAAGTTACACTTCATATACGAGTTGAAATCTGCATGCCCGGGGTAGTTGGTATGCAGAACAAACTTTTTAACTCTGTGGGTCTACAAAATAAGCCCTTATAAAGTCAAAACAATTCAATTTTTAAGGATTTGTGTGATGCGTACAACGATTTTACCTGCCCATCAAATAAAATGTCCAAGCCACGGGTGAAATAGTTATAGAAGTAATCCCCACAGAGTGTTGTTCGAGGCCTAGGATCTGAAGCGGAATGGATAACCATTTGATCCACCTGTGCTACTCAAAAGGACTAGTCAGCCCATATTTTTAACAAGCCAAACATAGAAATATGACAAGCATTATGGATAGAGAATATCAATGAATTTAGCAAAGCAAAGGGATCATAAACTTGGTTATACCTGCTTTTGATGAATTCCACATGGGCGTCCCAATTCAGTCCATACATCCTGAATGGGATCAGATATTTATGACCAATCCTCAGCATACCATCCATCAT
The DNA here is from genome assembly GCA_025802335.1 of Pinguicula primuliflora. Classification (NCBI taxonomy): domain Eukaryota; kingdom Viridiplantae; phylum Streptophyta; class Magnoliopsida; order Lamiales; family Lentibulariaceae; genus Pinguicula; species Pinguicula primuliflora. Next base: position 598,596 of record JAOYMZ010000014.1, read on the forward strand.
TAATACAAAAAAACTTCAAATTTTTGATACAAAAATGGGCAAAATTCAGGATTCCCAATGAAGAGTATATGAAAAAATATCATGTATATTTTGATGAACCAAGAGATATCTCCAATGAAGAGAGAAGATTTCCGAATGAAAAGGAGATAAAAATTCTCTAGGTTCAAGGAAGTCTAAGACATTTTTCGGAAGGAAATTGGACTGCAAGCGCAAATTGCAGAAAATTAACATGCAATTATTTCGAAGGGGCATACCTGAGGTGATGCACCAAAAGGAATGCGCTGCCCTCCAACTGTAAACCACACATCTTCCCCTAACTAGAAAGAAATTGATAACAGCGAAATGTTCAGATATTCTAGCCGCACTAGCACTCAAACTAGCAAACATAGCTCACTCCAAGAATGAAAACAATGTATAAATTAATACACAAACAAAGATTACCTTCGCATGAACTTCTTCCATATATGGGCTGCCAGCAGGCAATGGAGGTACAGAAGCCTTGGACATTAATGAACCTACACCAACCTTGTTGCCTGCTGAAGAATCATATATTGATACACGGCAAGTAACTGGAGTTGTGCCATCAGGGAACTCCAAGGGCAGTTCAGCTTTGTCCGACAGAAGTAAGAATATTTAGCACCAAAACATATAATCTTGTCCAAATGTGTAAAGGTGCATACAAATCCATACCGTCACCATCCTGACAGCTCTCTGCATATTGTGAAGGAATCGGAAAAGCAAAAGACAAACCCTGCAAATAACAACACTCAAGACTTGCAAATATAAACAGCAAAAGGGAACTATTCAAAAGATAAAATACTAAAACATACGGGGTAAAATAAGGTGTAACTGCCCCTGTCTCTGTCGAAAATTCCAGGATATGTTGGGCCAAAAAGAGCATATACAGCTACAAAAGTTGCAAGAGTAGACGGTCCCCTGCTGGTAACATAGTTCTAAAACAACAGTTCCGTAATATGAAGCATAAAACTATTAATGCTGAGGGCATGAGACCGTACCCGATAAGGGCAGTGGCATACCGCATCTGAAGGCGCTTGACATCAAATATTTCAATAAGGCGAAGTCTCTGACACAGAATAATTTCGAGATGGAAGATATTATCATCACCTCAAAAGATTATTATGCATTAGAAAACATTAACACTCGCTAAGATGCTTCATTTTTTTATTTTGGCAGAAGTCATCTTTTTAATCATGACTTATGAGAGATGCTGAAATCATATATACAGAACATACCTGTGACCATGGATCAAATCTAAGATGAAAGCCATGGTCAGGGAAGCTAATAACGATATCGAGCTTCAAAGGCTCCTGCAGAATTAATAGTTAGCGTAAGAGGTTACCCAGTTATTTAACAAGAAAAACATAATGCTTTGTTGGCAGGTGCGAAATGTTCGGCAAGGAAGCATCCTGCTACGACACAATTATACCATCTTCCCATCATCATCGTTTCAAATCCCTAAAGGTCAAGTATCATAATCTTTTTTGTTTCTGCTTTTTGATGTGCAAAGTAGAAACAGTTCGGTTTAAATACATGCATGGATAGGCTGGTAATAAGCTCCCGGTCATCAACGTTTCAAATCCCTAAACAAAGAAATCCAGCCAAACCTCATCGTAGTACTTGACATGAACAACATCGTAGACATTTGGCTGCTGCTCTACATGTGCAAAGGCTTCACATATGGGCATCCCTGATTCCAAAACAAGGAAATCAATCAATAATCTCCTATGTACTTACCATTTTACATTTATTGAAAGTCAGGAATATGAATAGAAAGATCTGCAACATCATTCCGTTCATCAATCACACAACTACTCGCAAGATTTTGCTCCACATCACAAAAGAAAGCATACCCAATTCAACAAGTAACGTACATCTCAAACCCAAAGCTGTTGAATCGAATACAATACCGTCGAGTCCAAGCAATATTCTTTTTTTAATTCAAGAAATCAATTGTCATCACAGACATCCCTAGCGCGATAAAGAAAACGGATGAGAACAAAAAAGTACCAAGAGAGAAGGGTCCAAGTCCAAGTCCTGGTCGGAGATCAAGCACGATGGAACCCATGGTCGTGCCTTCGCATCTACGTCGACTTCTCTGCATTTCTCCAGTTCTTATATGATCCTACAACTGCTGATTGGTAACGGCAACGGGGTGAAGTATATTAATGACGCTATAAGTAAAGAATGATTCGGAAATAAGCCTAAAATTGAAACTTTTGTCGAATGAAAGAATTTCGAGGCAATTCCAATGGAGGAGGTGAGAAGGCTAGAGTTTTTGAGGTGGAAGCAAAAAGATTAAACTTTTTGATTGTATTCTGTTCATCTGGACAACCAGGATACGCTATACGGACGATATGACAAAAGTAACCCCACGCATTTTGTAATATTGTATCGCTTACGGTGCCGTTAGCTTCACTAAAGCTACAACTGCACAAGGGCTAAATAGACAAGGAGAGTGCGTATTATTTCTTCTCTTCCTTGCGACGTTCTTCTGCTCTTCGATTTTCTTATAAAGCTCAACTGCAGAAAAAGGTATTCTTGAACAAGAATGTCATCGGCGACGTCGTTACTGACGGCACCGCAGAAATATGCTGCTGCGGCACTATTTGGGATGGCCCTCCAGCGGGCCCAGATCCACCAGACTCTCCGTCTGGGACTTTCCACCAGCCACGACGCTGGCGACGGCGGCGATCCATCGGAAGAACGTCTCAGTGGTAGAAATAGTGGTTGCGCCGCCTCTGTTTTTGATGACCCTCATCAGCGGTCCAATCGATCCTTGGGCCTTCTTCGTCCAGTCTTTAAGTATTGATCGTCCTCTTCGTATGCATGTGCGTTATTCACGTGCATATGTTACTGGAACGTTGATTTGTGGTGCGTTATTATAGGTTTCTAGAAATCGATAGCAACTTGTGGGGTGAACTAGAGGAAACAGCTGATTGGTCACCAGCTAACCATCATATTGGAGTTGTAAGTTCTTTCATTGATTCCTGAAAATTATCATTCCTATCCACTCAATATATTGTCGTTCTGAAATGCTTATTGAGAGTGGATTACCATTTGGGGAAGAAAAAAAGTTGTTTTGTTGTGTGATTCAATTAGCATTGATCATAATATTCAGCGATTTCAAGCAATTGCCTTTTGTTTCACCTTAGAGTCATGTTTTTGAATGTTGGTCTTTACATTATCTTCTTTGGTGTTGTAGTGATGTGATTCTGATGAAATTTTATCACCAGTTCATCAGGTCACTTGGCGAGGAAAGTGGTGACAAATCAGCTGAAGATGTTGAGAATGAACGTGCTTTGGCAAAGGGCATTGATGCCATGACTTCCAGCATGGAAGAAACTCCGGCTAACTATAACTTCAAGAAGGAAAAACAGCGTGAGTACGAGCAGGCATGTCGAGAGAAGCTTCCAAACCCAGAGGCTGATCTCGAACCAGAGCATGAAGAGATGAAAATACAAGATACTTCTCAGGAACAAATTCATGTAACTGCATCTGCTGTTGAGAAAGCACACACACAATCCATTCTTGAATCAGATGGTAAACCCATGGAAGAAGCGGCAATGCTTAGTTACCAGAAGAAATTAGTGGTTCTGTACCTGCTTCTTTCAGCTTGTCTGGCAGATATCCCAGAAGATAATAATGAATCGAGAAAAAGAAGGAAGGGCTATGATGCCAGACATCGTGTTGCACTGCGGTTGCTGGCAACCTGGCTTGATGTCAAATGGATAAAAGTGGTACTAATATTTAAATGCTGGATTTTTGTTGGGCATTTGTCAATTAAACTTTTGTTTTATTGTTACTCAGTGTCTTATAATCGTATGCAGTTGTCCATCAAGAACCATAGTTTTTAAATAGTCTCATGATTCTTGGGTGGGGTGGGAATCACCTAGCAGCAGCAAGAAAATCCTTGCATTTCATGTTTGGTGAACTGCCGTAAACTTTGGAAATATTATTTTCTACTCGAAATTGAGATCTATATCAAATACTTTAAATCATTAATTTCCGAAAGAAATGTGTACTTTTCCAGGAAGCTATAGAAACCATGGTTGCCTGTTCTGCCATGGCTCTATTGAAGGAGGAAGAATCCAAAGAACAAGGGCAATCTCCAGAAAGTACATGGAACAAGTGGAAACGCGGAGGTATCATAGGTGCTGCTGCATTAACAGGAGGTACCTTAATGGCCATTACAGGAGGTATTGTATTTTCTATCTTCCAGGATCCTCACTTTTATGGGTACACCTTGAATGAAATAAAAAAATTCTTTTAGTGGCCTCTTTTTTTACTTTTAAGTTTGTGCAACTGCCTTAAACTCAACAGGCTTAGCCGCTCCAGCAATAGCCGCTGGCTTTGGAGCTTTGGCACCTACTTTAGGTACCATTATACCTGTTATTGGGGCAGGTGGGTTTGCTGCTATTGCTAGTGCTGCTGGAAGTGTCGCAGGTTCAGTTGCAGTTGCAGCTTCGTTTGGAGGTAATCATAAGAGTAGAAATTGGGGTAATTACTCATAATATGGTATTTTTTTTAATTGGATCTCTCTCTTGTATAACATCATATGTATTACTTTTCGCTCTTCTTGGCACTAGAATGACACTGCTGGGGTTTCTATATTTGCTGGTGAGTATGACTGTCATGTTTAATATTTTGATATCTTTACTTATGGGCGGATTCAGCTGCTGGAGCTGGACTTACAGGAAGCAAAATGGCTCGAAGAATTGGTGATATCGATGAATTTGAGTTCAAAGCTTTAGGAGAAAATCATAACCAAGGGGTCCGTACCCTTCTTTTTCTTTTATCTATCTTCCCAATAAGCAAAGAAAAATGAATAAAATGTGATCAGGCATTCAAATATGCCATCTTTGTGAATGGCTGGGAGGATTCTGCTGTTATCATATCGGCCTTAAGTGGCAGATCCTGGGATCTAACTAAGGGGTGGGGGTCTCTAACTAGGGGGTGCGCTTCACTCCCACCAGTGGCAAATCCTAGTTAGACCCCTAATATTCGTGACGGAAAGGGGGTGCAGGTCCAATTATAAAAAAAATTTAGGGGTGCATCTGCACCCCCGCTGCCCCCTCCCTCTCCGCCACTGTCGGCCTTCGTAAAACACTATTTCATTATGTGTATTCCCTTGTCAGCGCCTAGCTGTTGTGATCTTGGTATCCGGTTTTGTGTTCGAGGAAGAAGACTTCATTAGACCTTGGGAAGGACAAGAAGGCAACTTGGAGAGGTTGGTAGATATGTATTTCCTTATGACTAATTTAATGTGTGACGGTATATAGCGGTTTATAGGCATTTACGTTTCACTGCTAGTAACATATTTCGGATATCTGAAACTTCATATTTATACAGGTATGCCCTGCAGTGGGAGTCCGAGCACCTAATTGCTGTAAGCACTGCTATTCAGGACTGGCTTACGTCAAGTAAATGATCTCATTTGTGCTTCTGCTTTCAACATAAATCAGTTACCTTAAATTGCTCTGTTACATTTAAGCATCTTCTGCAGAAATGGCCAAGGAACTGATGAAGCAAGGTGCCATGATGACTGTACTAAGCACTCTTACGGCAGCACTGGCGTGGCCATCAACATTGCTTTCACTTACTAATTTTATTGACAGTAAATGGGCGATTGCCATTGACAGGTTTTTCTAACTGTTGTGTAACATTTGATTCTGTATATTATTTAGTACGAAATAATTTTAAATCATGTAAGCACATTATACCTTTATTGTATAGATCAGACAAGGCCGGAAAACTTCTTGCAGAAGTATTGCTGAAAGGTTTGCAAGGGCATAGGTAAACCGAATAATACTTTGTTGAACTTAGAAAATTCAGTTTTGCAGTTTTCCTAATTAGTCTCGTGTTTCATGAATTTCCCAGGCCTGTGACTCTTGTAGGATTCTCACTTGGTGCTCGGGCTATTTTCAGGTGCCTACAGATTTTAGCTGAAGATGAAGCCCATGGTAAGCAAAAACCATTATCCCACCCCATTTACACACACACCGAAGAGGGGAGTGTGCAGTGCCCTGCCCGCACAAAGGTGTTGAACACCGGCCCACCTGACGCACCAATCTCGCAGTGGCACATGGGTACTGCATAGTATGTGGTGAGTTACCTCACCGCACACACCCCAGATCCCACACACACCACCTGAAGAAGTAATTCTAGAAGTGAATGCATGTGGGCTGTAATTTTCATATCTTCTTTCATGCAATAAACTGATTCCATTTTCATTTTTCACCCACAGGCATCGTGGAGAGAGTTGTTCTTCTTGGAGCACCAATTGCAATTAAAGATGTGAACTGGGAAGCCACTCGAAAGGCATTTGCTCTCTTCTTCAAACCAAACTCTGAAAAATTCACAAGTTTATATCTCTGTGACTGCTGAAAAATTTTCTCCTCCCGAGCCTTGCATCCCGATTAAAAATTCTTATGTGCCGAATTATGTCCAAACGGCCATGATCCATTGATAATAATTCGCGGGGTCAAGTAGACTCGACCCATTATATCGACCGGTGAATTATTATCATTTGATTGATCCAACGGCCAGAAACACAATTCGACACATAAAAAATTTTAACCGGATGCAAGGCTCTGGAGCAGAAAATTGTTTTGACTCCTTCCTTGATATCATCTTAACCATCCACAATCTGCAGGTTGTGGCTGGCAGATATGTGAATGCTTTTTCTACGAACGACTGGGTGCTAGGCATCGCATTCCGAGCTAGGTGAGAACCCTTGAACCCGGTAGCTCCAAAGAGATGGTACTACTACTACTGTCCACTCACATCTTGCAGCTGATTTCAAATTCAATATTGGCATCTCTCTTTCTCTGAACAGCCTCCTCTCCAAAGGTTTGGCCGGAATCCAGCCTGTGGTGGACGTTCCTGGCATTGAAAATGTAAACCTCCACACAACACGGGCATAGAGTTTCTTCATATCTCAACCAAGGGACTCACTTTTTGTACTCGTTCTTTGATCCTTATACAGGTTGATGTTAGTGACATAATCGAGGGACACTCTTCTTACTTATGGAGCACACAACATATCATGGAACAGCTTGAGATGGATACTTATTATCCAGTTTTCAACAAAAATGCTGCCAAGCAAGAGATGGATTAGGAGTCGTGGTTTTCTAGCAAAAAGTAGCCAACTCCTGTTCTAAAATTCAACTTGCAAGAGGGGTGCTGTGCACCACTAATTTTTCCTCAAGAATTGTACACTTTTGGTGATGTGGCAGGTAGTCGTTGGTGAACTTTTATTGCTCAAATGTTCAACACCCATTTGAGCTATCTTCGTGGTATACTGTATCTTCAGAACTTGCAAGCATGAAGCAATAGTGATCTACAGAGTGTTTGTAAAAATACTATAATAAATAAATATTTCAAATTTTATAAAAAATGATTGCTATTCATCAATTGAGACGGTTCAGTGCTTCCACACAGGCAATCCATCTCCTATCGGAGGATGGGTCAGCCCCCATTCTCAACCTGGTGATAGGTAGAGTGAGGGCCTTAATGGTGCAATTCCAACGTTGCTAATCAACCATGTGCTGCATCATCTAAAAAAAAATTAGTAGGAGTATCTTGATTTGGAGATATTATGAATCGTATATAGTGCAATTACATGTAAAGAATGGAGTTGTGGCATTCTGAATGAGGTCAAGAATCAAGAGTGATTAGTTACAGGTCAGGAAGACGAATTTAGGAATAATTATTTAGTCCTTATTGTTTATGAATCTAGGATATGGGGTCCGACCGATTAATTTGAGTTCACCACGTGTAGTCGCGTAGTTGTCAAAATTGTTCTAACCTCTAAGGTTTTGAGCCCGACTAAAGTATTCGGGCACACCACGTCAAATCGTGTAATTGTCAAAATTGTTCTAGCCTCTAGGATTTAAGGTCCGGCTAAAGTATTTGGGTACACCACGTCGAGTCGCGTAGTTCTCATCATTGATAGAACCTCTAGCTTTAGGGCCCGACTCGACGTATTCGGGTACACCACGTCTCTATGGTTTAGGGTCTGACTCAACCAATTCAAGTATACCACGTCGAGTCGCATATTTCTCGTCGTTGTTCAAGTTTTTAGGGCTTAGGGCCCGAATTAAATATTCGTGTATACCACATTCAGTCGCGTATTTCTGTCATTGTTCTTGTCATTGAAATATTCGAGTATACCACGTCAAGTGAGTATGAATAACAAAGCTCTGGTGTGTTGTTTATTGTTAAATGTTTAGTGACCGACGGTGTGCTTGGGTTTACCACGTATAGTCGCACTCTTATCGTCTGACGTGAATAGAACAATGGATGCTCTGCTTCTTATTACAGGATAGTTGGAGCACGAATAACCCATCCGGGATAATCATGATGGGTCGCGGTCTTGTTGATAGCTGTGTTTGTTTCATAGTTAATGGACCTACCAAATTATCCGGGCTTACCATGCATAGTCGCGATCAGTGTTTTAAAAGGCGGCCGCCTTGTCGCTCGAAACTTCAAAAGCGCTCCGACTTTAGGCGAATCGGAGTGACAGGGCGGCTTGGATGCCGCGGCGGCCGCCTCGCCCCACGGCGGCTGCCTTGTCCGTCTAAACAGTTTCGCGGTTTCATTGTTTTGCGGTTTTCTTCTTCATTTATTTGTCATTTATAGGGGTGCCCATATATTACCACCGGTACCGGTAAATCCGATACCGGCACCGGAACCGGCACCGGTACTCGGTGTCGGCCGGGTAACGGTACCGGTACTGGTCCTGTTACCCGTGGGTACCGGGACCGGCGGTACCGGTACTGGGTTTACCACCGGGTACCCAGTACCGGTTAGAATATATTTAAAAAAATAATCTTAATATTAAATTAAATAGAGAAAAAAAAAAGTTAAAATATTCCTAAACCTAATATGTAATATCGAACGTCCAAATGTGAATTCCCGACTCTCGAGTCTC
>JAOYMZ010000014.1:607648-621164 GCA_025802335.1 Pinguicula primuliflora
GGTTGTTGTGGTTTCTCTTTGGGGAAAAAGAAAAGACTGAGAAAAAGTGTGGACGGAGGAGATTTAGGGTTTCGTGTAGTGTACAAATCTTATTTTTATGATTATTCATTATCAATATATTGGAAATGTGTTTTCATGTAACTTCATTTATCAGATTTACCGCTATTTAATTTTTTATATCTTGATTCTTTCGTCATCAATACGAGCGTATTATTACCCCGAACAAAAACGTACCACAAATTGAAATTAAATTATATAATTTTTAAAGACGAAAACACATGGACAATACAAATTACACATTTTGTTAAGTGAATATATGATTATTTAATGCGTTTATTTTTAGTTCAATTTGATTTTTTTTGTAATTAAAACTTTTATATATGGAAAATATTTACAAAATATATGTACAAATTATATGCACACCATTTGGGTAGGCCAAAAATACAGAAAAAACAGATCAAATCTTTCAAGCAATGGCGGAGAGACTATGGGGCGGGCTCGGGCTAGTCCCCCACAATTTTTTTTTTTGAAAAATGTATAGCCCAAGCCGAGCCCAAACATAAAAAAAACTTACACTTACGGACGGCCCGAGAACAGAGAACAGAGACAGAAGCGGAAGGCTGAAGCAGAACAGAACTCTTCAAGGGCAGAGCTGCAGAACAGAAACTTGAAACCTATTTGTTCGCAGGCTTTTGAGGCTCAGGCTTTGGAAACTTGAAAGGTATTCGTTCACAGGTTGCGCAGGCTTCATTCATTCTGTTATCTTTAGATGGCTCTGTTGATGTTTAGAATTGGCTGATATAATCGAGTAAACAATTCCATTATGATTCGACCAGCTTTGACATTTCCAACCACTATATCAATGAACACCTTTGGGTTCTTCATCTTCTATTTATTATTTAAATCTGACATAAACAATCAGATCAGACGAAATGTAAGAAATATTCTCCAGCAGTCTTAGTTTTCTACCAATTACACTATAAAATCCAAACCAGATAACACAGAAGGGCATGAAGAAGAAAAAAATGCAATCTTTATTCAAGGAGATGCAGCAAACACGAGAAGCAATTACAAGAAAGATTCTCATCGGACTTTTGAAAGTAAACAGAAATTCAGATGCCCTAAAAAGAATTTTCAAGAAAAAAATATTAAAATTACTCAAATGCTGCAACTCGGGAATGTGCATCCAATAATGAATCCTCGAGCAACTGTATTTATACAGGAGGAAATCAAATCACGGATCTTTTTCTCAATATAGCACAAATTTTGAGCTCCATAGGCCTTCGGATAATTCAAATCCCATGAAGCCTTCGATATGTGCTGGTTCCCCTTCTCCTACCCCTAATCACAAGCGCTCGGGACGATTCAAACATTTCGAAACACGAACTATGTTTGAGAACAAATTTAAACTAAACACATATGGACGATGAAAAGCCGTTGAAACCCAACTGACCGAGGAGCTGCCGACGGCCGTAACAAGGAAGAAGATGGGTGAAGTTTTTCCGAGTTTGAGGTTTTTTTTTATATATAGTCGCCGGCTGTGAAGAATGGATGGCCTAAACCCTAAACTCTAGGGTTTGCACTTCACCACCCTGAAATTTAATGTACTTCAGAGAACTCCCTGTTCTTATTATTTTTTTATAACTCCCTGTTCTTATTAAAATTAGTAAATCAGCACGATTTTTGATCACTTTTTGATAAGGTTTTTTTGAGGTGCTCTATGCTGGACGAAACCTCAGGTAAGAAAATTCCACGAAACACGCGTGCAAGCATCATATCTGTTACTATGTGTTCAACACTTTTTGGGCTAACATCTGATTCCCTCCACGTGCACTTTCGTCCGATTTTCTTATCTTCTTTTCGTCCGGTTTAGAATTCTTGGGGGTTTTTTCCTACTTTTTGATGAGGCAATGTGAGTTTTTTTTTTGGATAAGTATAAGGCAATGTAAGTTAAAGACGACCAATTCGACGACATTGGGAGAAAGGTACAGCGCACGACTCACACACATGTGTCACAGATACACACACGTCTGAATGATGCTATAAGACATCTCCTTTTGACACCTCTTTTGTATCTCCTACGAGGTGTTAACATCAAATATGGTGAAATTGGGCTGATTTTTCAACACCAAATTGGGTGCTGACACATCATGGAGAGGTGCAAAGGAGATGTCTTATAGTTTTTTTGTACACGTCAATATAAGAGCTTTTGTGTGGTATAGCATTTGTGGTGACTGTAATGATCAAAATTTTCAAATCACAACCAACACATTTTGCGAGATTAAGTGCAATAAGATCTGTGTGATCATACTCTTAAAAATTGGGTACATGCTCATCATATTTGTATAATCTACAACTTTGGGAAGTAGAAGAATTAGGTAAATGTGAGTAGTAAAGGTGAAGCTTGAGCTTTTAAACTAATGACTTAATGCTCTGTAAATATTTTTAGAATTTTGATATACCACACGAGTATAATATATACATGAATTCGTGTATGTCTCACATGATACAACACACACCATATTAGTGTGTATGTATGCTGGTGGGCATTTGATGTGAGCAAATTCGTACCATGTATCAAAATCCATAATTTCATTTGGTTCATTGAGTTTTTTAAGGGAGAATTTGAGCTGATGTTGTTAGAGGGAGGCAAGTGGATGGACGGACATCTGGACTGCCCGTTTAAAAAAATGGGTAGACGGAAGACCGCACGTTTTTTTGAAAACCATAACCGTAGTCGCTCATTTTTAAACGGGCGAAAATAGACTTCCGTCCGTTTATTTATTTAAAAAATTAATTTAATCATTTTATCCATTTTATTTTAACTCATTTTACCCATTTGACCTGTTTTATTCGTCTGTTTGACATGTATCCGTCCATTTATTTATATAAAAAATTAATTAAAAATATTTAATTATAAATGCGAGTTATACGGGTCTCATCCATATTCACCCATTTAGATTTTTAAAAAACCGAACCACCCATTTTCTTATATGATTTAAGCCAGAACTGTCCATTTTAGAAACAGTATCCTCCCATTTTCGAAAACGGTTTAAACGATCCGGGCTAAACCCGGTTTAGCCTGTTTAGTTCGGACCATTTGCCTCTCTCTAGATGTAGTAGTGGAATCATTATATCAAACGCCGGGGATATCAAATTATAGTAATTGCAGGAGTTACCATTCTTCTGAAGGAATGTTGTTTTATTCTATGGCCATGGTGCAGTTCGGAAATTATACATCACACCAAAACAGATACAAAAAACACAGCAAACTCATGTGATGCAATCTGATGATGTCCTCCAAAAATTTTGGCCACAGCACGTATGGATAAGATGCATTTATTATGTATTTTGTGCTGATTTTTTGGTACGGCATACCATTTCTCGCGTGGTTCACAAGTTAAAAGTGGCCATCTTAAAACTCAACCTAGCCACTGTTGACATTTCCTGTCCCCACTACCTCCAACAGAATGCCTGATGCTGATTTTCTCTGTTGAATATTTTTGCTGGAGCCACTCGAATGCATTCACATCAAGCTTCCCGGATACAGATTTCCCCGGCTTTCTACGAGTGAGCTGGTCTCGGATTGAGTTCCAAAGTTTCCCTATAGCATCCCTTTGGCGGGTGGTGAATCTGGAAACATTGTCGAAGGCGTGCTTTGCTAAGATGTCTATGGTGGTTTGGCACCTGCAATTGGATTACAGAGCTATGAGAAAGTGGACTCTAATAAATCATCACAAGCTGAACTTCATGTAACTCTGACCATGGAGTCTTGTATCTGTTCGCGGCGATCTCTAAGCAGGAGATCAAGGCTTCTCTCTGTGATTTCAGAAATCTCGCATTCTCTTCTTCATCGTCTTTTCTAATGCTGGGTGGAAGCTCTTTTTGCCCCTTTGATTTTTCGCCCTTTGTTGGATTTGATAAAAAGGCATCAAGCCGGAACGGATCAGGCTCTTCTTCCCTGTAATCATCAGAACTGGTGGAGAGAGAGGGTTCCTTAATTTCAGTTGCTTCATCTCTGAGTGCAATAGCTTCTTCTTTATCTTCATCTTCAGTTGCTAGAGGAAGAGCAGATATGGCTTCTTTTAATCGACCAGCTGCTTTTGAAAACTGCACAGTATTTGAATAGAAAATTATGTATTCCGCACATTAATTGAGCAAAATGAGAAAAGACGTCTCCAAAAAGCACCATGTGATTGAAAACTTTGATGCAAAATCAACCAAGGTACGGAGGCATGCTTATTGATACAAAGTGGGTTACAGGGTTGATTTCTAACAGCCAGCATGCAATTAGAAGCATTGAATTTTTTTTAAAAGATCAAATGAATCCTCAATATAGCTGATTATATCCTACAATCGTGAAAAATGGCCCTTGGTGTATAATTTCCATGAGTTCTCATATAGCTTACCATAAAGCTGTCGTCTGTGAAAAGATCATTTGCCCAAACAGCCCTTATTGCCCATGCATTCAACAAATTCTGTTGCTTTTTGTTAAAAACCTGCACGATGAACGATTAACTAAAGTTACATAGAGACATCCATAATGATGTGAGAGATGCAGATGAACGATGAAATATGAGTCTTACTTCAGCCACATCTTGAGCTGCCGAGAACAAAGCATGATAATCAGCACGCAATAAGGGCTCATTGCATTTAGTCAAGGGCATCATAGCAGCTTCAAGTACTGTAAAAAAATATCCACTGGTTGCTTCCTTGACGCTGCCAGCCTGAATCAGCTGCATTGCCAGCTTCGATGCTTTACTGAACTTTGTTGGATTCTTTATGTGTGATGCAATTTTCTGCATGGCATCAATCACTTGTTCTTCTGAGGCATCAGTAGTTGTTTTGAACCTCAATCTCTTTTCAGGAGCAGCTGAAACATGGAAAAGCCAATCAGCATTTCGTTGTAATATGGGAATCCTTTCTATCTTTTTTTTTTTTTGAATCCTTTCTATCTTATTACCCCATACAAAGAAAGTCATAGACCGCAATCTATACATGTTTACAAACTGATCCTGATACAGAATTCGCTTAGAAACATCTTATCATGTAATATCATCTTCTGCCTGGTGAAATGCAACATCATAGCGGAACAAAATTTTCCACGAGCCACAAAAAAAAATGAATCAAGTACGAAGAGATGCAATATAATATAGCAAATTGCTGAGACCATCTTACAAAGAACCGGAATTCGGCTATCAAGAACTAACAAGGATAAAACAAATAGAAGAACCAACAGAAACTTAGTGACAGCATTTTCATCTCGACGGCGTAACACATGAATTGATCACGAAACAAGCATACACAACAGGGTATAGACATGATGCGATTGAAAGATTTCACAGAAAAAACAAGAGCAGTACCTTCAGGCTGCGACTCGGGCGGTAGCTTCGGACGCTTAAGGGAACTCTTCAGAGCAGGCTCGGGAGGCGCCGACTGCTTTGGACGCTTAAGGGCACTCTTTAGAGCAGGTGCAGGCGGCGGCGGTTCCAGCAAAGATTCTCGAGCAGAGTTGTCAGCTGAGTTATACACGGTCTCTAGGGACTGTGCCGCAGTTGGGGGCGGCAAATCATCAAAAAGGTCACCTGCCATTACTCGCCTTCCGTCCAAATTCCACCCCACACAAACTCGATTAAGAAGAATTTTTGGTTGCAAAGCCGCCGGAGAAAGCGTCGAACCTCCGGCAAGAGGCATATAGGAGGGACTTTCCTGCAAGGGATTTGGAGGAGTCGCTTGCAAAAATCCCGCTGAATAAAATGGATAATAGCAGGCCAATTTTTTTAGGCAAAAATGATATAATGCACAAAACGCACACGACAAAACGCACACGACAGCATGATGATTGTCACGAGAAAATGAGGGCTGCTATATCGGACCAAAAATAGGTAAGAAAATCCCAAGAAAAACAGATGACACCATATAATTGGCACTGGATTGTTAACATTTTTGGGCAGGCCAGTGATAACTCGCCACCTAGATTTCTTATGGTTTTGGTGTGTTAGTTTTCTTGGGGTAAAGTATTTTCCCGAGAAAATGCACACGATAATGCACAAATGATATACTGCACAAAAAACTGGACACAAAAAACGCAATAAAATCACGTAGAGCATCAGATGAGGCTTTTTGAGTGTTGTGGGGCCACAGTCAGTCCAATTATATAGTGTCACCTGTTTTTAATCTGGTTTTCGTCTAATCTTTTATTGGAATATAGCATAACTTGATAACATGACGACTTTTTCACATGTGGTGGGTCCCACATGTGCAACAATGGGATTCACCAAGTAGTGATAGTGAGTGGTAGTGCTTCTCGTGTCTTGTATTTTATCGTGCCGTTATAAGGTCACAATTTTAGGGGCATGGGTCCTCTAATTTTTCAATCTAGAATATTAGGTTAGTATTCTTGATCATTCAGTGTTGTGAATTAATGATTATGATTACTATCCACAACTTAATTTATTAATTTGATTCTAACATCTAGTATGTAGTGACATATGTCTGCCTCGTAATAACCCCTTTTTAATTTTTATTTTTAAAATTAAAAAACACAATAAAAATTTAAGAAGCGCAAAACATCAAATTACAATACACAAAAATTAAAAAATGCAATACTGTTATAAAATAAGTGGAGCAAGTGTATCGATATAGGAAGAATAATGAAGAATGAAAAGAACACAAGGGAGAGATCTTATTCCTTTTCTCAAGTACATAAACTTACAACAATGATTAGCCTCTATTTATAGGTTTCATACAAAAGATGAAAGGTCACATTAAAGCCCTTCACAATCCATTAAGGCTTATTGATCAAGGGAGGAGTTGTGGCATTCTGAATGGAGTCAAGACTCCAGGATACAGGTCAAGATGACGAATTCAAGAATAATTACTGGATCCTGGTTGTTTATGAATTTAGGATATGGAACTTGATCGATGTATTCGGGTACACCACGTATAGTCGCATAATTGTCGAAATTGTTCTAACCTCTATGGTTTAGGGCCTAACTAATGTATTCGGGTACACCACGTCGAGTCACGTAGTTCTCGTCATTGTTCTAGCCTCTTGGCGTTTGGACCCGACTAACGTATTCGGATATACCACATCAAGTCGCGTAGTTCTCGTCAAAATTCTAGGTTCTAGGGTTTAGGACCTGACTAACGTATCCGGGTACAACACATCCAGTCACGTAGCTATCGTCATTTTTAAAGTACATCGGTTTAGGGCCCGACTCAACCTATTCGGGTACACCACGTCCAGTCGCATAGTTCTCGTCAATGTTCTAGGTTCTATGGTTTAGGGCCTGACTAAATTATTCAGGTACAACACGTCCAGTCGTGTATTTTTAAAGCATACCACATCCAGTCACATATTTATCGTAATTGTTCTAGATTCCGGGGTTTAGGCTCGAATTATTTGGGATAAAACTCTAAACCCTAACCCTAAAACTTTAAATCGAAAATCCTAATAAATCACAATATCTAATTAAAAATTAACAAAACTAAAATGTTGTTATATCCCGGATGTCTATCCGAGTTAGCTGCGTATCGAGGCTCATGATCACTACTGCAGGCGTGATGGACACGAGATGTGACGCTCTGAATACATGCAGTCGGCTTTGGAAATATGACCACTGAATTGTTATCATTCGTAGAACACTCATTACATTCTTTTTATTCTTATTAAATAGTATTGAGCTTGTTTGATTTAACATTGCTTCTCTTTCCTTCATTTCGCATTCCACAACATCAATTAATTTAGGATGGACCTCATCGACGTCGTCGTCCTTGAGATGTTTGAGTCACTTGCTATAATCACGAGTGCAACTGCCGTTATAGCCGACGTAGTTCTAAATTCATACGCCACATCTACTCCCGATATTGCGGTCAAACGTCAGACAATGAAGATTTACAATGCTTCGCCACTACTTCCGTTGCCACCGACTTCTCATTTTTTGCCGCTGGCCTACATATCGCAGCTAATATCAAAGTTCTCTCCAATATTGATCTTGTCATAATGGGCAACCTTGCCACAAGTATCACCGATGTGCATGGTTCTATTTCCGTCGCAGTTACAAAATTACTAGTCGATCGTTCCGAAGCAACACTTGTCGTCATACATGTCGCCGAACATGACCTTGACAATGTTGCCCATAATATCGAGGACAAAGTTACAGCACTCAAATAGTTGCTCTTATTTGGCCTTTTGCCAATTTTTGTTATTTTGTATGTACTACTCCTATATAATGATTATGTTGGGATCCTCCAGATTGTTCAAACTTTGATCACTCTGTTTAATATAGAACATACAATATAGAATCGTATCTCCACGACAGGCGAATTACACCCGAAAAGTCCGTAAATTAAATAATTTAAATATAAAACATCGCGACTGAATTATTTATGGATATTTAAGACTTAATTACATAACCGCTACCGGCGGAATATTGGCGACTGGTCGATACGGGGTTTCCGTCGATGCTAGCGGAATTTTGGCAACTCGTCCCTACGGGGTCCCCATCGGCGCTAGTGGGATATTCGCAACTCGTCCATACGGGGTACCAAACGTCATCATCGGGCCATTGGTGACTTGTCGATACGAGATCCCAACCGATGCTAGCGGGATATTCGTGACTAGTCGATACGAGCTCTCAATCGACTCTAACGGGATATTTGCAACTGGTCGATATGGGGTCTCTATCGATGCCAACAAGATATTTGCGACATGTCAGTTTGGGGTCTCTAGCGACACGTCTTCCCTTCCATGTCTTCGCATAATGTCCGTGATCACTGCACTTACTGTAATGAATTTTGCGTTTGGCTGTTGCTTCGACGCCCGATTTGTGACGTGACATTGTTGGTTTTCCTCTCTTCCTTTCAATTTTTGGGGGTAACATTACCATCCTTCGGACCGTATTGGGAACAACATGCGGTGATAGCATGGTGGTCGAGTATATCGTATCATAATATGCATCCACCAAATACTGCCTTGTGAGGTACGGCGAGATAAGGCTGTATAAGCTAATCCCGATTTTATTGCCTGCTGCAAACGTATGTACACATGGCGATTCGTCTATATTAAATTCAATGGAATCGCATGACTTGATAAAAATGATCACAAAGGCGGATACATTACCACCCGTTGAGACTTCATACTCATGTTCATTGAGCTAATTGACAACCAGTCCGTTGGATTTGGACCAGTAATCCCTGAACTTAGCTTCCTAAAGAGTTGAGAGGGGATTGTTTCCAGATGCAGCTTGCTGACGTCTCTCATTCCACCACTATAATTTTTTTTCTGTTACTGCACTCAGTAGGGAAATAACTGGATATTCTCTCTGGTGGCGTAACACTAAGTTTATTGATTCGACAAGGTTTGTCGTTGTGATGTTATACCTTCATCATGAGTAGTGGCACCTGACCCATTTTGAGTAGACAACCTCCTATTCGAGGTACGTAATGATCGAAGGATGTTTGGACGTGATATCTGACATGCAACTATTGAATTATTTGACCCTGTACGCATTGACAGCCCTCCAGTACGATCCGATGAGGCTTCCACACTTCAAATTTTGCTTTAAGTTCTGCCCGAGGTGCCATGAACATATGTCGTGATGGGCGCTCTGGAAAACAGCACTCATCGCTCTTGCAATGCCAAGTGCCCTGCTCGATATTATTGTCAGGTCGTCGGTATCCCTAATGATGTCTTTCAATTTCAATAGGAACCACGTACACGAAGATCCATTCTCCAAATCAACAATTCCTCTAGCAAGTTGATAGCACTTGCTTTCACTATTATATGCTGTGGTAACCCACATTACTCTCCTGTATTTACCTTTCAGAAAGGTAGTGTTAATGTCAATCACCTTCCTCATGAAGGCGCAACCCCTTATCGACGCCCCAAATGCAAAAAAATAATACAAGAATATGTTGTTATTGTCGATCTCTATGTGCATTACGGCCACTGGATTCAACTGTTCGAGAAGATAAAAGTGGGATGCAAGTTTGCTATAGTTTTTTTCGGACAAACTTCAGACGATGTTTTGAGCACATCTCATCCCCCACCAAATTTTGTTGTAACTTACTTATGCTCCCAGGTTCATGCGAACTAGTGACTGGATTGTTTTAGGAGCAAGCTCATTCCCTACACCGATAAATTGAGGAGCAACAAGTTTCCCTATCACGGCAGACGTCGCCTGTCGATGGCTTGCATGTCTGTGCTTGAGAGAACAATTATGATCTCCATTGTAAGTTCGGATTGTAAAATACTCTGATTCATCACAAACTTTCGCTCTCGGACCCTCCATTGAAAGTTTTGATCGACGCATCATATTACTAACAAAGACTTGCTGGATTTTCTTGTACGAATTTCAAAATTACCAACAAATGTGATGGCAATCTGTTTCTTCATCAATTGCTCTTTAGAGTCGTAATATTGACCTATATGGATGTCTGATCTATCCCCAAATGTGTCAACGGGTGGCGGTATTAACTCATCACCGGTTAATACTTACTCAAACTCGTTTATAGGATCATTGTATGGATGCAAATCATGTATTGAATCATCCAGAGGCTGAGATTCATATATCGTCAGATCATTCAAAGACAGAGACTCAAGTATCAGATCATTCAGAGGCTGAGATTCATATATCGGTATGAGACGTACTTGCCTAGTATCCTGGCTTGTAAGATCCAAGTTTTGACGTATCACCATTTTTGTTCCGTGTGTGGTGGGCAGCTCTCTTACGCACCACAGATCAGGAGGTGTATCCAGAGTTTCCCGATTTTCAAATCTCATCATGGGACCGAAGTAGTCATCGTCGAAATTTCCATCAACTTGCTTGCCATCCTAGTTCTCCTTAGGACGCAAAATAACTTCCAATATGTGTCTCGTTGAATTTTCGTTCTCACGTTGGCCTAAAAATCCCAAAATATCGCCGTAATCACGCTAGAAAATGATAGACCCAGCATGGTCATACTTCCTGTTGGGATTGTACTGTAAAACTAGATCAAACGTATCTTTACTGAGTCCAAATCTGTTGTACATGAGATCTAATAGAGATGTGAACAATATGTTCTCCTCAAATCGAGCAGCTCTTAAATTACATTCGACGTCCGCAGTTATAATATCCGGATGATCATTTACTTCCAAAAATGTGCAATTTTATAAAATAGAGTCATCATCATCTGCAAACAATAGAAAACAAAACAACGTATGTAAATATGGTGAAATCATAGAGTCGGGTATCACGACGACATTGGTCATATTAAGACCAAATGAGTGAACGACGATTAGTCGTGTGAGATACGAAACTATCCATTCACTTTCACGCACACATTCTTATAATGTAATGAAGCGATCCAACTGTAAATATCATACAGAAGTGTAAATCTCACAAGAAAATGCATGATCTATCTCTCAATTGTAACGATAGTGTCATAAATCAGCTAGAACTCAGAGTCAAACACACTTTCAACAAATAAACCAGCTTAAAATGCACCATTTTCACGCTGAGTCCGTCGATGATCTCTCTCTGAATACGTTTTTGGACCAGTCGTTGAGCCGAAAAGAGTGAAGAAATGGAAAAACGAAATAAAAAAATGCAAGTTTTTAGTTTTCCAGTCATCGTATTTCCGTACGATCGTACGTGGGTTTGATGGGAATGAGTGTGGTTAAGTTATCTGATTGTTTAGTAGTAATCGTTTAGTGCGAAAACTAAAATTTATTCGATTTTTGATTTATTTTTAAAGATGAAGGTTACATTTGTAATTCTTTTTTTAAGGTTTCTTTTCAAAAATAAATTTCTCATAAGGTTACTTTTGCAAATGATCCCAATGTGTATGACTTTGACTATGGTAGAGTCCCCGTTTTCCTCTAATAATTCAAGGGACGTCCCTTGAGATTTTCTTTTTTGAGTCGGTTAAGATGAGAAGCTTCATGATGTGAAGCATGTGTGTAGCCCCGTCAGTCCGTATCGGTAGTACTGATACCGACCGACAACCGACACGGTCGGTAATCGGCAGATGCCGCAACCGCGTCATCGGTATACAATCCGACCATCGACCGATTTCTGGTTTGGTAGCGATATTAACGTCGGTAACCGACGATAATACCACTTAGTTAAATAATATAATTTAATTAATTTATTTTAATGTATTTTTTGAGATGAAATATTAAGTTTAATTAATTTTTTATAAATCTATATATTAATATAGGATCTTTTTGGCTTCAAAATTTCGGAGCATTTCAGTATGACAAATGAGAGGGCGACACGTCAGCAAGAATGGGGTGCAATTTAGCACTGTTTTTTCTTTTTATTCTTATTGTATTTATTTAGTTTTCTCTCTCCTACATTCTTTACAATCGGATATATGCGACGAATCGCTCATCGTTCGTCGAAACAAACTCCACCATAATAATTAGCACGTCGTGAGTTTTGATTCGAGATGTGATTTGATATGATTTTAACACCGTTTCGACGATAGTGACTTAACAAATGAGTAATTTTACGTGTCAGTGACTTCAGTCACGGGCCATATCTAGTAATTAAGTAAAATGCATAAAATCATGGGGTATAAAATGTTAGTTTCCTACTTTTTACTATGTTACCATTTCTCATTTTTGAGTCTTCCTTTTTTTTCCTCTTCTAATTGAGCAATGCTTTGTACACATAGTATGTACACTTAATTATGTGTACTTAAAATTGCTATTGCGTTTTTATTAGTTCATCACGTTTTCTTTGAAGTGAAACATAGTAGAACCTGAACATTATTGACATGACTTTTGCACAAAAAGTAAATAGTATCCAATTACCAGACCAATATATCATCCGTAACTATATTAATCCTTTAACTCAAATCCCATCAACCATCATTGTTAATTAACACATCATTTCATTTCTTTGAAGTAATCCTTCTAATTTACTCGCTGCGCTGCGTTTTTTTTTCTCTGCTCTTCTGTCTCATTTTTTTTTTTCTGTACAACCGATTGGAAGTGGAACGTTAGTTCGACCGTCGACGAGCCGCTGACTACCGTGACCGGACGAGTGCCGTTGCCGAACCGACCGTCGACGAGCCGCTGACTACCGAATTGTAAATTTGAGGTTAGGGTTTTTTATGACTCAGTTTTTGTGTATCCATTTTTTCCACCAATTCGTTCCTTGTTAAAATTGTTGTGTGATGCTGACTTCTTTTCTTGAATATGGAATGTGGGTTGGATTGGAGACGTTCCATTCCGAATGTTTACGGTTGGATATATTCTGGAATATTTATCTGAATTTAATAGAATGCTTGAGCTTTGATTTGTTGTTGCCGTTGGGAATCAATTATTTTTCTTTTGGATTGGAGCTTTGATTTGATGTAGAAAACCAGAGTAAAATTGTTGGATGTTTTTTTTTAGTTTGTTGGATTGTTAAACAGGTCACGGTTGCGGTAACTGACATCTTAAGGTACCGGTAGCGGTACTGTAAGTCCGCTACCGACGCCGTTGTAGTTTATGGGTCGGTACCAAAACCGACCGATCGGGAGG
>JAOYMZ010000015.1:0-10550 GCA_025802335.1 Pinguicula primuliflora
CGTTTAATGGAGGGTTCACATTTCC
Organism: Pinguicula primuliflora; assembly: GCA_025802335.1. Taxonomy (NCBI): domain Eukaryota; kingdom Viridiplantae; phylum Streptophyta; class Magnoliopsida; order Lamiales; family Lentibulariaceae; genus Pinguicula; species Pinguicula primuliflora. The sequence continues at coordinate 26 of JAOYMZ010000015.1, forward strand.
CCTTGGGTTAAGTAGTCCTAAATAGGATTTTAGAAAATTCCGGCGACGAAGTTGCCAGAAACCGAACAAAACCATATAGATCTTCATCTAAAAAATATACGCTTTCCAATGGTGCGATCAATTTCGAAAACGGATGGTTCTACGAAAAAATTGTCCACACGAAGCGAAAACAGTCCACACCAAGACTGACCATACGAAGCGCTCCCTATATATATATATATATGACAATGTATAAGAAAAGATACCACGCATGCATGATGCACTTAAGGTTGAGTTATGCCTACATAAGATACATTAATTAAGCAAAGATCAAAGTCATGTAAACGTCTGGATTGGGATGGTCTCAAATACAATCATGGAGTCAAACTCCCAATTAGAGGTCACCAAACGGGCAGCCCATGCTAACTCGTCCTGTTTTATATAGGTTGGTGGGTTGAGTTTTAAATCTAACCTACTTATTTTATAAATGTGGGCCAGGCCAGACTAGTCTATTTACGAAACGGCTAGGCCAACCCGACCTGTCAAAAAAAGAAATGGGTCAGCTCCCAACTTGCACGGATTTTGATGGGCCAACCTGTTTGGCTTATTTTTTATTATTTTTCACTTACTTTAAACTTTTTTGACATAAATATAGAATAAAGATGAGGACGAGAGCAATGGTAGAAATCAGTGTTGCGTTATAGACACAAAGATGAGGAGAAAATAGAGAGAAACGATTGATGGGTCGATGTGTTGTGTTTGTTTTGAGTTTTGACCTATTTAATTTTTATTACATGATATTATAAAATTTAAAAAAATAATACTAAATAAAAATAGGCCAACTTATTAACCTGCCGGACTTGGAATGTCAATCCAGCCTAACTCATTTTTAAATACAGGCCAACTTGGCCCGTTTTCAATACGGGTCAGACCGACCTAAACCTATATTTTTCACGGACAGAGTAGGTCGAACCTATTTGACTTTCACTGTTTATTGACCTCTCCTCCCAAGGTCATTCAGAGACCCTTTAAGCTACTGAAATACGAATTCAATAATGACGTGTCGTCCATTATAATTGATCAATACCTTTTCGGTACTTGTTATACTCTGCCTACATATTAGTGAGAGAAGCTGGATGACGATCTGTCTTAATTTTCAATATTTCTCCCTCATATGGCTCCCATTTCATGTCTCCAGTGTAAACTCCAATTGTGCATGTCAGGTCACATTGAGAAGAAAGTGAAAGGGTTTAGCAGAAACAGAGAGTCCACGAGGTAGCACATGGACTGGGGATAAAAACAAGATACATGAATGGGGGAAGCAAGTTGAGCAAGAAAACCCCTTTTCTACAGTGGAAACATCAGAGAGGACTGTGTACTTTTTCCTTTGTTTCAGAACACTTTTGGTTCAGGATAATGCACTGAGTTTTCACTCTCTTTTCTTTGTCATTTTTTATTTTGTAGCACACGATATCAACTGGAAATGGAGTAAACCCAATATCTACAACCATCATCACCATACAGAAACAAATGAAATACGACTGATTAATAAGGATAAAGAAAACAACGAATCGGTTCATCAACTGACTGTGTAATCCTTTCATATGCGATGTTGCTGCAGTTGCAATAGCCTCGTGTAGGGTCCATCAGGCCGGCTAATAAGCTCGCTGTGGCTCCCTTGCTCTACAATGCGTCCATCCTGAACCACACCGATGCTGTCAACACCACGTATAGTGGACAGCCGATGAGCCACAAGAACCGTGGTTCGTCCCCGCATGAGCCTTTCCAGTGCTTCTTGTAGCACACATTCGGATTCTGCATCCAGAGCGCTGGTGGCTTCATCCAGCAAAAGGATCGAGGGGTCTTTCAGGACGGCTCGGGCAATTGCTATGCGTTGTTTCTGCCCGCCTGAGAGCTGGACACCTCGTTCACCAACAGGAGTTTTGTATCCTTGAGGCAAACTACTCACAAATGTGTGGACATTTGCTGCTCTGGCAGCTTCTGTTACTTCTGCTTCGGTAGCACCATCTTTCCCATATGCTATATTTTCGAAGATGGTGGATGCAAATAGAGCAGGCTCTTGCTGGACCAAACCGATCTTGTGTCGAAGGGACTTCAAGTTCAGCCTCCTAATGTCTTTTCCATCTATCATAACTTTCCCAACAATGGGATCATAGAATCTTTCTATTAGAGCTATCAATGAGCTCTTTCCCGAGCCACTAGCACCCACTAGAGCCTGGCTCTGCCCGGCCCGGATTCTTAAGCTGAGATCCTTAAACACAAGCACATCCAGTCGAGTTGGGTATGCAAAGTCGATATGTCGAAGCTCAATCTCTCCGCGAATCGAATCCACAGGCTCAGCTTCAGGATCATCAGGATCGATCCTTGTGGGTCGATCAAGGATTGAAAAGACAGATCCGACTGCTTCCCCACCCCTAATGATCTCGGGAGCAAGGCTGACGGTTTCGGCCACTGAATTTGCAGTGATGACCAATACAATAAAGACCTTGATGACCTTGGAGAAAGTGGAGAGGCCTTTGCTGACCAGGTGAGAGCCGTACCAGAGGATGAGAGCTTCAGATGCATAAAGTGCAAGCTGAGAGAGGCCGAAAAGGAAACCTGAACATTGACTGCGCCGCAGACTTTGTTGCTGAGGGACACGCAGTTGGTGGCTAAACAAAGAGAGAATCTTTTCCTGGCTATTGAATGCAGCTACGGTTCTAATGTTGCTCACTCCTTCACCTGCAATCATGCTAGTTTTAGCATGGGCCTTCGCCGTGTCTCCTGCGAACCCTTTGAGAGAGAGTTGCTGCATTGTACAAAAGGAAACGGTTACATACTGATACGGCAGCAAGCAATTTTTTATCGTTAATTGTCATAAAATTCGGCAGAAAAGAATAGGGGTCACGGGGATGGGAATGAATCTCTGCACGAAAAGTCCGGTGTGTGTGCGTAACACAATGAATGCTTCATTCGAACCCAATGAAGCCATCATGTTCAGACCGCGCCATCCTTTTACATGACATCAGACCACTGAGCGCAGTGCTCAGTGCTATGCAGTGTCAGAGAGGTGAAAAGCTTTAAAGCCTTGAGAGGCCAGGAGAGTAAAACAGGAAGAGATGGGCAGACACGTTCAGGTATTAAATTCTAATAACCATTGATATTACTCAACTGAAAAGCCTGCACACTTCTCAGTACTCTCTTTCTCAGACCTGACCTGGGTAATTAATTCTATGTTTTTTTATGACCCCATACGCCTTTGCCTTCTAGTGCCATGGATTCTAACACGATTCAGCCATTATCATTGGAAAATACCCACAGCGCACAGCAGTTGGTGGGTAAAAATGATATTCATCAGCCAATCATGATGCAATTGTTGGATCATAAAAAGTAAAAAGGATTGGCTTTTGTGCGTACGACGAATTACCTGAGCAAAGTTGGCGAGTACGAGGAGCGGGAATGTGGCGAGGATGAGCAGAGAAACTCTCCATTCAACTATGAAAGCAACTACAAAAGAAGTGAGAAGAGAAGTCATATTCTGCAGTATCACTGAAATCCTCTCGGCGATGGCGGATTTTACATCTGCAGCATCAGTAGCAAGACGGGAGGCAAGAAGGCTTGAATTGTTCTCTTCCTCATCGAACCATCCAACTTCATTCCTCAAGATGGCTGCAACGGCGAAAAAGAACAACAAAAATAAACATGGCATGATTTTGTAATCTAAAAATTGAATTGAATATATTGACCGAAAGATCAAATTTTTTTTTGTACCTGCAAGCATCATTCTCCGGACTCTAGTAGTAAGATTCTCGCCCATGATACTAAAGAAGTAGTGCTGAATAAGATAGGCAACAACAGCATACAGACCAGCTCCGATGTAAATGAACACATATTCCTTGGTTTTTCGTTCCATGACAGCCGGATTGTTGTAGTAGAATACTTCAATCATGTTGCTCATTACAATGGCGAAGGTTGGGCCAATGAAACCAGAAAGAACGGATCCTACTGCTCCCATGATTGAATAAGGCCACTCGGGAGCATTCAGTGTAAGCAGCCTCCAGAAGTAACCAACTGGGGCCGGGTTCTTCCTATCAGTTTCAGCATTGGATACCATCTCTATGCGACCGTCAGCACCCATGCTGTAAGAATAGCTCAGGTTCTTTAGACTACCAGAACGAAGGCTACGAGATTTCGTCGACAATGAGTGGCTCAGCCGTGTCGAACGTGTCCGACGAGTGGACGGGTTTGAAATATCTCTGTTTCCCACCATTTCTTGGAATCGGATCAAGGATGCATAGGCACCGGCTTTGGCAATAAGTTGCTCGTGCGTTCCACTTTCCACAACTTGCCCTTGCTGTATAACAGCTATGGAATCAGCACTTGTTATTGTGGATAGCCGGTGAGCAACAACAACTGTAGTTCTCCCAACCATCAGGCGATCCAGAGCCTCCTGAACGATGCTTTCCGAGCCCGCATCTAAAGCACTAGTTGCTTCATCAAGAAGAAGAATTTTGGGGTTCTTTAGCATTGCCCTTGCAATTGCTATTCTCTGTTTCTGCCCACCCGAGAGCTGGATACCACGTTCACCAACCTGGATTTGGATTCACCAAAATAATTTAAGTAACCAATCATTTTTTAATTTTTTAACGTGTGATCGTGATGATTGTCACCATAAATAGTTTATGAAAGTAGCATTATTCAACTATAAATGAGAACCTGAGTGTTGTATCCATCGGGAAGCAAGGTGATGAAGCTGTGCGCATTAGCAGCAGAAGCAGCAGCTTCCACTTCTGCCATGGTTGCATCAGTCTTCCCATAGAGAATGTTTTCAAGTATTGTGGTGGCAAAGAGTGCAGGTTCTTGATTCACCAATCCGATCTGGTTTCGGAACCATCTCAGCTGCAAGGTCTTGATATTGATTTGGTCCAGTAGAATTTCTCCTGCGTATTTTGAAAACATTTAACAAAAGATTTAGGTTCAAAATCATCTTCCCGCCACCTGATTGCAGAGAACCTACAAGAAGCAATGTGACGATTACCCTGATTGGGATCATAAAATCTTTCTATCAGGGCGACAACCGTGCTCTTTCCTGAGCCACTACCACCGACTACTGCAACTGTCTTTCCAGCAGGAAAGAAGAAAGACAATTCTCTGAAGATGATGATGTCAGGTCTAGATGGGTAACTGAAAGTCACATTTTTGAACTCAATGTTTCCATGGACTTCATCCAGGCACTTGGCATCTACTGCATTGTCAACTATTGTAGGTTTCTGCTGGATTATTTCCATTAACTTGTAGCCAGCCGCCTTCCCTTTGCTGAATGCCCCGAGATTAGAAAAGGACTGGCCCAAGCTCCTGCAGAAAATCAGATAATCAGATTGATTCAAAATCGACAACGGAAAATGGAAATAAAAAGTTTTGGAGTTAAATCTTACATGCCACCAACAATGGCAGAGAATATAGCAGTGAATGCCTTGCCACCATCCGTTTGCCCGTTTCTGATAAAAACACCAGCATACCAGAACACAAGAGCCCATGACATGCAGGCTATACCATAAGTGCATCCTAATCCTAGACCTTTAGCCATTCCAGCCTTGTATCCCAGCTTTAACGTATCTTGTATCAAATCCGAATATGCCCCGAGGGCTTTCATCTCACCAACATAGGAGTAAACCGTCCTAACTTGTGCAATCGACTGCGTTTCCAATGTTTTATTAGTCAAGAGGATTGCAAAAGTAATGCAAAGCACAAGTGACTTTCATATTAAGATATTTTGCAGCAGGCATGGATGGTGTATAAGGGAAAGAAAACAATACGGAAGAAAATCACAATGTTTCCAAGCTCACCTGCTCGGCAACAATACCAGCATTGGCATAGGATTCACGACTCTTTGAAGTGAGTCCTGTGAGAGTATATGCATATAGACCCCCAGCAAATGCAATTCCAGGGATAACAGCAACACTGAGCAGTGCTAGCCGCCATGCTGACACGAAACCGACCACCAATCCCGCCAAGAACGTCGAAATATAATGAATGAAGTTACCAACCTTGAATCCGAAACACACAAAAAATAACAGACTCAATATATTTCGGTATATCAAATCGGTAAAAGGGGTGGTAGCAACTCGTGAGTAATCAAGACTCAAGAGAGGGTATTGAATGACCTTTTGGATTCCATTACTTGGTTATGAAGATAGAAAACATAGATTTACAACACAAATCGATAACTGAAAGTAATTAACATGATCACCTTCTCGCTGATGGCATCTTGCACAAGCAGAGTATCAGTGGAAACACTGAAAACAATATCCCCAGTTCTTGCATCCGTATCGAAAAAGCCAACGTCCTGTTTCAACACAGACTCCAGATACTTCTTCCTCAAAGCACCAGCTTGCCTCTCACCAGTGTACATCCAACATGAAATCTCTGTTTGGAGACACCAAGTGGTTGACTATCTTCCAAGAACCATAAAAAAACACAAGCACGTGTATGTATAATAATAGTAGTAGTTATTGTAGAATGCAGATAGCTCTGCTACAGTAAAATTTCATGTATAGTGTAGGCATTGATAAACGGCAATGGGATAATATAAAATAAGGAAATACCCAAGAAATGAACGGGTTAAAAGAATCAAGACGAAGAGACGGTTCCCGGACCACGTGTGCGGTGAACTGGCTTCACAGTGTATGAACAAAAGTACAATTAAAGCTCAACCATGGAAGCTAAACAAAAACCAAAATATTAGCAATAAAAATACAGGAAATTTTCCACAAAAAGATGCTCAGATCATAAATCCGACCTGCGTAGGATGAGAAGCACACTACCAATCCAAGATACACGAAATAAATAGCATACTGCAAAGAATTACAGAAAAATGAACCGTTAGATCTGATTACGACTGTATAAAAAAAATGGATATCAACAAAACGGTGCCGGTGACCAAAAGAAATTAACCTTGGAAACTTCATGTGTCATCTTGGTCAAATCCATTTGGTTCTTCCCGAAACCATTAACCATTTCCCCGAAAAGCAAGAAGAAAACCGGCATGGAAGACCCGTGAACGACGGCCCCGAGGCTGCCAGTAGCCATCAAAATTAAATCGTATTTATCAGCAAATGAGAAAAGCTGGTAGAATGGAAGGCTCTGTTCATTCTTCTTCTCAGACTCTGGCATTGCTTTAACATCAGCTGCTTCCGCCATTTTTGAAAGAGGAAAAATGTACTCCTCAAACTTGCAAGGGAGAATCCACACAAGAAAATCTGCAAGCTTTAAACCGCCTCAGACCGACCCAACTCTAGAAAAGTATCAAAACACTAGATTCTCATCATAGGTGAGTGGTGCACGCAGTTCTGTTGGCGTTTTATTCCGTTTCAAGCACGCATTTTTTTCTCCATGACGTGAGATCTATCTATGGATGATATCCTGGCAGTGTCAAGTGCTTATAGATATGTGAGATCATTATACCTCACCACCGGTCTCCCCGTGATACATGAGAGAGCCAGGCCTGAAAATTGCAGGAAACATAATAAAGGAGAAGGGTAAGTTGGGAAGTAGTGAGACTACCGGTCAAAGGAGATGGAGACAGGGTTACTGGGGAGAAGAGAAGAGTGCGTGTGATGTGTGTATATCTGTGGAGTGAGGTCTGTTTACTTATAGAGAGGGGCGCACCAATGGGGAGTTTGATCAATAAATTTTTGAAAACAAAAAAAAAGGACAGTGACAATTAATACGGAATTGTTACTAAATTTGCTTAAAATTTAAAAAACAAAATAAAACGGAATCTTATCTAGTCAGGTTTGCAGCTTTGTTATTTGTGTGCAGAGCACTTTGTTTCACAATTATTTTATAATCTCAGCTGCAGAGCACTTGGTTATTTGCCTGCCTGCCTGCACTTTGGAGATGATGAAATGCGGTGTCCGTAATTTAGAAATAGTATGTGTACAAAATATTTTGTATATAATTTTATAAAATTAATTGAATTTCTACATGTAAAATGATACATAGAATCATAATTTGAAAATAGTATGTGCACATAATTTTTTGAATAAATAATATTTGTACATGAATAAATAATCTGAGGGTTGAAAGTTAATCTAAACTTCACTGAACAGACAAAAAATCTCACCAGCAACTCATCGTCTTCTCCAACCATATTTACCGGAGGAATCTTTGTTAGGTCTTCGTCAACCAAATTTATGAAGGAGTCTTCATCCGATCCTTGCTGCGAAATTGGATGAAATCTTCGTCACCCGAATTTGTTTGAAATCTTTGTCAACCAGATTTGTAGGAAACTTTCATGAATCTGGGTTTCTCAAATTATAATGTTGTGTTGAATCAGAATGAGTTTCTGTTTTTTGAAGAAGGTAGTGTGCTGCTGATTTTTGAAGTAGGCAGTGTGTTGTTTTTTTGAAGAAGGCAGCCTGTTGCTGATTTTTGAAGAAGACGTATGTTGCTGGTTTTTGAAATATGGACCATAGGATCTTAGATCTGAGGGTCCAAATCAGTTGCTGGGAATATAAGCTTATTATTGGGGATACAAGTGCTGGGTACAGGAAGGAGACTCTCTCAATCAATATGCACATATACATGTTACTTTGATTGTATAAAAATATTATGTATATGTAACATTATTAATTATAATCTCAACGTGAGATTTAGCGAAAATTAATTTGGGGTAAAGTGAGCTATTTGTAATTCAGGTATTGAGCTGAATACAATTTTTTTTAGTTTAAAATAATTGAATTCACAACTATTATTTTACATGAGGATTATAATAAGCGAAAAATCTCAGGCGAGTGAGCCAGCACTGCCTCGGAAAAATATCACCCGCACAACCAGTACCAAGGGTAATCCCAGAACACAACCCATCCCTACGGCTACGGTGAAAAAAGGAATATCTTATGCCCAAGCCCTACGCCTGGAAGGTAACTTCAAAAATGACGCTTTAACTCCTACAACTGATGAGCAAACATTTAGAACAAAGCCACAAGATGGTTAAAAGGGAGAATACATTTTTTCACATCAAACCTCTTAATCAAGAATTCATATTAACAGTTATAGAAGATAAATAAGATGGAGCCTGGAGAGAAAACCACCGGAGAGCCGAACCAGAATCTGAAGGAAGGAGCCCCTTGTCTTGAAGTTGGAAAATCATCTGGAGAGGGAAGAGATGATTCTGGAGAACCTTGGACCCTTGTCACCCGTCGAAAAGGTTTGGGAGCGTCTTGGACCTATCAAGCACCGTTGCCAAACATGGTCAGCAAGGGTATATGGTGTTAGCCATTGGGACAGAATCAAGCAAATGAGAAGCAATCTCACCTCACTATACTTCACTAATATCCCTCCTCACTGGGATGCAAAAAGATTGGCTGGCATATTTCGTGAACACGGTAAAGTCTTCGATCTCTTCATCTCTAACCGTTTGGGCCTCAACGGAAAGAGATTTGGCTTTGTTCGTTATGAAAGGGGAGTTGCGGAACCTGCACTGGTGGAACAACTGAATAAGCGAATATTGGATGAGTTCAACTGCAGGTGAATACTGCTAGATTCAAGCCATCTGAAAGAGTGCAGCAATCTAAAGGGAAAGAAGTCATTTTGAGCAAGTCACAAGAAACAGTTGGAGTGCCAGTCAAGCCGTGTAATCATACTGCTGTGTCTTATGCGGACATTTCAGATCTGGCTGGCTCCCCTGTCCCCAAAGTCCGGGAAGAAGGTACCAAAAATCATAATACCACTGATGAAGATCGTGTGTGGGTGGAGGATGCGATAATAGTTGATTTGAAGGATGGGGATACGCAGGAAATAGAGCACAAAATGAAGCTCTCTGGTTTCAGTGACTTCTCTTTGGACCTAATTGTAGGGGATAAAGCTCTAATTCGTGGCCTGGATGCAGAGCAGAAAGTAAGACTTCTATACTTGGGCAATCAGCCTAATAATCTATTCTTCTCTCATGCCTAGAAATGGGAACCAGATACTGAACTTCCGATAAGGAAAGTCTGGATTCGTATGAAAGGAGTCCCTTTTGTCTGCTGGAACGAGCGTAGTCTTAAATGGATAGGTTCCCATTTTGGATCTGTTCAAGAAATTGATGAAGATACTCTACACCATAAGAATCTGCTTTGGTGTAGGATTCATGTTCATACGGCTGCCCGTGGAAAAATTCAAGGAATAAAATCAATCGTGGTGAATGAGAGATCCTATGAAATTGAAGTTGCTGAGGAGAATATGGAAGTAGCAACTCGGGTCCCGTTATCTCCGGTGATTGCTCCGACAATCTCACCGGAAAAATCACTGAGGGCGCCTAACCCAGAAATTCAAATGGAGGGAGAAGGATCTGCATTAATGAGGTTATTTAGAACTCCGTGTGATGCACCACGAAATGAGGAAAGTAATGACCTCGTTGACCTCAATTACCCACCTCTAAATCAACCAATTATGAGCGGGGACAGTGCAGTTAATTCAATTTCCAACTCTACTCGGCCGTTAGACACTTTAAACTCAGGTAAGTCCAAGTCTAATTCAGGAGTGGGCCATAAATCTTATAAGT
>JAOYMZ010000015.1:10650-32577 GCA_025802335.1 Pinguicula primuliflora
GCAGCTCATCCTGTTCTAAATTTGTTGATGCAATTCCCTTTACTTGATGCTTGAGATTGTTGAGATCAGATTTATATTCTCTCAGCTTGGCAAGAAGCACCGCCTTGATATTTGGCTGCAGACTGCGGGCCTCCATATCCATCTTCCAAATCTATGACACGATCAGCCAACATCAGAGGAAGAGAAATATACATGAACAAAAAAGATGCGCCAAATAGTCATGAAAATGAGTGAGTGACGCACCAAATCATCTGCTTCCTCCAGTCCGGTTATCATTTCAGAAATGTTTTGCTTCTTTTCCTCTGTGAATGGAATCGTAATATGAAATCAGTAAAAGACAGAGAATCTAGAAGGACTACAGAAAGATCATTGCCACAGAATCATGAACAAACCTTCATGAACAAGGCTAGCAGATGATGTCTTCCTGGATAAGTTCATAGAGATCTCGCCGTACCGGCGCTCGTAGCCTTCGAACACCTCGCTCATTGTTGCCTATCTGATTATACCCTACACTATGCTCCAAGATTCAGCTTTCAATCAAGAAAAAAAGAAAATCTTGACTCTGTAATCAAATTCAGGACCAGATGTCGGATCCCTTTACCTGTAAAATGAAAAGAAAATATCATGCGAAATGTACCGTAGTTCCTCAAGAAAATGTCATCTCTACCTCCAAAGTTCATGCCGATTTATCGAGTGATGACTGTGACTTCATCAGTAATCACTATTTAATATTTTTCATTGAAATCCAAAAAATTTAGATGCAATTATTATAAGAATTGTATAAAAATTAATAACAGATGGACATCGATAAAATTGGAACCATAAAGAGAGGATTAGCATGGTCACTGCGGAAACGGAAGGGTAACTCGAAAACTGAGTCACATCTAATCAACTCATGAAGAGAACTGCGCAGATGCAAATTCATGCAATTAAACTGTAGAGAACAAATTAGTTATTGTATACATTGTTCGAGAAAACGCTATGCGGCCTCTGAGCGACCAGAAACCGCTCAGCATCTAAACGGTCTAGGAGCCCTTATAAGCACGCTTTTAAGCGGCCTAAGCGGTCATTCGGACAAGGTGGAAGGCGACATCCTAACACCTAAACGGCCTGCGCGACCTACTTGTCCAACAGAGATTTTATAGCCAAACCAAACCAGAATTACAGCCAAATACAGAATCCCCTCAAGTAGCAGATGATGGGGAGGGTATATATAATCGTATATGGTATTCTTTATTGTGCAAATAGGAACTATAAAGCTCAAAATGAATTCAAAGATATCTAATCCGACTCAAGACTCACAGAGACACAAGACCAGTGAAGAAACATTTCCCCCAACAAAGGTCCCTTCCTTTAACAGCTAACGAGTTGCAACGTCTTAAACATCTAGCAGCAGTACAGGGAAAAATGAGAGGGCCTGGTATTGGTATTGATGCTGCAGATGGACGCAAAGGCTCCCAGTTGCACGTCTCGCTAATCCGAAAATGGATCATCAACATATTCAAGCTGTTGTCTCGTTTGGTGAAACAATCATATTTCCTTCAGGGAGAGGGCTACATCCAGCTTTCACTTGTATATCTTGAACACTCTCAAATTCTTCACCCGGGAAAACTTCCGACTGCATTGAAGGGGCAATGTTTTTTACATGTAGCCAAGTCAGTTGCCAGAAGCTATCTCCTCCTCCCACGGGATCGCCGCCGGGAACAAGAATCCCGCTTGTCTTCATCACCAGCAATGTGTTCTTGAGAAGCTCAGGAACAAGCTCGTGGATCTTGTCACTCCGTTTCCCTCTGAATCTCAACTTCATGCATTTTTCCATACAACGAAGTACCTTCAGCCACACTTGGCAAAATGCTGGAGAGTGAGAGATATCCGGCAGGGATTGTAAGAATGTCTTAGACGAGAGTTTAAGAGACAATGCCATGGAGCCTTCCATACTGCGAAAGTCTTTCGGAGAATGTTGTTCGACCTTTTCTGGTAGTTCATCAAGCAATGTAAATATCACGAGATCAAGACATTGCAACCACAAATCGGTCGGCACCCGTATACCTTCCACTCCTGACAAGGATCTTTGCAATAACATGATAGCATGGTTTCTGACCTCTTCTCTGTGATCTATGCATACTCTTCTCAGTCCCTGTATAAGCCTCATCCACATTTCCAGTATGCCCTGAGACATCTTTTTTGCCTCTTCCTCACCTGCTGCTTCCTTAGTCTGGTGAAACCATGTCGACAGACAAACAACAGAATCAGCCATCAGGTCTAAGGATTTGACGGATCGATCGACATGACCTACACGAGACTCGGCAAACTGCCTAGCCGCATTTATGCAGAGGACATAATTTGCAGGAGACAAGTGGGCCCCCTCAGACATGATATGAAATAAAGTTTCGAAACCGGCTTCAGATGCTTCCGGATGTCGAGCCGTGATAGAAAGTAAAGAAATTATGGTGCGCCAACCCATGTGAGATCTTATCTGAGTTGCATTTGCTTTCACAAGATGCATCACTTCCTGTGTGATTTGCTCACAATAAGCATCAGCCACTCGAGCATCAAGTTTCAATATTAGTTGCAGAGACTTCAGAAGCTCATCAGTGAGATTTTCCTTGTAGGGAAGCAATCGCTGGCATATACGAAGGAGACCAAAGACGGCCTTCTCTACAAGGGTACAGGGCATCACAATCGATTGAACAACATTGGCTATGTGCTCATAAACATTTTGCCACAGAAGCATGATTCTATCCCTGTTGTTTAGAGTGACTGTAATCAACAACTCTAGACAAAAAACAGCTGTGTCATCTTCCTGATAGCTGTTTCCTTTTAGAGGACGCCCTGCAGTCACAACAAGAGCACGAACAAGCTGCGATAAGGAATCTGCTTGCAGAAACTTACTCTCAGCAAAAATGCTATCAATGTGACAGTCTTGAATTGTCTGCAAAATACGCTGACGTGCAGCTATCTGTTCTTCTGAGGGTTGGGGTGCAGGTTCTTCTGCATCAAGGGATAATAAAAGACTAAAGCGGCCCATAATGCCAGATGACTTTCTAGACACAATCATTGGTTGCGCTTGAGAAGCTTGTGGATGAGTTGCCGATTTTAATATTCCATCTTTATTAGGAGACGCCTCCAAGTCATCAGTAGCATCATTTGCAAGACGGGAGGGAAGAAGGCCTATCTTATGCAAACTCAAGATGCAGTCCACTATGTTTATCCAGCCTGAACGTATGTGATCACCGTAACGGTTGGCAATAGTAAAAACTGCTACAGTTGCAATCTTAGCTTTCATGTCATTCCCAAAATAAAGAATTGTTCTCTCAGTGAAAGATGGATGAATTAAGGTGGTAAATTTGCAAATACACACCACCAAATCATGCAATACCTCACCAAAATTATACAGAGCTGAAAGTTTAGCAATGGCCAAAAATCCATCAATGCATAACTGTAATGTGTCCTCCTTTTCTGCATGATCAAAGACAACAGAAATCGCAGCAATGGCAGGACCAGATAAAATAGCAAACATGTCATAGTCAAGATGGAACCCAGAATCAGAGACAATAAAAGGAGATGAATGCTTAGCTTTGTGTGTCAGACCAATCCAGTGGCTCCGCTTGAAAACTGCAACAGAACCAACTTCCTCGGGGATCATACAAATTTCATTTTCACAGATGGAATGATAAAGCTCGGACAAGAAATCTCGCGGAAGATCATTTCCCCCATTGATTTTCCGGTTGTTACGAACAAAATCTTCTTCAGTCATTTTCTTCTTGACCTGTGTATTGTGTTGATCTGTGTTGAGCATGACCAGAGAATATGAAAGCAGAAATGCAGCATCCTTGTTGACAAAAATATTAGGTGATTGCTCAAAATAACTATCAGAAAATGCTTCAAGTACTCTTAGTATCTTCTGGGATTCTCCAGGCAATCTGAAAGTCTCCAAGAAAATGCGCAAAGCAATATCTAGAGTCGCGTCCCGAAAATCAAATGTCCTAGCAAACTCATGAAGCACCTGAACACAAAATTCATCATGGCTGCCCAGAAAATCACCGATGCGACTTTTATCTAACCCGATGGTATACCTAAAGAAGCATGCAACACTTCGAGGGTCCAGTTCGGCAGGTAATATATGTAATCCTTGAAGGAATTCCAGGCCTTTTTTGGGATCTCTGTTGAAGTTATCAACACCAACCATCAACTTATTCTTTATATTTTTTATATTATGCACAAATGGAACCCAATGATGAGGGTCCTCATAATCAGAACATATCAAATTCCAAAATGGCTCATCTTCTTTACTTTCCTGAGAAGAATCCCAAAATTCTGATTGATTATGGCTTATTCTTTCAGCCATACTCTGAAGCAAAGCAGTCAGGCCATCCAAAGCAAGGGTGTTGACTGCTGATAAAGGGCTGTTCACAGGAAAGGCACTCCTTGATAGCAGATTTACAAGGCCTTCAAATACATTTGCACAGGATATGTCACAATCATAATTTGCGTACATCTCAATAGCAAACATTGGTTGCCTACAAAAGTCAATAAGAGATTCCATAGCAACTTCCTGCTGTTGGTATGAAGCTCCATGTTTACTTTGTGCGACCCTCAGTATAACATTGGAAATAAACGCTTCAAGCTGTAGCTTTAGTCTAGTGCGCAAATGATGATAAAGATTGAGGGCTATGCTGCATACTGTTGAAAGAATGAGTGGACTCAATGACGAACCAAACAGCATCAGGCTGCAAAACAGTTCTTCTTGTATCAGAGCCAATAGCTGTGGATGATCTCCAAAAGAGGCCCCACCTAATTCTATTGTAGAACTAATCAATCCAAGGGCAAACAGAGGAACATCTTCATGATATGCAATTGGATTAGATTTAGGACCAAGTTCTATGTCTTCTATTACATTTAGAAGAGAACATAGGAAGTGGAAAATTTCCACCATTGCAGGGAGACCATATGGATCACTCATTGAAGAATTTATGTTATAGTCTTCACCATGATCAGTCTCATTTTTTCCACCGTCTGATTCTGTAACAGTTAAATCATCAAATGACAGCTTCTCCTCGACGGTGTGAATTTCAACGGCTACATTATCCTGCAACAGGAATAGCTCTTGATAATCATGCATATGACTCTCAGCATTCATTTAGTTGATGTTAAAATTGTAATGACACAGACAACTACTAGCCATAACTTTTTTCCTGATAACAGAATCATTTTGGTGCAAATGGAACAAACTAAGAAGATTTTTTTATCCATCATGCAAGATTCCTATACTTTAGTCTCCAATGAAAAATGTCCATTCACGATGTAAAGGACAGTCTGCATCACGCAAGCTGAGAGGGAAAGCATTTACCTCTATTTTGGTAGAGCCGTTGCCGTGACATAATTCATTCTTTTTAACATCCAAATCAGGAAGGCGCACAAATATACACCTGATAAGTTCATGCATTGTGTGGCGGGAGGTCCTCTGAAGCAGTTCACTTTTAGAGCTAGCCTGATGAACTATTCTAAAGCAGGTATTCACTAAGCTACATACATGATGGTTGCTTAAGTTATTGGATGCTTGACTTTTCATGCAAGCCAAAAGAACCTGAAGAATCTTCATCAGAACAACTTCTTCCGATGCAGGATCAGTCACCTCAAATCGGCAGCTTGTCACAGCATCCACAATTAGATGTAAAGCATTATCTACATTTACAGTTTCTGAATCAAGAATCTGTAGGTTTAAGATTTTGTAAACGTATGACAAAGCAACACCAGTGATCGGTGCGCCAGTTTCATCAGATTTAATAACATCCAAAAATGGCTGGAGGTATAGAGCTGGGTCAATAGTATACCAATGGCTTTGCCATGAAAAGATCTGCTTCCGGAGCTCCTTGAACGATATTATGAGAGAATGCTCTACCTGCTCGTCATCAGCACCATAATGAACTCCCCATCTTACATTTCTCCTCATCACAGCCAAAACTGCACCAATTTCTGCACTGACCATGCAGGCTAACGCTCCGCCTGAGGGCTTGAACAAACAGTTCGTCTGTTCCATCCGTAGATTGACTTTGTTCTGCTTGCATAGTGAACTCATAGACATTCTGCTTCTTTGCTAACACAAACTTTCGTGCAGTCCACGCATCAGATCCCACCAGGCTCAGTGGATATCTCCCTAAACAATTATTAGCATTCCAACATAGATAAGTACAACAGACTCCACGTTAGATGAAAATGTGGATAGGAAACTGCAGGTTGAATGACGAAGCATGCAAATATAATGAACTCAAAACACGAAACATGACAATTGAACCCAATAGATTATATTTGAAATGTGGTTAGGGTACAAACAGAGTAATGATGAAACATCGGTTAGCAAATCGTCAAAAAAGGAAAAAATTGCTGAAACTAGATTTTAATACTGCCCGAAAGAAGAAGAGAAAAATCAGTATTCCAATTAATTGGAGAACTTTTTAGTGGAACCTGAATTATATGTTAACGGTAAAAATCAAAACTTGTCGATAGAAGGAGATACAGGGTTGTTTTTACCATTAATCTGAACTTCTATTTGTAATTACATAAGATGAAAGGTATCAGAAACCAGCACTGTGATTCCCAACCAAGATGATAAATTTCAATAGATTTTCTAAAAAAAAAAGATTTTCTAGAAAGAAAAGTATCCTACGTACAAAAAACAGTAAATGAGCTATCTAAATATCACAAAGACAAATCGTAGATGGATCAGCTATCCAAAACTCATTTCTAGGAAGAGAACTCCCTCAATCATACCATCTTATTGTGCAAATTAATTATGCAGATCTAATATATAGGTACCAAAAATTCAACACCGCACAAAATCCCGGACAAGATCCAGCATACACTCCTTTAATCAGCAGAAAAGAATCTGAAGAACGCAGTGTTTAGAGTGTGATTGACGATAAGAAGTTGGAAATTAAATAGAGAAATACCAGTTGGATTAAAGACCGGATAGGAGGAGGAGAAAGAGATCAGTGTTTTCTCCGCAGGGGTGCTGTGCTGTACCTGCAGCGATGGAGGGGAGAGTTGACAAAATTGAACGAAACGAAACAAATGAGAGCAGAGTTACAACAACACGCGCTATGTCCATAGATGCTGAAATCAGAAATTTACCAACAAAAAAAAAATTGCTGAAATCAGAAAAGCGCTTCTTTCATCTTTGCATCCGTGCTCAGAAATTGGATCAACAATTACTAGGCCCGTTATTGTACGGGAAATTAAGAATTTAGTTAAAATAAGATATTTTTAATTTATTTATTTATTCTAAAAATTCTATAAATTTAAATAATTGTAAACTTAATAAAAAATTTGATTAATATTATGGCGGCACAAAATTAAAATTCTAAATCCTATAAAGCCTACACAACGTTACTGTCAGCAACACGGTGTTTTAACAGCGTTGGTGCTCACATCGTGGCACGTTAATTCTATGATTAACAAATTCGCACTACAGCCAGCAGCGAGTAGTTTCCCGTAATTGCCAATACAGCTGATAAGTGTGAGAAAAGCGGTGCAAGTGTCGCTCTACTGACAACAATGCCACTCACTTTTTACCACAAAACACTAATTTCAGAAACTTAGTATCAACTCCGGTTTTGCAAAGAGGAGCAGTAACAATGCCTGTCTTCCAAAGAGGAGCAGTAACAATGCCTGTCTTCCAAAGAGGAGCAGTAGCATCTTCAGGTTATTTCGTAACCAATTGGTATTTAAATACATATATTTTTTGAATTATTAAATATTTGTTAGATTTGAATTGTTAAATATTTTTTAGATTTAATGTATAGATTGTTCTTCTTCTTATTATTAGTAATATCAATAGTTTTTTTTATATCAATAGTTTTAAATATTTATTAGATTTAAATTGTTAAATATTTGTTAGATTTAATGTATTAATTGTTTAGCAATAGCAATATTGTTAAATATTTGTTAGATTTGAATTGTTATATATTTGTTATATTAATTGTTCTTATTATTAGTAGTAGTACAATTTTTTTTAGATATCAATATGAGTTACGGTTAGAGTCAGAGTCAATGTCTCAGTCTTTATCTGCCCGAGTCCTAGGATGTAATTGGAGATTTGTCGAAACATAGAAGTACTCGCGTGTTAGAGAAACAAATAGATCTTGATATTGTAATAACCCTGAAACATCCTGATAGATACCTTCGTCTGATTGAGTAGCATCCTCGAGTTGCTGATTATGTCTTTGCTGCTTGGTTATGAGGTGCTTATCACAGTTGTCTTATTTAGTCAATTTGTGATCAAGAATATAAGCCGCAGACTGCGTTCACTCACCCGACACTTTGGAGTCGTGATTACCATGCTTGGTCGAGTAACCTAACTACTTGATTCTACGTATTTATATTATATATGTTGCCCTGTTTTCTATGATTTGCAAATGAACTGCTTTAGTTTATAAGATTGCAAATCTTAATGAAGTAAAGGATCGTCCGAAGCTTAGAGTAATAAACATCGATTGTAGTTTGAGAGCTGTTCAAATCGAGGAGAACTTATTATTCGCATCTTTATTGGATCTCATTTACACCAGATATGGTCTTAGTAGAGATAGAATAGATTTAGTTTACAGTACAAATACAAAAGGAAGTTAGACTATGTTGAGTATACCATTTTCTTGCATGATGATGGCGATGTTGTGGGATTTTTAAGCCAATATCAGAACGAGAATTCAATAAGACATACTTTGGAAGTTGTTTTGCGTCCTAAGAGAGTGGCGAAATGCGCAATTGAGACCTTGAACCAAAATGACATGCCGGCTGACTCCATGGTTATGACGAGACATGAGTGTGAGACATAAGTGTGAGACATTCAATGTGGAAACGTGTGAGACCAAAACTAATGAACTGGTTGCACGTAAGCTCAACATCACGAGAAAGAAGTCGTGATGAACATTCAGACTAAGTCACCTTGTGTAGATGCATTTGCAGCAACAAATGGATCCGACACAAGTTCACACAGTCTTAACTTGATATTGCTGGACTACACGACGGTGCATGATGAGGAAGCATGCTGCGGCATACATCTCAATGTCATTCCCATCAATGTACTTTTTCCTCCCCCAAAGGTTCAGGACAAGAAGAGGGGAAGGTCAATTTATTTGCATTCTCCGTCGGAAGGCGAAGCAAAAATCAGTGAAAGAATCGCTGCTAGAAGTGTGGTGTCCTCGAACACTAATACGAAGACATGCAATAGTGGACGTGTTGATAAGGAAGACGAAACTACAAGTGGATGACGATAGTGAGGGCTGCAGTTCGTATCGTACCTTCTCCAATTTTTCATTTACATGTTGAACATTTAATTGGAACTTGAGAAGAAGAATTCAATTGTATTCACTTGCATGATGTAGTCGGGAAATCATCAATCTTTCATTTTTTTAAAATAAGCAACACTTAGTTACAACAGTCGTAATCATAATTTACGATATTAATGATCTTAAAAATGATCTATGATACAATTCATCACTTCCATTCCAAGATTCCTGAGCTCTTTTATTATTCCTAATAATATACGTATCATACGTGGTTAACTCGATTTTCTCATTCGGGCCCCAATTCCACTAAAACCTTCGGAAAACTAGTGTATCAACCAACACACATGTTTGTAAAAAAATGCACGTTTGTAAAAAAATGCATGTTTGTTCATTTATAGATATCTTGACTATCCTAGTCGAAATAAATACAGCAGTCGATCCCGACTATCCTAGTCGAAACAAACACAACAGTCAGAACAAAGATAGCAGTCGATCCCGACTATCCCAACCATTCATAGAAGGATTCAATCCTATTCATTTGCGTGATGTAGTCAGAAATTCATCAATCCTTCATTTTTAACATAGACACTTGGTTACAATAGTTGTAATCATGATCTATAATATTAATAATCCAAAAAATGATCTATAAAATAATTCATCACTTTCATTCCAAGATTCTAGAGCTCTCTTATTATTCCTATTAATACATGTATAATACGTGGTTAACCTGAATTTCTCGTTCGGGCCTAAAACCCGCTAAAAGCTACATAAAACTAGTGTATCAATCAACATGCATGTTTGTCCATTCATAGATATCTTGACAATCAAAGTTGGAACAAACACAAAAGTCGATCTGGACTATCTCGACCGATCATAGAAGGATCCAGTTCTATTTATTCGCATGACGTAGTCTGAAATTCATCAATTCTTCATTTTTAACATAGGCGACACTTAGTTACAACAGTAGTAATCAATCCTTCATTTGCGTGAACGTACGTGGTAAACCCAGATACTGCTTTTGATCCCTGTGGCTGGGGTATCGGGACGGGCTTCAATCGAGGTCCCCCTAGCCCTTTAAGTTTAAGACAATAATTTTATATTAAATTATAGCTCCAAGCCGATTTTCAAATCAATCTACACGACAATCGTGGTCCAAACGGAAGGGCTGTATATCGGGTCGGGCGGTACCGGTCCGGGATAGAACAGTTACAGGTAAACCGATATCGATTTTCATGTCTATAACTCAACTCATCCCGTTGAGCTCCTACGTTTTCATGTCTATAACACAATTCATCCGATTACTACAGGGTTGAACCTAATCCGGAATATGAACAATAAAAGAAAATACTCAGTTGATGGCAGAACGAATAACCTAGTCAGTGACAGAACGAATAACACAGTCGGTGGCAGAATGTAAAACTCAATCGATGGCAGAACGAATAACTCAGTCGGTGGCAGAACGAATAACTCTAGTCGGTGGCAGAATGAATAATGTCAGACATCGGGATTCGTGTTGACTTATTTGAATTATGATTTGTGATTACCTTTAAAGACGTGCAAAAAGTGACCCATCATTTTTTGATAACGCGAGTCCCATCAGTTCTTGATTGTCACTATTTAGTCATATATTTTTTATATTTTCCCCTATTTTATTCATACCTCGTAATATCCATCATTCTATTCATGTCTGGCGTAACAAGCATGACTATACGTGTCGAACATGTATACCGCATTCGGGCTGTAAACCCTTAGCACTAACCAATCACAATCCGTTAAGTACTCCTAAATTCGTCATCATGATCAATACTTCATCACTTTTACAAATTTTGGGATGTGTGCACTGCCTATCTGAAACTTAAGACGCACAATATAAGATTAATTCCTATCCAAGTCAAGATGTCCTTAGGAGGAATGTAATGAAATATCTTTGTTTCCAATCTACATGAAAATAGGAACTCCAATCCCACATAGTGTCTGAGCACATGCAAAAGAGTGAGACACAAGTGATGTAGCAATACCCCAATTTGTCCATTCATAATCACTTAATGTGACAAATAGAGTAATTAGATTTTTATTATATATATTTTTTATTTAAATATCTCGACTAGCCTAGTTGGAATAAGAACATATGTCGACACGAGAGCGACCAATCATGGTTACTGCAGAACAACCATGCATGCCCCAACTCAAATTTTCCAAACTAACAATCCATGATTTTTGTTATATATATCCCTAACTAAAAATCCATTATTTTTGTTATATGTTCAAATATATAATATAGATATATTCATTTATTTCTATTTACATAATCCAAAATATCAGTTGTTCTACTCACGGCTGACGTAACGAGCACAACTGTACGTGTTTACCACGAATACCGCATCCAGGCCCTAAACTCTTAACACTAAATTGCCACAATCCGTTTAGTACTCCTAAATTTGTCATCATTATCTATACTTCATCATGTTTACACACTTTGGGATGGGTGCAGCGTATGTCTAAATCTTGAGACGCATAATATATGATTCATTACTATCCAAGTCAAGATGTTCTTACGAGGAATGTAATTAAATCTCTTTATTTCCAATCTACATGGAAATAGAAACTCCAATCCCACATAGGCCTGAGTACACGCAAAAGAGTGAGATACAAGTAATGTAGCAACACCCTCGTTTGTCAATTAATAATCACTTAATGTGGTAAAAAGAGTAATTAGATTTTTGTTATATATTTTTTATATATCTAAATATCTCGATTAGCCTAGTCGGAATAAGAACAACTATTGACACGAGAGATACCAATCGTGGTTTGTGCGGAACAACCATTCGTCCCCCAACTCAAAATTTCCAAACAAACAATCCATGATTTTTGTTATACATATAATATAAATATACCCCTATATAAAGATCTGTCGACAAATTTTCATAGACTGCGCATGTTTTCATAGACTACGTGTGTTTTCATAGACTGCGTGTCTTTTCATATCATATCTGCGTGTGTTTTCATGATCTGATAGCTGGATTCAATGTTTCAAATAATTAATTATTATATAAGTTCCTATAAACAGATGCAACAACAACACGAAATTCTACCGACTCTAGATTCAAAACATGGCTGCCCACATTGCTGCCTTCTCTGATTCTATTTTCGCTACTTCTAGAAGTGAAGTGGTGCTGGTGTGTCTTTCAGGATAAAGAGAGAGCCATGAATCTTCCTCGAAGGGGAGATGAAGAATCTATCTAATAGTATATACTATATAGCAAATAAAGTGTCGGCAGAGGGATTCGTTCGTATTCCGACGGTGCAGAGTAGCTTATAGTCTAGTTAATTTAAGTCTGTATTTTGTAAAATCGTATTTATAAGATATTAAAATTTCATTGCATATGCGATGAGTCAAAATCAGTTCGTTCGGATTCTGACTTAGTCATTTTGGTGAGTTTCGCAAATCTTACTAAGGCATTCCTTTCTAACGCAATGAGTCATGTTGATTTTGTCAAATTTGGATACATTCAATTGAATCAAAATATCAAATTCCCTAAAGTATACATTGTTACGATTCCAATCATCTTTCAAATATCGATACAACATACAGATTCTGATACTGCAACAATGTCTCATTATTCATATAGTTCTTGGCCTTTGTGAAGCTCATCATGTGCAATTCGATGTTCTTGCGCATATAGACCCTGCAACCTCCGTTGTATATAAACCAATGTGAAACAAACTGTTAACGAATTAAAACAATAATTGACATGTACCAACATCTGAGTGACTGAAATAAATTTACCCTATGACCTTTAATTCACCTGCATGATCAGATTGATGCTCATAAGAAAGGGATCCTCGGGGACGGTAGCATTTCCATACTTCTATTATGAGTAGCTCACCTCACATAGTGATTCCTTTGAAAGACTTTAGATTTTCCGGCATCAGTGTGCATAATGGAAGTAAATAGTTTAGGATCTGATAGTATGAATACACTGTCGTCTAATTGTCAATAACGATGATCCGACCTCCTTCCAAGTGCAAGGCAGCCACCACCCAATGGTCAGTTCTCACAAGCCAAGACATGTACACTGTCTTGCAAGTCAACCACATCGGTCCCTTGCCAGGGGTCAGTTTAATAAAAAAAATTTAACATCCCGTGTAAGGATTTCATTCTATTCCTACTTGCACAACCTTTTTTGTCATCCCAAAATTCCTTGATAAGGCTACAGAAACTAGTCGTGGCTAGTGCAACATCTTGTGGGAAGATGTTCTTGTATTTTTCAGATATCTTGCTCATAAGAATAAGATAAAAGATTTCATCAGCATGCTAAGAGAAAGTGAAAAACCAACGATTAGTATGGTACAACTAATGGTTATATAAATGACTAGAGCAAAACCATCAGAATAAATACTTATTGTATCCTCCGCACAAACATCTTTTCTCGTAAGTTCTGCGAAGAATTTTCGATCCAGACACATAAAACCACCACAATGTCTTTTGGATCTCATGTTGCATCACTATTTTCCAGTGTTCGAGAAAGCGTTGGGCGGTCCCAAGGTGTTTTGGGGCCGCCCAGCGCCTAGCCGGTTGGGCAAAAAATTTGGTTTTTAATTTTTTTTTTTGCAAAAAAAAAATTCAAAAAAAAATCGGCCGCCCAGGACGCTTGGGCGGGCGCCCAGCTGCTTGGCCGTCCAGCACCAATTCGGTGCGCCGACAACTAGAACACTGCTATTTTCATCCAACGTGTTAGACATTCCAGACGTTGTTTGGATTCTTTTTCCAGACCTGTAAAGGCATCTCAATTGTAAACTGTCTTTGCCCTCTTAGATTGTGGAAATATCAAGCGTCAATGTTTCGATGGCCCCGTTTCCTCTTTGTACTCCAAACTGCTTCTTCTTCATCACCAGTTTCTTCATTTACGATCGGTGCAGACGTACACTTAGGTTCTTCATCGTATACATCTTCCGAATGTATAGGATTAGGTGGTACCTCCGTGTTTTCCAACAATCATGAAGGGTCACCATATATGTACTGTATGTGTACGAATTCTCACTTGTGGAACCAGATGGTTCCATAGACGCGGTAACCGATTCCATAGAGGCGACGACTGGCTCGATAGAGGCAAAATTCATAATAATTTGGTCGTCGACTGGCTTGGTTACGAGAAATTTCAAACTCTGAATCATGTTTCGCATCTCTTTAATTTCTCTTCTTTAGTCCCATGTCCTGATTATGAAACCCAACAACTGCGTCAATTTGTTTTTCAAGTCTGTCCCTAACCCCATCAAAAACATTGTGACATTTCAGAGTTCATCCTCTATCTTCTTATTTTCCACCAATGAATTAGCCTTGGAACTGGCAAATGCACTCCCATGACTCGTTGGAACAGGCCATTGAGTAGTAGGATGAGAATCATGAGATGGTTGTGGTAAGGCATGGAGCTGCCTATCCTCAGTTGATAGATCGTCTTCTTCTTTGTGGGAGTCGTCTACAAAGAACTCCCCAGGCATATTGATCAATTCCACCAATTTAGCGATCTGCTCATCCGTACAGTCTGGCATGTCCTCAATATCCTTCATATACTGCAGCCCACTCTCTTCCCTCGAAGGTTTCAGGATAAGATAAAGAACACCCTGGGAGAGAAATTGGGAAAATAACTGTTAGGTTAGGAACATGCATCGTTCATACATAACCATGTATATGCAGAGTGGGTTCACCCTGACAGGCATGATGTACCCAGTGTAGTGCATGCAGGAGAATTCTGAATGTGTTATCAGATCCCGTATATAATATCAGAGCATCGTGCATGGACCCAAGAGATGGGATGTACACAATCCGTGTATACGAGGCCGTACAATCATGCTTAGGTTGGGAACTTGTGCGTCATTCGTGCACGGCCCCATATACGCAGAGTGGGTTAATCCCGACAGACATGATTTACCCTGTGTAATGCATACCGAAATTCCAAATGTGCTGTTGGATTCCGTATACGATATCAGAGCATCGTGCATGGACCCAACATGATGGACGTACATGGTCCGTGTATACGGGGCCACCATTATGCTTAGGTTAGGAACCCACGCGTCGTTCGTGCATGGCCCCATATACGTAGATTGGGTGAATCACGACAGGCGTGATGTACCCAATGTAGTGTATGCAAGAGAATTCTTAATGTGCTGTTAGATCTCATATACGATATCAGAGCATTGTGCATGGACCCGACAACGGGATGTACATATTCTGTTTGTACGGGGTCGCACAATCATGGTTAGGTTAGGAACTCACACGTTGTTTGTGCATGGCCCCGTATAAGCAGAGTAGGTGAATCACGACAGACGTGATTTATCCAGTGTAATGCATACGGGAATTTCAAATGTTGTTGTCAGATCCCATATACGGTATCAGAGATGCTCGTAAATATGATCCCAAATTCCGAACTGTGGTTCCTTACCCTTTTGTTGTGGAAAGCATTAATGATTTCTTCCGACAACTCATCATCGGACATCAACTCTAGTTCAAGCACATAGAAAACCTCATCATGCTTCCATCAACTATACGCTAGCCACACATTTGGGAGAGCTTGATAATTGCCTCCAATGCCCACACTGTTTCAATGGAATGCACATACTTCTTTGGTACATCTTCACGTTAAATTCTATATACAAGAACATCAATAAATGATAAACGACTCACATGTAAAGCAAACTCGAAACCCATTAGTGTGTAAGTCTCTTTTTGCCTTCGTTCACGGTACTTTGAGTACATTACCCTAAGTCCTTAAGATTGGCGCTATGGACGATCTCCACATAAGCTTTATTGCCCCATAGATACGCATTAAACGTGTACAGGTCATTTACCATTCTCATAGTAAGTTCATAGACTTTTTCTTTGAATCACCTGTTAAGATCACATGCTGTAGCAGGTATAACAATGATAGTTTTACCCTGTCCTCAGACAATTGTTGCTCGCTAGTTGCATCAGTCGCATTATTGTGATGCTTTTTCTTCTTCATTTTCTTAGTCTTATGGACGCTTTCCTCAGACAATTGTCGCTCGGCAGCCGCACCAATCGCATTGCTGTGATACTTTTTCTTCATCGTTTTCTTCTTCTTCTTGACCCTGTCCTCAGACAATTGCATCTCGGCAGCCGCAGCAGTGTCATTGTTCTTCTTCTTCTTCTTCTTCTTCTTCTTCTTCTTCTTCTTCTTCTTCTTCTTCTTCTTCTTCTTCTTCTTCTTCTTATTCTTCTTCTTCTTCTTCTTCTTCTTCTTCTTCTTTATTTTCTTCGTCTGGACTCTCTACATCAGTCTCATTCTTGCGACAATTGTTCGTTCTCTTTCTCTTCTTCTTGTGAGCCCTGTCCTTAGACAATTGCACATCATTATTATGCTCTTTTTTTCTCAGAGCCAACCACTTCTCCTTGAGGTCTTTAACGAGATATGCATGGCACTTCCTTTGAAGTACTCATCTCTTATCTGATTATCACGCGCCGAATGATCTGGATCTGGCTTCTTCGAGCATTTCAATCCTGTCACCATTGCAAACTCATGGATACCAAAATGGATTGGGTGCATATCTATCAAAAACCATAGCTCCATCTGCTTAGGCGTATTGATGCGTCTTAGCATTAAGAAATGGACAAGTTGCCTGAGGAAAGTAGTCAGTTGTGATATCCAAGAATCATTCCTCAAACTCTCATTTATCTCCCATATAACCCACAGGGACTAGCGCACCATCACCTTTACTAAGAATTCCACATGCTTGTTGTCATAGACCTTCGATAATAGGTATGTCGGAATGCTTAAATAGTTCAGGTGTATCGGTGGGTATGAGCACTTGTGTATATGTTTCACACAATCAAACAAAATCAGAAAATTGATCAAACAAAACTGCAGATTTATAATATGGACTCCGTTCCAAACCCGATAGGGTCGTATATGAGAGTTTTGCGCACGTAAAATCAGAATTATATGATTTCATTCGGACCACGAATGGAGCATGTAATTGTATCGCTATGAACAAAATTCATTCAAGATACTTATAGTAAGATTTAGAGATGGGGAATGACTTTCAATGTGTCCACCGGAGTCATCTCCCACCCATCAAACCCATATTTCATGATGTTTTTGTGTCATCCTCAACACCATTTTCCCCACCCCCGCATGACATTAAAGCAAGTTCGATCAACGCTTGGAATTCTCCTGAAATAGTTGTTGCTTCTCCTTCCTGCGAAGAGTAGTTCGTGTGTGTATTTGAGGTATTCTCGTCGGATATTTGATCACCAGAAATTTGGACGGGGTTTCGAGTATGCATGTTTGACGATATCTCCAGCGACATGTTGAAGACGATTCAAGTTGAGGTTTTCTATTAAAGGGTTTCAGGGTTTTCAATGATTCTGAGGAGAGGTTTTTCTTGACAGGGATGATAAAATGATAACTAAAAGTCTTCCAACGATTGACTTTGTTAGTTGGTGTTAGGACAGTCTAGTTATTTTATTTCTTTTATTCATTTTTGATGTCTTTTAAGTAAAAGAATAAAAAAAATAAGAGGTCACTTTTCAAAATACAATTTTGGTAGAGGTCATTTATCCAATTCTTCCGTTTTGTAGGGCAGTAGGGCTGCTAAATCCGTATTGCTAGCAATGTGTGGTTAGAGTTTGCAATTTTGCTTCCTCCAACGGGTCGACCCGTACCCGCCCCAGCGTGGGGCGGGATCTGGGGCAGGAGAGGAAGACCCGCCATGGACCCATCTCGTATATTTATGTATATTTTATTATTTTTATATATTTTTATGCAATTATTCTATTTATTAACTTTATTTTATTTGGGTTATGCATAAATAAAATTAAATTTTATTGTGGATACCTGCCCTGACTTGCCTCGCACCATTACCATCTCTACCCGTGGCAACCATTTTTAAAAAGCCTGATACCATTGTCATCCCTACACGTGGCAACCATTTTGTAAAAAGATTTCTACTTGCTAACTTCTTATGCGAAATGGATGAAGGAAGACAAAATAAACACTCGGTTTCATGGAAGAAAATCTATTTATCCCTGCATGAAGATGGTTGCAAGATATATGCAAGGCAACTACTATGAAGTTGTGGCGGCAACTTTGGCAGGATGATTCACTGTTGGCAAGATTTATGAGGCAAAAATATTATGAGCAATCAGGTCCCTGTGCAACAACTCTGAATGGTAGAAGCTCCCACACTTGGCAGAGACTAGTAGCTATTCACAATACAATGATAACAAACATTCTGGATGGTTGGTGATGGAACTAAAATCAGTCTATGGTGGAATAAGTGGACAATTTCAAGGCCTATGAGAATGTTATCTCAATGAGGCAGAACTAGAACTAAAGTGTCTGAACATATGATTTCTCATCATCGGTGCATTTCTGATCTGAGTTTACCCGATTCGGTGCAAAATGAAATTCTAAATACAGAAGCTTCTATGCGAGAAGACAGAAGTATATGGGAGCTTTCAGCAGATGGATCATTCACTTTCAGATTTGCCTGGGATTTTATCAGATATAAAGCACCAGTTAGGAAGTGATATAAACAAATTTGGAACCATCTTATGCCATTGAAGATGAGTGTTTTGGTGTGGAGAATCTTGCTCAATGCACTTCCTACGGATGATAAACTCAAACAAGTTGGTATTCAGATTATCTCAAAATGCTTTTGCTGTCAATTGAGGCTGCAAGAAGAATTAGTAGAGCATTAATTTTTGTATGGAGAACTTGCTCAAGATGTTTGGATCATGCATAAAGTATCAATAAAGTTCCATATTCGATAATTTCTCTAGGCATGAGTCTGAATATATGGAATAAACTGGGAGGTGGCAAGGTCATAAAACTCATAAGGTAGCTTCTTCCAATATGTTTCTGCTAGCTATATGGGTTGCTAGATGCAATGTTGTTTATCAGAGTGGCTCTTTCTCTGCTAATCAAATTCGTGAGTACTCAAAGAAATTCGTGAGTTTGGCAGTCTGCCAAGAGAGAGCATCTGATACGAGATTCTCCTTTCTGGCTTGTATTCGACACGAAACTCATAGCCCAATAGTTTGCTGACCCAGTGCTGTTGTGGAATGGTGGAAGCACGCTTGTCCAGCAAGTATTTTAAACTCAGATGGTCCATGCGGACGATGAATTCAACACCCCACAAGTAAGATCGCCAATGTTGCATTGATTTAGCTAATGCAATCATCTCTTTCTCATAAGCTGGTAAATGTAGATGGCAGACCCCCAACTTCCTACTGTAATAAGCCAGCGGGTGCTTGTTTTGCATTAGCACAGCTCCTATTCCCGTACCTGAGACATCACTTTTGATTACGAAAGCAGCAGTAAAATCGGGTAGTCACAGCATCGGGGCTGAAGAGAGGGCCTGTTTGAGGCTCTAAAAGGCAGAATCAGCTACCGGAGAACAGCTAAAAGAATCCTTATGCAGTAAGCTAGTCAAAGGGGATGCCATACTGTCGTAATGTCGAATGAAGCATCTGTAATAGCCAGTTATGCCTAAGAAGGCTCAAAGACTGGTAATATCGACAGGACAAGGCCAAACTGCCATAGCACCTAGTTTGGTTGGATCGACAGCCACACCGTGCTGGGAGATGAGGTGCCCAAGATATGCAACTTCGTTAACTCCAAACACACATTTGGATTGCTTGACCACTAACCCGTGCACCTGCTGTTTAATAAAAGTGAGTTTCAGATGGACTAAATGCTCCTGCCAAGAGGAGCTGTATACCAGGATATCATTAAAAAAACCAACAAAAACTTCCTGAGATAGTCTTGAAAGATCTCGTTCATGAGTGATTGGAAGGTGGCCGGAGCATTGGTGAGGCCGAACGACATCACTAAAAATTCATGGTGCCCGTTATGCATCTGGAAAGCTGTCATGGGGATCGAAGAGTCTTCCATCCACACCTGGTGGTAGCCGGCCTTAAGGTCGAGTTTTGAAAAAACTCAAGCCTTCCCGAGTTCTTCCAACAGTTCGTCCACCACAGGAATGGGATACCTGTTTTTCACAGTGATAGAATTTAGAGCACGATAGTCAATACATAATCGCCAAGTCTTATCTGGTTTTCGGATGAGGAGGACCGGAGAACTGAATGGCGATGTGCTGGGGCGTATCCAGCCTTGGTCCAGCAGTTCTGTGCAGAAGCGATTGATCTCCGTTCTTTGACCGTGAGGATACCGATATGGGCGGGTGCTAACAGGAT
Organism: Pinguicula primuliflora; assembly: GCA_025802335.1. Taxonomy (NCBI): domain Eukaryota; kingdom Viridiplantae; phylum Streptophyta; class Magnoliopsida; order Lamiales; family Lentibulariaceae; genus Pinguicula; species Pinguicula primuliflora. The sequence goes on from JAOYMZ010000015.1 coordinate 31,150, forward strand.
CCACTCCATTTTTTAGGACAATTCGATGATCTGATGCGCGGCTTGGGGGAAGGCCCCAAGGTTGAACAAACACCGCAGCGAATTGTTGTAATAAGGCTTGTAAGTCATCCTGCGTGGTGAGGGTGTCTAGGTGTGGTCACGAAGGCAAAGCCCAAAGTCCTCGGAGATTACCAGGCTGTGCATCCCAGACGAAGGACATGAGTTGAGTCTTGAAGTCGCATATAATTGGACCCAAGCTCTCGAGCCAGTTAACACCAAGCACTGCACAAAATCTGCTTAAGGGTAAGAGAAATAATTGTAAACGGAAATCTGCGTTACCCAGAGAGACGGGAATATCCATCACGGAGCTGGGGCTCCGGATGCAATCCACGCTTGCAATGGTCACAATCGTTGGGCGGGAGTGTTGTGGAATCAAGACCCAACGAGAAGCGAGTTGTGAGTCCGGGAAATAATATGTGCTGCCAGAGTCAATGAGGAAGACTGCCTGGTGCCTTGTATTGAACCTTCGACCTTCATAGTATTAGCGATTGTTTGCCCAGACATGGCATGGACGGAAATGGCTACATTGTCATCCTCCATAGGTCATTCCTCATAGTCGTCCTCCGACTCGTCGGCTTCGCAAACCTCAATGCAGAATAAGCTTTTACAGGTATGACCTTTTTCCCATTTCTCATCACATTTAAAAAAGAGGCCCCGGGAGCGACGTTGAGCAATTTTCATCGGGGTAAGGCGTCGCCGTTCTGGGCGATTGGGTATGGACCCGGGCAAGAAGGGGTCGGGCTTGCGAGGTGGAGCAACGAAAGGACGAGCCGGGGAAGGATGCTGAACTGGGGGCCCTGCAAGAACAATTGGATAAAATGAAAGCTTATGTTGTACCTCACGAGCCATGAACATGGCATCGTAAATATTCTTTGGGCGTAATAGAGTGACATCGGCGGAGATGCGCAGGTCCAAGGCATTCATATAGAGGACCAATTCGGTATGGTGGTTAATGCGCCAGCCAATGGTAGGTGAAATTGTGTTCCACCGTCAATTGAGATCTTTGAACGACCCCTGTTATTTGAGAGCAGCTAAATCAGTAACTGGATCCATCAATTTGGGCGGCGCGTATTGTTGTCGAAAGAAGAAACAGAAATCTTCCCAACCCATACCGGGGTAACATTGATTTAAGGAATACCACCATTGTTGTGCATCACCGGTTAACTTGAATGTTGCCATGGATACCATCTCTGCCGGCCCGATACAGTGATGAGCAAAGTAGGCATGGCAACTGAGGAGCCATCCTTCGGCATTGTCGGTGCTCGCAAAGGGGGGGAAAGTCCCAAACCCTAGGTCGAGTCAGGAAATTACCATCGAGCTGAGTAGGGTTGCCAGGCCAGGCCAGGCATCCTATCGGAGACCCGGGCATAGCCATACTGCGCAACCGCG
>JAOYMZ010000015.1:45932-68473 GCA_025802335.1 Pinguicula primuliflora
AAAGCTCGTGAGCTCGGCTCGTGAGCCTGTTCGCGAACATGTTCGTGAGCTCGGCTCGTGAGCTCGTTCGTGAACAGGCTCGCGAACAAGCTCGCGAACCGCTCGCGAATCGCTCGCGAACAGGCTCGAACCGAGCTCGAACACCGAGTTCGGCTCGTTAAGCTTAACGAGCCGAGCTAAAGCTCGCGATCCGAGCTCGAGCTCGGCTCGTTTACAGCCCTATCCAGAATGGAGACAGATTAAGGTAAATGCTAAATGTACTACCGACTTGAATACAAATAGAATGGCTCTGGAGAAATTGGGCCCCACACAAAACACACACATCAACTGTGGTGTGTGTGTTTTATGCTAAGTGTTCGGTTTAAATTCAGTTTTGCCTTCGGTTCGTGTAGCAAGACTCCCAGATTAATAAGATATGTCCAGAATAGCCAATTATGGCCGTCAATCCGACGGTCAGGATAAAAACGACTATATAATTTATTAAATTTTATTAATCTAATGGTATGTTTTATCCTGGCCGTCGGATTAAAAATCCGACGGTCATGATTGGCTATTCTAGACATATCTCATTAATCGGATCCTAAGCTATTCTGGACTAGAAAAAAAATTGCGTTTATTAGGTTAAATTACTTGTCGTACAATTTTTTTTGGAAAGGGCAGTCAATTAGGGGTGCACATGAAAATGGTGGTTTCAGGTACACTTGAGTCCGACCCAGACCTGTTACACTTGAATATCTAATTCTGGTAGAGGTACGAGTGTAAGGTTTCGTGTTTCGTGTATATCCGAAACTGTTTTTTAAAAAATATTAACTTATTAGTTACTTAGAATTTAAATGAAAGCAAAATATATAATCTCTATATAAAAACAGATCAGTCCATGACAGCAGCCTAATTCAATTTTACGTCCGTTAATCATGTTATGTGTACGCCACCTCACATGCCACCTCACCCATTTTCTTCCGTCCCCAAGGAGGAGACCTCTCACCCACCGGAACGGCAGAACCTACACAAATTCGAATGTCCCAACCTCCCGAAGTTTATCGCTAATCCCACACACATCTAATAAGGCTTCAAAACAAAATTTCAAATGGATTTGATCCGATCCCTCCTGCCTCATGCAGTTTATATCAGGGATCCAGTTCCGTCTTTTCTTCATTGCTGTGTCCGTTGTTTAGGTTTTTGCTCCTCCCGTCGCATTCATCTACAAAAACAGAAAAGGTCATTAGTGTTTTTTTTCTCATACATATGTGATTATGGTCTGTTTCGCTATTTCGATTCTGACTTCAATCCATTTGCTACTCTGTTTGTCCTATCTACATACTTATTGTACATCTTCCTGATTTTGAAGGACATGGAAGTCACAACATCCCTTATATAGACGGCTTGAGGTCTGAGAGATTGAATCAACTTGGATGATTCCAGCGTATAGAGGATTTGGTGAGGAGAGTTTATGAATCAAATAAAAGAACTTTTTCTTTTGATGACTTCAGCCACTAGTATTACAATTAACAAAGTACAAGAATAATGTATGTAGGGATTAAATATACTTATCCCATAGCCACGGACAAATATACTTATCCCACAGTCAGTCCGCAAGTGTAAGGATATAAAAGAATCAGTATCCACTGTTTATCTAGATCTTGACAACCCTATAATATCGACGCTATCCTATCTAACAGAACGAACGATCCTTGTAGCTAGGAATGATGATATTAGTTGCATAAATGTAGTGACATTAGATGTTGTCCCTGGAGAAATGTATACTTACCTCACGGCAGATAAAATATCAGAGGAAGAGTATTAGGATTCTAACGTAACCAATCGCTATCTGAGTGAGTATCTAAAATCACTGAATTTCTCAGGATTGTCCCTTTCCGATTGGCATTGAAAGTGGGAAGCCCAGTAATGCTACTTCGAAATATAGCCCATTGAAATGGACTATACAATGGTACAAGAATGAGGATTGAAAGATATGGTAGTCACGTCATCGAAGCAACGATTCTTACAGATGAAAGGACCGAAAATTTGGAATTCATATCCAAAATTTCACTTACGCCTTCAATTATTGATTTTCCCTTCCATTTGATGAGACAATAATTTCCCATTCATCTAGCACACACTATGACGATCAACAAAGCACAGAGACAATCTGTAAGCTATGTGGGAGTTGACTTCAGCACTCCAGTATTTAACCGCGGATAGACGTACGTCCCATTATCTAGAGTCATATTCACCGACCGAATCAATATTCTATTATCAGAAGACAGTGCAAATACCACAGTGAATGTTGTGTATCATGAAGTATTGTTTTAACTGTGATGTAGATTTATAAATTATTCCGAAAATTATTGGGATAAGTATCTATTTTGATTGTTTCATAATAAACTAAATAATTTTTGTATTCTGAATTTAACATATTCAAATCACGGACTGTATCTTTAGCCACTGGTATTATCCTAGTATAAATGTAATTAGTTGGAGAGAAATTTTCTTATGATGGACATTTGCTTATGCTATTGGACAAATGATCTAGGCTGTTAATTTGAAATTCAACGGCCCAAATCAAGCCACTCTTAGATGATATCACGTGACCACAAACTCAAGCGAGATCCCTGATAAAAAAATGAATCCTTTACAAAGAAATAGATCCTTCCTCTTGGTCTCCACATTCCCCCAATTTTCAGGATGTGATCCCTACAATTTTGTAATCACAATAAGAGGGAAAGAATGTAACTTTGTTTTCTTAACACTCCCCTCAAGTTAGGTATGAGATATCTATCACCTAACTTGTACAATACATCATGGAGTAATCACCCATTCACAGCTTTAGTCGGGATGTCTGCCAGTTGGTCCTCAGATCTCACAAATGAAAGTGTCATAATTTTGTTCTCTAGCTTTTCTTTGATAAAGTGTCGATCAATCTCAACATGCATGGTGCAATTATGTTGAACTGGAATTTCTGATATATGGATAGCTGCCTTGTTATCACACCTTAGTGAGCATGCCGAGTTAGGTGGATAACCAAGTTATGTAATCAATTTGATAAGCCGTAGTATCTGAGTCACTCCTCGAGCAATTCCTTTGAATCCAGTCTCATCACTTGATCTCGCAACAGCTTTCCGTTTCTTACTTCTTCAAGTGACTATATTATACCACCAACAAAGGTAAAATAACCTGAAGTCCATCGTCGGTCTACTGGGTTGCCTGCCCAGTCAACATCTGTATATGCTTTTATCTCCAAATTTCCATGTCGGCCATAAAAATATCCCAGTATCAGGGGAACCTTTCAAGTAAATCAATATCCTCAAGGCTGTCTCCATATGGTCCTTTTGTGGGCTGTGCATGAACTGACTCACAATTTTCACTCAATATACAATGTGAGGGCGTGTATATGCCAAGTAAATAAGCTTTCCAACCAGGTGTTGGTATCTGCCTCTATCTGTCAGTTCTGCATCCTATACTGTCTTCAATCCATGGTTAAGTACCATAGGTGTATCAACTGATCTTCTTTCGAGTAGTCTTGTCTCAATAAGAAGATTCAAAATATACTTCCTTAGAGAAATATAGATGCAACTTTTGATCTGATGACCTCAATACCTAGAAAATACTTAAACATTCCTAAATCTTTCAAGTTAAATTCCTCGAACAGATTTCGTCTCAAATTCTCAATCTCCTCCTACTTATCTCATGTGATTACCATATCGTCTACATAAATGATGAGGCAAGTAATACCTTGCCTTCGCCACTTCAAGAACATGGTGCAATCAGAGTTACTTTGAGAATATCCATATTTTATCGTGGGTAAATGTAAATCTTCCAAATCATGCCCTCGAAGACTGTTTGAGATCATATAATGCCCTTTTCAACTTGCACACTTCTTGAGATACAAAAACATCACTGAGCCCAGGTGGCCCGTCCATATAAACCTCTTCACTCAGATCACCATGTAGGAATGCATTCATCACATTAAACTGATAAAGAGGCCAATCCAGATTTGTAGCCATGGAGAACACAACCCGAATTGTATCAAGCTCAGCTACAAGTGAGAAAGTCTCTGAATACTCTACTTGATATGTTTGGGTGTACCCTTTCGCAACCAGTTGAGCTTTGAATTTCTCAATAGTACTTGATATGTATTTCATCCTCCTAGGATTTTTTATTAGCTCTATTTTACTCTTTGATGTAAAAGGTGATATATGGTGTCATACTCCTTTCTCCCTTAGAATTTCCCCTAAGATTTTTTATTAGCTCTATTTTACTCTTTGATGTAAAAGGTGATATATGGTGTCATACTCTTTTCTCCCCTAGAATTTCCCCATCAGGGTTTTGACGATGGTAGGTTTTAAGGAGGTGAGATATATCATCCTAAGTCATTTCGGTAGAAGGGTCAGGGTTGACCTAGGAACTTTGCACTAGAGGTCACAAAACAGGCGGAACAGACTGACCCGCCCTATTTTATACAGGTTCGCGGCCTGAGTTTGAAATCCAACCTACTTGTTTTATAAATGTGGGTTGGGCCAGGCTAGCTTATTTACAAAGCAGGCTGGATCAACCCGACCTGCCAAAAAAATGGGGTGACTCCCAACCTGCATGGATTTTGACGGGTAAGCCTCTTTGGCATGTTTTTTTTTATTATTTTTAACTTATTTTAAAAAAAATTGATACAAATATAGAATAAAATATATGAGAAAATGGGGAAAGACGGCTAATGGGTACATGAGTTGTGCTTATTTTGAATTTTGATCAAATTAATTTTTATTACATTATATTATAAATTTTTAAAAAATAATAATAAAAAATAAAAACTGATTGTACAGGACAACCTGTTAACACTGGGAATCTCAAGCTAGTCTGACCCGTTTTTTGAATACAGGTTAGCCTGACCGAACCTAACCTGCATTTTTCTCAAGCTGGGTCAGATCTAGTTGACCCATGTTTGGACCTTTACTTTGCACCATTTTTTTCACTCGATAAAATTCACAAATATCAATAAAAAAAAATGTTCCCAGTGACCTGAGAAATCCCGTCTATAGGATTGCATTTCATCTCCTTCCTCCTTTCTGCATTAATTTCCCAATACCAATTTCCTCATACCCGGTACCCCTACCCTACCCCGCACCATGTTCAGTGTTCACCATCAAAACCCAAAAAGTTCCCTTTTAATTTGGGCATCCGCAGTTGTGTTAGTGAACCCGTGCTACATAAACTTATATACCCCTCAATCCATATTTCCTTGTTAATAAGCGTGTCCATCCAGTACAATCCACATCTTTATGATTTTCATCTAGCACTCCCGTAATAGTTTTTCCCTAGTCAAAAAAATCCTTGATAATTCCCATCAAACTCTTACCATAGACAACCCAAGAGAAATGAAAGGTGATCTACAGTTCTTAAGGTACACTACCCAGCAATTGATTTTGGTCTGTCTGTGTTTGTTAGACTTTATGTTTGTATCTATCTATGTGTGACATGTTCAATGGCAGCACTGGCATGGCACACTAATTGACCTAGCTACAGGGCTTTTATTTTTTTTCTTCACCTAATGAAATTGGTTAAGCGGGATGGCTATTTCACTTTAATCACCCCGTTTCTTGGTTAACTAACTCGGGTTTTTCTGAAGACTTCATCTTTTCTGGGATGTGATGTGAGGATTTAATTTACAGTTGATTGTAACTTTAGTCGATGGATATGCTTTTGCTGTGAGATGTAGTGAGACACAGCCCTTGCATGTGGTTTTGGTTGCAATTGAGACTAAGAAACGATTTTATGTGAGCGATCAGAAAATTAGGAATTCCTGATGCCCTTTCAAGATGAAGGGGTCTGGTATTTGTTTGATTTGTCCTTGACCGATAATTTCTGCTTTTTTGTAGCTGCGTTACCTATCATGAATATGCAGCCATATCTGAGTTGTGCTGCTTGGTTTTAATGCAGTGAGCTGGAAAAACGAGAATGCTGATACTATTTGTTATTAATTGACGATATGATATCTATGGTTAGTTTAAGCTGGATCTCTCAGTTGACTTTTATTATTTCAGTTATCTGAAGGCTCGGTTCCTTTGATCAATTTGAGAGGGATGTCTTAATTGTAACTCACATTGTGAAATTCGTCATGCCTATCGAAGTGCCTTTTTGATAACTCAAGTTGAACTCATGCTCTCGGCTTTATCTTTTTTGTGAAATGTGGCAACAACCATAAACTCATAATGCAGAAGCAGCTGTAGTCTTCAACTGTGCAAAATCGGCTCATCACGGAGCTGAAGTACTACCAATGTTACTCTGCTGACCAGAATTTGTCTGTCGGGAAAATTCCTTTTTCAAATTTCATCCTTCATGAACTTCAGTATGTTAATTGAACAAACTCCGTGCTTTGGGAAGCATCTCTCAGGCGTTGCTTAAAATATTCTGAAAGTAGGTTTATGTTTGTGTGTTTACCTGAGGACACCTGTGGTTGGTTCGGCAATTAGAAATATGTTTGGATACTCATTTTGTGCTGGTCCTGATACAATAGCCCTGTCCACGTCTAAACAATGAATTATCTCATACTTACTGGCAATTGCTCAAGTCTTTTGGCTGAGACTCGTTTCGTTTTCTTCTAAATTACATTTTAGGTCCTTCTTTACTTTCTGCTCTGACACTTACCATTGAGAGGCAGAGTTAGTTATCCTTGCTGCAGACGAATGCTGCTGCTGAGTTATGGAAATTCTTCCATGTACCGATACTCGTCATGCTGGAGAATCTGAGTGCTCTGAACCTATCTCAGAAACTGTTATGGATGTGCTAATAAAAAAGGAAAAAGTAATGCGCCATGATCAAAAGCCTGACTGTTTAGACGAGGATCAACTTAATGCAAATCTCAATTTTGATGGCGCGGCACTTCAGAATGGCGACTGCTATGTAGCAAGAGAGGATGGAAGTGACCTTGTTACTGAGAGTTTTCCTGCCCCAGAAGGCTGCGCCACCCAAGAAACAATTTATGAGTTTGATGCTGAAGGTGAAAACCTCTCGCCCTCCACTTCTGATTCTGAAGGTGACAATTTAGACCAAGGGGATCATTTTGCCAGACCTGGTTTTGCATTGGAAAATGCTCATATGGAAATGGATGCTGTCGAAAGCAGAGTATCAAAGAATAACCAGGCTTGTTCATCCCTATCGGAGATCAACGAAATCAAAGTCGGAGAACAAGATAAACCCCAGGCAGTATGGGTAAAGGTATACCGTGTTATTTTCAGTTTATTTTAACCACTTACATTACATAATATGTCTGTGGATTGCATCAGTTGCCACGTTTAGATGTTTCTGTCTTTAGTCCATGTTATACATTGATGCTCGGTGTTTTATTAGCCCATTCTGCAGTTAGATACTAGTAATCCCGAATTTAGAAGGAACACATCTCAGGTGAAATGAAAAGACAAGATGATCTCTTGGTGTATCTAGGTGTGGTTGTGTTGTGTTGGGGATGGATGATCTTTTGCCTGCAGATATAAATACTAACATCAACTTGTTTTCTGCTTGTAGTGGAGAGGAAAGTGGCAATCAGGGATAAGGTGTGCAAGGGCTGACTGGCCATTGCCAACTTTAAAAGCAAAACCAACTCATGATAGGAAGCAATATCTTGTGATATTCTTTCCTCGAACAAGAAATTACTCTTGGGCGGATGTACTATTAGTTCGCCCAATTGATGAATTCCCACAACCCATTGCATATAAGACACACAGAGTTGGTGTGAAGATGGTAAAGGATTTGAGTCTTGCTCACCGTTTTATCATGCAGAAGCTGGCTGTGGGAATGCTAAGTATACTTGATCAATTGAACCGTGAGGTTTGCCTTCGGCTTGACAAATTTATGTGGTTATGACTTGGCGTGATACTTTTAGCATGAATCAAAATCTTCATGCAAGTGTTTATTATAATTATCAGCATATAGTAGAAGTTGCTCTGCTTTTGTTTTGTTCATGATTTATTATTACTTTTCATGGCAATATAGGCTTTGGTGGAGACTGCTCGTGATGTAATTATTCTGAAGGACTTTGCCATGGAAGCTTCGTTCTGTAAAGAGTATTCTGATCTTGGAAAGATGCTTTTGAAACTTCAACATGTAATATTTCTACCATGTAGAACATATCTTTTTCCATCTTTCTTTTACAGTGTTGCATTCCCAGTAAAGATTTTTCTCACATATCTTTGTATTTACTCTTCCTTTAGCCGTTATTCATTTGCGACAGAGTGGCTTTGCTGCTCAGTTTTTATATTCCGGAAGGTCATATATGATATTTGCAAGGTTAAAGATGACCCGAAAAACATTATGTAGGCTTAATTTTTTAGGGTACTGGACCTAGATTTCTTTTCTATTTTTGTTCCCTTTGCTTTGTTTTCCACTATTCCTTTTTTCTTTTTCTTCTCTATTTTAGTGTGTTTGCATGTATGTTACTTTTGCTTATTCTTTTGACACTCGAACTCGATTGTGCAAATTATCCTTTGAATCAGAACTAAATCTGGAATATGTTGCATATTGAACGTTCATAGAATTTTAAGGGAATGCAGAGTCTAATATTATTCTGCGTGTCTGTGTGTTCCGAAATTCAGCCTGAAATTATTTCTTTGAAATGATACGTGATAGTTTATGGAAATTTTGGGAGGCCTGGTGTTCTGTTTTCTAATTTCCCACAACGCGTTTGTGATACGTAGAAGAAATTGGGAGCTTGTTTGACAGTGTGCTATTAGTTCTGCTTTCCTGATTATTTCTAGCCATTCTGAGTTATCTCTAAGTCTTTTCCTTCAGATGGTACTCCCCAGGTGCCTAAAATCCGGTTGGGTTCTCAAATCATTGCTATCCTGGAAGCAAAAATGTCAGGATGCAAGTAGTGCTGAATGCATTGAAATGCTAAAAGAGGTACCTGCTAATTCATAATATTATGTTCGCCTCACCGCCGTTTTGTCTTGAATATTTCATGTTGAGAGCAGAATGTTGGCCGTCATTTCTGAACATCCTCTGTATTGCTGGAATTAATTCTTACGGTTTATATCCTCCAGTTCCTTTTCAACTTTTGACTTTGTCGATCTTTTTTTTTTGGCTCAGGAATTAGCCGACTCTATTGTATGGGATGAGGTAAATTTAATGTCTAATGAAGCCACGCAAGTCGATCCCGGATCCAATTGGAAGAGTTGGAAACAAGAAGTCATGAAATACTTTTCAGTTTCACATCCCTTAACCCGTTCTGTGGGATCGGAGCAGCCTGCAAATGACAGTCCATTGTCCTTGGGACATCAGACGCCCAGGAAGAGACCAAAGCTAGAGGTTCGTCGTGCTGATACACATCCATCACATCAGTCTTTTTCTGTAGAAACAGACTCAGCTAAGGGGTGTGATGCTGTAAATACTGCATCATTTGAAACAGAAACTCAGAATAAGGACAGTCTTGTGTGCGATACTGCATCGGCAGGATCCCCTGATGATGTAGTGGATAAATGGAATGATATAATTGTCGAGGGTCGAAGCTTGAATGAGGATAAAGCAAAAGATATGGATCTGACTCCTGCTACTGTTGTTATTACGAAGTTCGTAGAATTGGAAAGCCTTAATAGACAGTGCATGGCCTTCATTGAAACTAAAGGTCGGCAGTGTGTGAGGTATGCTAATGAAGGAGAAATCTACTGTTGTGTGCATTTAGCTACACGTTCAAGGGAGAATTCTGCTAAAGTGGGGGCAGTTCCTCCAAGCGATTCGCCAATGTGTGGAGGTACCACTGTTCTTGGGACTAACTGCAAACACAGAGCACTTACCGGTTCTTCTTTCTGCAAGAAACACAGGATGCAAGATGGCAAAAGTACGACATCTCCTATTGTTAAACTTAAAAGGAAAAATGAAGAAGAACATTTTACTCCTCATAGTAAAAGTTCCGTTGTGCTTTCCCGAGAACACGGGATTCCTGCCCACGAAGATCGACTGTTGGGCTATGGAAAAGGTTCTGTCCAAGAAAGCAGCACCAGTCAGAAGCCTGAATTTCCGAAGCAAGTATGTAGCAGCAATGAAATAGTGCAGTGCATAGGTTCATGGCCCGATGGTTGTGATGAAACTCCCAGAAGGCATTCTCTATACTGTGAGAGACATATACCCAACTGGCTTAAACGTGCGAGAAATGGTAAGAGTAGAATAGTGTCCAAGGAAGTCTTCGTAGAGCTTTTGAGAAATTGTCACTCGAGGGAGCAAAAATTGCAGCTACATCAAGCATGTGAAGTGTTTTACAGGCTTTTCAAAAGTATTTTATCTTTAAGAAACCCTGTACCTAAGGAAGCACAGTTTCAGTGGGCTATTGCTGAGGCCTCCAAAGATAATGGAGTTGGGGAGTTTCTAATGAAATTGGTAGCGGACGAGAAAGAGAGGCTGAAGAATCTCTGGGGCTTTGGAGATGATGAAAACTTGCAAGCTCTACCACCCATTGATGATTTAGTCCCAGTTTTGGTTCAGCCATCAAATGATAGTGATTCGGAAAATGCGACCAGGTGCAAATTGTGCCCGGAAAAGTTTCTCGATGACCAGGTGCTTGGAAAACACTGGATGGACAGCCATAAGAAAGAAGCTCAATGGCTCTTCAGGGGCTATGTCTGTGCAATCTGCCTGGACTCTTTTACTAACAGGAAGGTTTTGGAGTCCCATGTACAACAGAGACATCATGTGGAATTTGTTGAGCATTGCATGCTCTTACAGTGCATTCCATGCGGCAGCCATTTTGGGAATCCAGAAGAATTGTGGTTGCACGTGGTCTCTGTTCATCCTAGTGATTTGAGGTTGCCAAGTGCTGCTAAGCAGCTAGATGGTAATTCCTGGAAGAAAGTAGAGTCAGACAAGGTAGCTCCTGTAGAACACGCGGTATCCGAGAAGCAGTCTGTTAATCGGCGATACGTTTGCAGATTTTGTGGCTTAAAATTTGATTTGCTACCTGATCTTGGACGTCACCATCAAGCTGCTCATATGGATCAAAATTCTGCCAGTCCTCGCTTGAAAAAGAAGGGTATTCAATTTTATGCGCATAAGTTGAAATCAGGTAGACTGAGTCGTCCTGGGTTTAAAACGACATTGAACTCAGCATCGCATAAGATTAGGAATAGAAGCATACAAAATTTGAGTAAACGGATACAGGCATCGAGTTCTATTGGGCCGCAGGAAATCACCGTTCAGTCTGCGGTGCCAGAGAGTCCATCTCTTGGTAGATTGGCTGATTCTCAGTGTTCAACTGTTGCAAAAGTTTTGGCTTCAGAAATTAAAACAACAAAACCACGGCCCAGTAGTTCAGAATTATTGGCATCTGCGAGGTTAGCTTGCTGTAAGATATCACTACTAGCTTCATTGGAGGCTAAGCATGGAGTACTGCCCAGGAGAGTGCATCTGAAAGCTGCCAAACTCTGCAGTGAGCAGAATGTTCTAGTTGATTGGCATCGAGATGGTTTTATTTGTCCGAAACGGTGCCTACCAAGTGTAAACTCACCAAATTTATCGCCACTCATGCTGTCATCAAACAACACTCTCAAGGTCAGATCCTCTGTACTGTCAAATCTCATGACTTCAGAATGGACAATGGACGAGAGCCACTGTGTGATTGATTCCCGGCATTTTTCATTCGACCTCTCCGAGAAAAATATTGTCCTGTGTGATGACATTAGTTTTGGTCAAGAACCGGTTCCCATAGCTTGTGTGGTGGATGAAAATCTGTTAAATGCCGAGGGTCCTGATGGTCAAATGATGGATTACTCCTTTCCGTGGGAAAGCTTTACTTATGCCACTAAGCCATTGCTGGGTGAATCCCTTGTCCTTGAAACAGAGGTATATTGGTTTATATTAGATAAATTCCAACAGAACTAAATGTATGCACTCTGATCGAACTTGCTGGCTGCTCTTATATGTTGATGTTCAGAGTGCACAATTGGGATGTGCTTGTACAACACTCGGAACATGTTCCGCGGAGACGTGTGACCATGTGTATCTTTTCGACAATGATTATGAAGATGCAAAAGATATATATGGAAATCCCATGCGAGGAAGGTTTCCATACGACGAGAGATGTCGCATTATATTGGAGGTAGCTCGGTTGCACGCAGGACCATCCTTTCTTCTTCATTTTTCTGGATAACCCCAAGCTTTCTTCATATTTAGAAATGAATTAACATGTGAGTTTTTGCTTGAATTACCAGGAAGGGTATTTGGTTTATGAATGTAACCAGAGGTGCAGCTGCAGTAGAGCTTGCCAAAACAGAGTTTTGCAAAATGGGGTGCAAGTCAAGCTGGAAATATTTAAAACAGAAAAGAAGGTAAAACTAGAAAATATATGAATTGTTGCAGATGAGAATGTATTGCAGAAGGAAAGCGCTATTCATACACACTTTTTAAACATCATTTGTTGACACTATGATGTGTAACAATCACAACCACAAATAAAAAAATTGAATAATGACAAATAACAAAAGTTGTGGTTGCGATTGTTTGACACATATCGTAATGTCAGCAAATAGTGTCTAAAAAGTGTATGGATAGCATTGCTCATTGCAAGATTCACATTCCGGACATGTTAAATCGACCAGCACCTTTTGGCTATGTATAAACACCATTTTCATGAAATTTCTGCATCATTTTCGTCCTGGATAAAAAATTAATTGATGTTACTTGTTTCTTTCGGATTCGTTGATTGCAGGGTTGGGCCGTAAGAGCTAGAGAATCAATTCTTCGGGGAACCTTCGTGTGCGAGTACATTGGTGAGGTCATAGATCAAAAAGAAGCAAATGAGAGACGGAATAGGTTCTATCCCTTTCCTTTTCTTTCCCAGTGCTATATGTCCATGGTAATCCTCCCAAATTTCATTTACTTAAAAAGTATATCGACGCAGGTACGATGAAGAAGGTTGCAATTTCTTTTATGAGATTGATGCCCGCATTAATGACATGAGCAGATTGATTGACGGGCAGGCCCCATATGTAATTGACTCCAAAAGTTACGGAAATATTTCACGTTACATCAACCACAGGTGAGGGAAGACATATCTTTGGTTCAAGAGAGAAGGGACTTTCATGCAGAAATGCTATAAGGCATGCACTTCCTGCACCCAAATCACACCCATGCACATGCACACAGACACACCAATATTTTTTAGGGTTTATGTGTGTGCTCATAAGACAGGGTGTCTGATTTGGGTACTGAAAATAGAAATTTTCTGGTGTGGGACGCTATATATCAGATAACATTTTTATGTACCGAATTCTAATCCTGGTCGGCGGATCAACAGTGTATGGTCAGGATTTAAACATTCAATTTAAGTGATTTAATCCTGACCGTCAGATCAATACTGGACGAACAGGATTAGAATTCGGTACATAAGAAATGTCGTCCGGTACGTAGCGTCCGATATTTGAAAATTTTCCGTGCTGAATGTCTGTGCCATGTAACATTCCTCACTTTCATGATACGGGTAAAGTTTTAATCTTTCTCGTTTTCTTTGCTTAGCTGCTCACCAAATCTCGTGAATCGCCAAGTTCTTGTGGAAAGCATGGATAATCAGCTCTCGCATATTGGCTTCTATGCCAGCCGAGATGTAAGAATTCTGCTGAGTCCTCAATTCAAGAACTTTGTTAAGCTTCAAATTACATTCCACAGTTTATCTATCTTAATGATGCTCTCCAAGTCTTCTACACAATACTTAAGCCTTTTCATGCTATGATCAGATAGCTACATGGGAGGAACTCACTTATGATTTTGGTTACAAGCCATTATCTGGAGAAGGGTGTCCCTGCCTCTGTGGCTCCTCCAATTGCAGAGGAAGACTTTACTGAGTTTCTCATTCAAACTTTTGAAGTTGGCTTGTGCAAATATGAGTCTCTCCTCCCTCCCTACCCATGCAGTAGATAAACCATTAAGTTAAGCATACTACTGTCGCTCCCCCACTTTCCATACCCTGATAAATTTCAGGGATTGCTGATAGTTTAATTTCATAAACTTTCTTGCTGTATTTGTGGGTATTTTTTTTTCTCTTTTTATAATTGGTTGTTCGTTCCTACGGTTAACTTCTTCTGATGATATAGAAATTTTATTTTATCTATACTCATTGGTCCAAATATTGAGAAAGTGTAGATATTATGTTGAAATGGTACAAAGCATACAAAATCCAAGCCAAATCTTAATTATAAGTTGATATTGATGCACTAATTAACCCCCATGATATGAGTTGATAAGAAGCTGTAACAAAATTTATATGCACAATGATGTACAATATTTCAATTTCATTTACAACCATTCAAATTGATCACACGGTTGGAAATTTCATGTACAACAGATCAAAAGTCTAATGTTTCAACACAATTTCAATTATTTTATCGCTAGTATTATGTTAACTAGTCATTTATTAGTGTTTAGAAAATTTCCGCGTCCAAGTCGAATGAAGCAGGCACGATTGAAAAAGAAGTTAATGCAAATGGATTGAACTGTAGAGAACGCTCCCAGGTACGATTTTCAAGAAAATCATATATACTGTTCATCCATCTTTTCAAATCGGAATCTCACTAGAATCAACACCAGATCTGGAGGAATGGTGGATTAAAAGCTCATATCTACAAGGTTTTTACTCCCCAAGTGTGCATTAGGCGCATCGGGGAGCTTACCCAGTTTCATTTACACATCACGCACACCCATATCACTTCTTAAACCTCAACCCATAGGATGAAACCCAAGTACACCGTCTTTCCTGGATACTCTCTGACGTGAGATACAAGGAAAAACGTTAGAAACCTTAGACAAACCACCTAGGACCATCTACCTATATAACTCGCCGCAGGTGAATGTAAGTAGTAGCATGGTAGGAACATCTCAGGCACAGGTTAATGAGCACAGCCGGTCCACGGCAATAGCGGTTGAGGGCAACCCAGCTGTTTCTACCCAGGAGGAGATGGTACTCTTTGTAACCAATTTCCCGCATGATTTTAACTTCAATTCTCTCAATGCTGTACCTGCAGACCAAGGGGATTTGGCAAATCTTACTGTGGCCAGGAAACTATCAGCTCAGGGACTCCCTTTTGGTTTCGCAACCTACAGGTCACAAAATGTTGATAGCATGTTAGCCAAGTTAAACAATATCTGGATTTAAAACTACAAACTGCGGGCTAATGTGGCCAGATTTACAAAGCAAGAGTTTACCAAAAAGGACGAGCTAAGCGAGGATGGTGCTAATCAAGATAAAGGTAAAGCCCAAGTCCCAGAAGCAACCAAAAACTACATCATTGGGACAAAAACTGCCTACCAGACAAACATAACCTACAAAGATATCATGCAGCCTCCAACAGGAAAGCAAGCAGTGAATACAAACAGGCAAGAGGGGAACATGCCCCAGATAAAGAACCCTAACCCACCGTTCCACCTTCTGGCGAAAAGGGATGACCCAGAACTCACTTTCAAGACAATAGCCCGAGATACAAAGTGGCTACGCTATAGCCGTGTATGCCAACTAAAGGACAAAGAAGGGTGGCAAGAGTTTGCAACTGAGTTATATCGAGGGGGATACAAAAACATCCAAGTGAGCTCGATAGGTGATGGACGGATACTAATCTAGGATAAAGTCACTGAGGGAAAGGAACTGTCAAACTTGCTCACAGTTGATCTGGAATGGTTTCAAAATTGGATTGTTTCCTTCTCTGAGTGGATGGCACAGGCACCAAGCAAGAAATGTCTACGGTGGATTAAGATATATGGGATCCATTTCTCATGCTGGAATGTGGATATCTTGGAGAAAATAGGCTCAAAAGTGGGCAAGGTTATAAAAATTACTAATTGCACTGCAAACAAGTCCTATCTCGAAGCGGCTCAACTGCTAGTACAAACAGATATGCACAGGAACATAAGTGGATGTATGTGGGTAAACATTGATGGAAGGAAATACGAGATACGTGTGGTAAGGGCAACTGAACATATTTACACTAATCAAGACACAGAACTAGCCCAAACTAAAGCAGAATTATCAAGTAGTGAATCCTCGAAGGATGATTTTGAAACTTTCAAGGGGGGATCCGAATAAGAAGCTTTCAAGGAGGAAGAACAAGAAGGTTATGCAGGAATAGAAGAGATAGAAGCAGAGACACTTGGTGAGGATTCACTAGTGGTTAAGCTCAAAGGAAATAGCATCCCAGTGAGTAATTACTGCTATTTCTCCCCAAAACCTATCCTAGACAAAAAAACTTCTGAAAAAAGTGTACCCACAAGTTCAAGTGATGATGAAAGTGAATCTAATGGTGATGATGAACTAAACAGGAATAACCCAAACCCTAAAGGCAAATTCTGGAAACCTATAAGGTTGGATTGGTGGCCGAATCAATAGCAGGATCAACCATTGCAATAAGACCAGATAGAGATAAATTCAAACACATGCAGTGCAGAGAGTAAAACTAAAGTACCAGGAACTTAGAGAACTGAAAAAGATACTGAACATACATTTGAGGAGCAGTGACACTCTGAGATTTGGAACTATATTATAAACTGTTCGAAAAAAGAGCTGGAGTACCTGACAACTGAGGCGGATGGAAATGCACCCTCAACAAATACTGATACACTCCACAAACATCTCCAGGAGGGTGATCAAGACACGGACACAATACTTGAAACACCAACAGAGTCGCAAGGAAAAGTGAGAAAAGAAAAATCAAAAAAGAAAAGGGGGTCTCATCTTGGAAAAAAGGAAACCAAACAGAGAAAAGTGAATGATCAGATAAGAGCAAATTGGAATGAAACACTAAACCAGCACAAGGAAAAAGTAAAGGAATGTAGAAAAGAACTAAAGCTGACAAAAGTTGATAGCGGGAAAGAGGATAATACAGATATGAATAATCAGTCCTATCAATCAAGGAATACAACAACCGAAGTACAAGATGTTCTGGATATGGGAAAAATCTTGGGGATCACTCATCCTGTAGGAGAGCAGACAGCCTACCAGAATATTGTAGATATGGAATAGAGGGATAATAAACTTACAAAGGCCATCAAAACAAAGGGGACAGGAAGTGGGACAAGCAGAGAAACCAATCTTTAGATGCATATTCTAACCTACAACGCAAGAGGACTAGGAAGTAGTAAAAGGAGGAAGAAAATAAGAGAGATCTTGTTTGACAACAAAATATCTTTTGCAAGTATACAAGAAACAAAAAAAAGAATTTATGGATCAAAGAATGATAAGCAGTTTGTGGCATGGTGATAACCTTGATTGGGCACACTTAGGTTCTGTGGGACAATCTGGAGGTCTTCTATGTATATGTGATAAACACCAATTCACTAAGGATGAAATCTGGAATGAGGAGGGAATACTCTGGATATCAGGATTCTGGAAAGACGAGGAAATCAGATGCAATATAGTTAATGTGTATGGATAATCAGACCTACCAGGTAAGATCATTCAGTGGGAAACACTCAAGCAGATACATGCAGGAAAAGAATCTGAAAAATGGTGCTTTATGGGTGATTGGAATGCAGTCTTGGATATCTCAGAAGGAAAAGGCACAAGAACAAACAGAAACAACAAGGAGATGCAATTATTCAAAGAACTAGGATTAATAGATATGCCAATGATTAGGAGAAGATACACATGGTATCTCTCCTCACTCAAAGCAATGAACAGACTTGACCACTTTCTAGTTAATGGAAAATTTTTGGAGGGAGGCAAAGACTGGATACAAACTGGTTTGGATAAGGAAGACTCAGACCATTGTCCGGCGAGACTCTCATCTTCTGAAATAAATTGGGACCCTAAACCGATTAGGGTACTGAATACTTGGCTGGATCTACCTGATTTTAATTGTATGGTTCATAAAACATGGACTTCTGCTATCGTGGAAGGAAACAATAGCTACATTGTGAAAGAAAAAATCAAAATACTCAGAGGTGCCGTTAAACAGTGGAATATTGACAGAGGAGGGAAGCAGACAACAAAGCTAAGGGATCTGAAACAACAGATGAATGATATTGAGAAAATTGTGGAAAATGAGGAAAATGGAGCAGATTGGATAGCCCAGACAGATTTCTTGCATCTGATCAAAGAGTAGATTGATAAGTTAGAAGATGAAGAAGAACAAATCTGAAGACAAAAATTCAAAACTATGTGGCTCAAAAATGGAAATGCAAACACAACCTATTTCCATAAAAAGGTAAAAAAAAAACGGGACAAGAGATGCTATAAATGGAGTCTGGCAGAATGGATCATGGCTGAATGGGGTGGAAGAAGTCAAAACATTCTTCAAAGACCACTTCCAAAATAGATTCACATAATCAAATACAAGCAGACTTATATTGGATAACATATTCCTGAGACAACTACCCATGGTATCCCAGGAACTACTGATAGCAGAGTGTAAGGAGGAAGAGGTAATGAAGGCTATTAAAAGCTGTGGAAGTAACAAGAGCCCCGATCCAGACGGCCTGAATTTCAAGTTCATAAAACACTTCCTGCCAACTCTATTCTCGGACATACTATCTATGGTGCAGGATTTCCAAAAAGGGAAAAAGAAAGTCAGAGGGGAAAATGCTTCCCCACATTACACTGATAGCAAAGAAACCTAATCTCCTGAAGGTTGTTGACTACACACCCATAACATTAGTGGTGTCAAGCTACAAAATTATTGCTAAGCTGCTGGCCAGGAGGTTAAGTAGAGTTTTGGATGATATAATTTCTCCTAACCAGACTGCATTCATAGGGAGAAGACAAATTCTGGATGGGATTGTAATTTCAAATGAAGCAGTAACAGAGATGAAGAAAACAAAGATACCCTCATTCCTTTCCAAAATTGATTTTGAAAAGGCATTTGAGATGATGAATTGGAAATTCCTTGAGAATATGGCAGTGAAGATTGGTATCCCTGATAAGTTCGGGAAATGGATTCAAAACTGTTTGTCTACGGCTTCTACTTCTATATTGATTAATGGAAGCCCAACTGCTAAATTTAAACCGTAGAGAGGCCTACGATAAGTGGATCCACTATCCCCTTCCTATTCCTTTTGGTTGGTGAAGGACTTTTGGCTATGATAAACAGAGCAGTAGAGCTGGGACTGTTTGAACCGATAACGATTGGAAAAGATAAAATTACCCTATCTCATCTGCAATTCGCAGATGACACAATTTTCTTTGGACTGGGCTCCTAGAATAACATCAGATGTGTCAAGGCAATACTGATGAACTTTGAGATGATCTCGGGACTTAAAACAAACTTTAGTAAATGTGGACTCACAGGGATCAATATGGAGGAGCAGGAGATGAATCAAATGGCTGAATAAAGTGTTCTGTAAATAAGCTACCCATAAATTATTTAGGTATGCCTAATGGTGCAAATCCAAGGAAAATTGCAATATGGAAACCTATCTTGGAGAAGTTCAGAAAGGTTTTTCAGAAGTGGGAACATCAAACACTATCGGCTAGAGGCCGGGCTGTGCTTATTAACTCGATCCTAACTTCATTGTCATGCTACTACTTCGCTTTTTACCTAGCCCCTAAGACTACCATAGTTCAGTTAGAAAAAATACAGAGAAAGTTCTTCTGGGGTGAAAACTCCATCACCATAAAAGTCCATTGGATATCTTGGGACAAAATCTGTCAACCAAAATACATGGGCGGTATTGGAATTAAAAACTTGATCACTTTCAATATAGCAATGCTTGGAAAGTGGGGAAGTAGAATAATTGACACGAAAGAGGAGTTATGGAAGCTGATATTGAGATTTAGATATGGGATACAAGGGAAACTTCATATTGGGAAACTGAGTGAACTAAAAAGTGAGGGGAAAACTAGTACGAGAACTCGAGGAAGGGAAAGGGGGCAGCTTCCAGTTCTGTGTGGTGGCTTGATTTACAATGAACATTGGGAGCAATTGTATATGAAGACCAGTGGGATCTAAAAATAGGTGATGGAGCGGGGGTCAGGTTCTGGGAAGATAACTGGTTAGGAGAGAGTAACTTTGATGAGAGTTTCAGACGCCTTTACCTAAAAATAAGGGACAGGGATGTGAGCATCAGTGAAATGAGGTATTGAGATGAAAGAAACTGGATATGGGATTGGAAGTGAAAAAGAGTCTTAGAAGAGTGGGAGAGGGAAGATCTGATTTCATTAACAGTTTTACTGTCTTCTCTTAATTTACAGGTAGATCAGCTGGACAAATGGTTACAAAAACAATATGGCCGAAATTCACAACAAACAGGTTATGCAGTCTCACAGTAAAGATGTGCTACATGAATATCCTACAACAAGCATCTGCAAAAATGGCTGAATCAACTGCAAACATGTAACAAATGTGCTGGATAAAATCAGTTCCAGCAAAGACATCCAATTCTTATGGAAAGTACTTCAAAAGAGGCTTCTAACCATCAAGAATTTGAAAGCAAGGAAAATCATACAAGCAGATTCGGTTACTACATGCTTATTATGCAACACATAGGTGGAGGAATCTGAAATGCACATTTTCGAAGAATGTAAAGTATCTATCGAAGTTTGGAATAATCTAATGATATGGCTGGGACTACCTGCACCAGTTCACAGTCGCACAGGACAGAACAAGCATCAGCAACCGATACTCAACCAAGAAAACTCGCCAAACCAGATCAATCATCCACAAGCCCTGTAAGGATTTTGGGTCACAAATGAGGGAGAGATTTCAGGTATCAGGGAAAGTGATGAAACCGTACCTGCTGATGCACAACAGAACTTGCAATGGAATGGACCAAATACTCTGGAACTCTATGTCCTGCAAGCTGCAATTGAAACAACAATACAAAGTCAAGAGACATTAAGTATGGTGAATGGATTAGCAGAAACACAAAATGGCATCGCCAACCGTCAACAGACAATGTTACACTTTGAACAGTAGGAACCGATTCATAATCAAGATCAGACACCTACTGGTATACTTATTTCAGGACATTCTGCTCATTTCCAACCGTCAATCATACTGCAAAACCCAGAAGCGGCACAAAGTACAACGGAAGAATGCCTGAATAACCACATGCCGCAACAGAGAATATCTAATCTGAAAAGATTCATCGCAAGAACAGCAACACTGAATGGAAATCCATATGGGCAGCTTTCTGCTGGCACATCTGGAATCAGCGGAACAATGTGCATTTCAACGAAACAGCGATGGATCAAAAGAGACTGGAATCAAGCAAACTGACAGAGGAAATTAAGAAGACTCTATGGCAGCGGAGAAGAAGTGCAATGTGGGACAAATCACTGGTAGAATGGATAACAAATCGTGGGCCTTGCGGTACATAGTTTTGGGGCAGTAAGATGGGTCAAATGGACTTGTACATATAAGGCCCAACCCAAAATTTTCTTTCCATCCTTGTATTTTTAACACTTTTAAGTGACTGTTTTGTACCATTTATTTTTTAGATTAATTTTTTCATTCTCCTTTTTTTCAGATTATTTCAAAATGAGTGTTTTACAAACTCAACTTCTCCTTCTACTTCTCCTTCTACTTCTCCTTTTTTTTAAGTGAGATTCTCCTTTTTTAAGAAGTAGGTAGGAGACCGGAAATTTTCGAAAGTCGGACAGTAAATGTCGGATGAAATGCCTTAGGAGCCGAACTTTGTTGCTAGCCGTTGGATTTTAATCCAACGGCTAGCAACACATTGCTCATTAAAATCTGCCACGCACGGGTCGCAACCAGGGTTGACCCGAACTAACTAAAATCATTCATTAATTCTCACAACCCACAATAACTTTATACACATTCTCAGATCTCGATGAATGTAACAAAAAAAGGCACAAGGAAGAACAGCAACCAAGGTCAAAACATAACAAGAAACTGCACCACGTCTGATTACTCATCGGGAGAATCTCCCACCGGCAGGGTCCAATTTCATCGGAAATATGACATTAACCGATGATGTCACCTTGTAGGCGGAGGATGCCACAGAACCGAACTGGGCCCGTGCCGTTCGTGCCCGGAACCTCGATGAGATCTGACTTCGAGCTGGGCTTGAAAATTTGATATTCTTCGCCTTTGTGTACATTTTTGCTGCTTGTGCTGAACCAAGAAAGGATTCGGCAGACTGGGGTAAGAAAGGGTTCTGAGCTGTGTTTTTTTTGGTAAGTAGGGTTTTGAGCTGTTAATTTGATGTTGAAGATGCAAGATTCTTTTTTTTGTTTTTTTTAATGTGGGTTGTTCGGGTTGTGAGAATTAATGAATGATTGGGTCAACCGACCCGCGCGTGGTAGATTTTAATGAGCAATCTGTTGCTAGTCGTTGGATTTTAATCCAACGGCCAGCAACAAAGTTCGGCTCCTAAGACATTCCATCCGGCATTTACTGTCCGGCTTTTGAAAATTTCCGGGTAGGAGACTATTTTTTTTTCTACTTCTCATACTAATGACAATTTTGTAAATAAATAAACTTTTTTTAACTCTAAAGTTTAAAAACAATTTTAACCCCCCATTTTGAAGGAGAATTAAAATAGAAACTCCCAAACACTCAAATACATCAAAATGAGAAGGAGAATCAAAAGGAGAAGGAGAAGTAAAATGAAAATCAAAATGAAAA